>CM032229.1:101622500-102145000 GCA_019009955.1 Riptortus pedestris
CTAGTGCTACTTTGTGAGCAATGAAAATACCTGTGTGTCACAGAAATAGTGAAAAAGTAAAACCTATCTAAATTCAAGTGGTACACTGCTTTTAAGCCACATAAAATGGGGCAATTGTTTCCTCTTCACACCACTTTCACACTTAACGATGAGTATAATTTATATAAGACAGAAAATGTGTGATTCAAGACTGAGTTCTGTTCAGATTTATTAAAACAATTTTCCTCTAATGCAAAACATAATAAATGTAGAGAGTGCATTCTTTCTGTCATGAAAATAAATTAATTTATATTTATTCATTAAAACTAAATGAAATAAATACCTCAATGTGTCTAATAGCTGAAATATCCACATCATACAGCACAATAGCATTGGGCTTGAACTGTAGCAATGTTTTTGGCAATGAAAGCCCATTGCCATCTTTTTTAAATTGTTGAATTACAATTACAGGGTCTTTCAATGATTCTGGATCCTGGAAATAAATACATTTTAATATATTAAGAGATTGTATATACATTTTAAGATATTAAGAGATCATACATACATTTTAATATATTAAGAGATCATACATACATTTTAATATATTAAGAGATCGGGGTAAAGTAGCTATAATTATAATGATACAGAATAAAGGTAAAAAGAAGATGAAACAATATGGGAGAAAACTCTGATTGGGAACCCTACATTTAACACTTTTATTGAACTAGAGCTTCACTTATATGGAAATGTTCACCCTTTTCAGGTTCATGTGTTTCTTTTCTTTTTACTTTCTTTATTTTTTAGTTTTCGGTCTTCAGTAAAGTCCCACTCCTACTCATCTCATATTTTCAATATTCTATTATGTTATGAAGCACTTTATTTGAAGCTTAAATGCTAAATATTGTTCTAATTGAACTTTTACATTTTGAGAAAAATGCAAATATGTGGCGCACTGGGGAAATCTGCTTAGTTAACACACCCCCTGCGTGACGGACTTTTTACTTTTGGAACATATTCAATCGCATCTCATTTCTTTCCTTAATTTCCTACTCACGCTTAAAATCTAATCAAGTATTCCCTTCCATAACGTTTCTATGCCCTTTACTTCATATGCATTCTTACTGATTTTATGTATAAGCCTCTTCCCTCCCACCTTTCTTCTGCACACAGGTCTTCCTTCTATTGCTGACAATGGTTTTGGAGGCTCCCTATATTGATGCTTAATGGCACTAAACAATTCCCATTACTTAGTACTTATCAGGTTGTAATCTGAAAAAAAAACCCTGGAGCTTCATGCATCTAAAATGTGGACTGAGTGCCTTGCAGTGATTATAATGTGATCTGTTTGATTCCCAGTATGGCCACTCATGCTCATCCATGTTTTCTAGCGTATCTCCTATTGAAAAAACATTTTGGTTAAGATCTACATCCATAGAAAATTCTACAGTTTGATAACCGTTATTGGTATATTTTATGTACATTGGTTTACTATATTGTCCAAGCATTGAAATTACCCAATACTAGTACTTCAGTACGCCATCATATACCTTGGCCAAAGAGGCATAGATCATTTCTTTCTCTGCAACCTCGCAAGGAAAATTACACTGGTCAATCTGGTTCTGTCATCAATACACCTGAATTCTAGTAATACATTTTGAATTTTTTTTTGCTATCATAGACTCCAGTGCCCATAGCCCATATTGCCTTCCTTTTTGAGTTCTTACTAAGATATTGTGATGAGTAGAACTCTTCCCTCTCTCCCATATCCGTAAATATTTGTCCCTCTCTCCAGGCACTATATTTAAAATCATTTTTATAACACTAGCCCGAGCAATAGCACATACCTGGCTAGAACCCAGGAGTTACTATGAACGAGAGACAGAGCCATTCCTTGGGTATATTCTAACCCCAGCCAAAAAAGATAACCCTAGTTTAAATTGGTTATAATACATTTGATAAAATTCCTCTTAGGAAAATCGAAATTTTTTTTCCAAAGGTTGTAACAGATTGAACAAAATGTTTAAATAAATTTTGGTTGAAATGTAGGATATAGATTGTTTTTATTATAGATGGGAATAACATTAAAACTGTTTTATTTACAAAATTGTAGAAACCTGCATTATTTTTGCATCAATCCTATCAAATTAGACAGTTGTCGATTAATTGATGTTATTTAGTGATACTTAGAATCCATTTAAAAGAAACAATACTATACAAACCACAGAACATTCAGTAAAAGTTGTATTCCCATCTTCATTATTTTTTATTTGGGTAAGAGTAATTGTTTCTATCTCTTCATCTTCTTCATCTGCTTGGGCTTTTTCAGCACTTAGAGATTCAGATCCAAAGAGTCTATAATACCAATTATGAAGCATTTCTTTAGACCCCATTGTCAGTACCTAGAAAAAATAAAATATACAATAGTAACATAATACTCAAAAGTAGCCAATAAACTATGTGGATGATGGGTGGTAATATAAGGAGAAAACTAGTCTTTATAGGAAGATGTATTTGAATGCAAAGAAAAGATGGAAAGCTACAGCTGTAAAAAGCCCATAAAGTACAGAATAAACACTTAAACTTCTGACGAAAAATGGAGGTGCGTCAAAGTACAATGACAAGAACCACTGTAAGGATATTTTTTGTTTGAGCTCAAATTATGCTAAAGAGGAAATATACTGACCACTTACAAGGGGAGGGCATGACCTGCCCCCCACTGATTTGAACGAAATTTTTTTAGTGGGTAGTACCTAACAAAAAAAAAAAAAGGTTAAATATTTGCCTGAAAGTCTTGAGGTCTTGCTAAGGCATATGTTTCAAAGGTTTTCAGTGGCTCAGTAAGTAGCGTGCTTTTTTTGTAACCAAAAGATTTTGAGATCGAATCTCGCCAGGGCGACAACTTTTTTTTGGATTTTTTTTACTTTTTGTTTCTAGGGCGTTTATTTAATATTAATAAATAAATAAAAAGTTTTTTTTAATTATTGACAGTTAATTAATATTACGTTTAATATAGACGTTTAATAATATTAAATGTAATATACATTTAATATTATTATACGTCAGTGATCCAAGGCCAAGCATAATGAAAATATATCTCTAATGTATAAAATTGTTAAAGAATATTTTATAAGTTTAGAGCTAGAAAATTTTGAATATCTTTATTAATTGTAAAATAAAATAATTACAAATAAACGAGTAAAGATAAATGAAACCGTTTAAAACTATTATCAAGATATCCGTGTTATTATTGATAATTGTTATATACTTATACATATACATTCAATTGATAGTAATATATTTCTTGTATAATATTAAATATTTCCTTATACCTATTATATTTTTGACAGAAAGCATTAAAATTTTCTTTAAATATATGGAACACGTTACAAATTAAATAAACGCCCTAGAAACAAAATTCCAGAAAAAAAATGTATATAAAACACACACACACACACACACACACACACACACACACACATATATATATATATATATATATATATATGATTTCAGTTAATTATGGCAGAGTACTTATTAGGAATATAGAACCTGCCTTGTTAAAGATTAGATATTGTTAACACATTACCACTTGGTTTAAGGCTGATTATTATACAAGTTTTGTTATTCTCTTGTGGAGATGGCTATACTGACTTAGAGGAATATTTTTAAATGTTAGTTATGTTAGTATCTAAGAAAATTATGGATTACTTTAATGGATGGGGCAAAAATTACAAATTTACCCTGCATATTTTTAGAATTATAAATGCACGTCTGCCAGTTGAAAATAATAAAGATAGAAATGAAAATAATAAATCACTTTACCTGTTTAAGCTGCCTAACTGTAAACTTTGATTCAACAAGTATCAGTACTGTTAGAGACGGCTCTAAGGAAGACGAATTTCCTTGTATTTCTAGGAGTATTTCATTTAGAGTTTCCCATTTTGGATTAGGTTCAGGATCCAGATCTATTAAAACATGATTTATAAAATTTAAAAATAAATTAAATATTATGTCATATTATATTAAAAATAACCATACTCACTTTGCTTAGAATCAAAGAGACGACTCTTTGCAGTCATAAATAATGTTTCAGCAGCATCTAAAATTACCCAGCCTGAGCTTTTCATTGCGTATTCACGAGTGCGAAGAGTAGTAAGAAGATAGTGGAATCTAACACTGTCAGATTGAGTCAGTGAACTAGAAATGTAAAAGAATATTGAATACTTCTTTTAAAAATGTTTTAACCATTAGAAAATAACTTTTCCTGTATTAAAAACATACTTAAAGGGCAACAGAAACTCTTTATTACAAAAATTACCTGCTTTAAAGGTTTATGCCATCATAAAATGATTATAGAAGTATAGACTATTTTGGTTTTGCCCTCTCTCTAAACCCCTATTTCTCCGGGTCCAATTTTAATCATTAATGACATCGGCTTTTATTTTACATGATATGGTTAAATATAGACTTTGCTGACAAATTAAATAAAAACAGAGTAGGTAATAAACAAAAATTGCTTCCACTAGAGTGATAAAAAATACATCATATAAATGTCAATGATATATCTATGTATTATATATTATACATATTGTAATAAACCAAACTTTTACCCTAAATTCATTTTTTTTTTAATTTTATTAACCAATTTGTACTCTTTCCAATCTTAAAATTAACATTTGAAAAATGGAGAAAAGCATTGAAATTATCCAAATAAAAAAATAGGGAATTGTATCAATAATCAATTATATATTTCTTAAAATATTATATAAAGTAACCAAATGAAAAATAATAGAACTTACACAACGACTGATCGTAGAGTTTTAAGATCAGCAACGAGCTGCTTAGTTTTGGAACTCAGACGATTCCAAACTGGATCCAACTGAATCTGTAGAAGCTTATGAAAACTTTTAGCCAAGGCATTTTCGACTGTGATTTCTTCTGTTTCTAACTAGAATAAAGTGTTAAATGAAGATCAATAACAATCATAATAAATATATACTCAAGAGAAATATTGCTACTAGTATACACATTTTAATATTACTCCTAACGATTGGAATATTATAGTTATATCTGTATTAAAAGCTGAGTCTTGCATAGAGTTTAATATTTTGAAATTTAAAAAAAAAGAAAAAAAAAAGAAAGATGTAGTCTTCCTGTGTTAATGCAGGAAAACTCCATCTCTTTCTTCTCTCTAATAGCTGGATCCTGCAATATTGATCACTCAACATTATATTAAAAAAAAAAATCTTTTGTGCAACAATTACCGAAGAACCAGGGCCTACCACCAGGATTTGGTGGGGAGATTTATTGGAAAGCTTGATGCATTTATGCCATATTCTGGTAGCACTAAAAGCCAAACATCTCTTCTTCTTTATTCAAGTAGTTAAGAAACAACTGTTTACATATATGAATATTCAACACTCAATTCTATTTTATAACTGTTATTAGAGTTTCAAGAACTTCATCATGACAACTTGTACTTTTTAATTACTGAAAGAAAAAAAATAAATAAAAGGAGCAGGTGAGTTTTGGATGTGAAGTTATAAGAGGATATCAAAAATCAGATTAGGTCTCCAAAGAATAGACCAAGATTGAGTAACTTCAAGTATAAAGAGGCTAAGCTCCTTCCCCAATAAAATAAAATCTTTGTTCTCTCTTAATAATGCCAAACATATTTTTTTCTATACATTTCCATTTTCTGAGATTTACTTTAAATCTTCTATTTATTTTAACTTACTTTTAGGCTAATTTTAAAACAATTTTTTTGAAAGGCTATTAGCTCCAAATTGACAGCTTATATAGCATTTATCATTATGAAGTGAATAAAATTTAATAAACAATGGTATCAGCTTTTTTTTTCATCAGAAAAACTGTTGAATCTCAGGAGTGGGAAACAAAATTTATTTTCTATCAACCTACATGTTCAAAATTCAAAATAAACGTTTAGGATTAAATAATATTTTCTAATAATTTTGGCATATATCAATGAATCCATTAATTCTATTAAAAAATTGGAGTTTTAAGCAGAAGGTGGAAAAATTGCTTAGTATGCGTGAGGCCTTTTTTCTATCTAAAAGCATGTAACTCTCCACTTCAACCAAAATAAAATTTTAAAAAATACAGTAACTGCCTTCAGTAACACTAAGATATAAATTTTAATTTTAAACCAAAACTACATTCTAAATATTTAATAAATGATTTACTCACTGACGGATTAATTCTCTTTATTTCTTTTATGCAAAATAACACTAAGTCTAAGGCAGCAGTTTGTATTTTCTCCATAGCAGAGCTCAAATTGACATGAAGTTCAATCACAGATGGCTAAAATTAAAAATAAATACCCATATAGAAAAGGACAATCAAAATAATCAATTAGTACAAAAAAGTAAATTCATAATCAAAATGTTCAGGCTATATCTTATAAATCAGTTCATTGATCAAATTGCTTCCTTTAACCTGTGGAAAATGGAACCACTTGCTATCTAAGCATTTGATTGAATGTTTTAACCGGTTCTTTACTTCTCAGATCTTGTTCTGTTTTCTTTGACTTATAAATAGTTTTTTTTTCTTTTTTCTAGGATGATGGTTCACAGATGACCGAGTTTTCTATTTAAGTTATTCAGACATTTCCCACTCCTTATGGCTGTTAATATATTCTTCAATTACTGCTTTTTCAACATTCATATTATTGATGGAGTTTAGACTATTGTCGACCGTATACTTTTCCAAATTGAAGTGCCACCTATAATGAATGTTTTCTGTAAAATTTGTATAGGGAATTTAAGATTGATGAACTTTAAAAAGGTACTAAAAAATACAGTTTATTTACTTCATAATAATATTGAATGGGGCTGTATGACTGCACAAATTCAGGAATTCCTTCTTATAAAGAAATATGCCTGATCATTATAGTCCTGGATGAATACAGAGAATGTTACAGATATAATTCAAAAATAAGAAACTCTTATGAGAAATAAAAGTCTATTAAATATAAAGTCCAATAGGGATTGTCAAGCATTAGGAGTACATAAATTTAAATAATATAGTTTGTTGTACAGTTAGTAGCAAGTCTGCCATGGAAAACCAAAATGGGAATAAATAGTTCCTAATCACAACATTTTTAAAACACATTAAACAAATTTAAAAATATAACAATAAAAAAATTGGTTTAATGCTCCATGAATGACTAAGGGCTGTCACATAGTTTGATGATGGTTCAAGTGGCCAACTTGACACGCTCCCTGCTGTAATGTGGTGGCACTAAAGATCCCCGCTTCTTTATTTCAAGAAGCTACTCAATAAAATTTAGTGCAATCCTGGAGTTTGAACTCGACAACTCTACCATAGTAATTCAGTGTTTTAACCACTGGACCACTACCAACACACTAATTTAATAATATATACTATAAATTAAATTTACCAATTTTTTAATTTATATTAATATAAAACAGATTAAATAATGAGTGAAATAAAAAATTTAAAATAAATACCGATTTATTTTGAAGACTAGATGTGACAACAGCATGAAATCTAGGCCAGAGATATAAATTTGTAGTAAACAATGTTCTCATTATCCTTTCCAATTTCATTATACCAGAAGTAAATGTCTGAGGTGAGCGAGAAAAGGCATTCACAAAGGCAGTCTGTAAAGAATAATAATTATTATACGTGCGTGTGTGTGTAAAATATTTTGAGAATTCTAAGCACAAAAGATCATGGGGAACTAAAGCCAAACCAATGATTGCAGGTCATATTGTTATAGAAAAAGTCCGTCATGCAGGTGCTCCCGTTAACTAAGCAGATTTTCCACGTATGCCACGTATTTGCATTTATCTTAAAAAGTAAAAGTTCAGTGATAATAATATTTATTATTTAATTTTCAAATAAAGTGTTTCATTATATAACAGAGCATTGTTTATGTGACATGAGTAGGAATGGGGGTTTACAGAAGGCTGAAAACTAAAAAATGCAAATATCTCAGTTAATATTGTAGTTAGAGAATAAATGTATTTAACAATATTTATAGAAAATTATATTTGCAACAAGATACATTCTATACAATTTCTCCATCTAACTCTTAATAAAGGAGATATTTTGAATTTTCAAAATTCTCCCCCTCTAAACCCTCCCCCCTTCCCTGGTCAGATTTCAGCCATTGACGCATTTGATCCTTCTTTTTACATTAAATGATTATATGTCAAGCTTGGTAACGATAAAACAAAAATTGTGACCGCTAGAGCGTTAATAGACAAATGTATATATATAATTTTGAACAGACCTCATTTTCATCATCTACTGGTTAGGATCAATGGACATTTGAAGATCTTTTTCGAAAGTCGCGACATGAGTACAACCTCAATAGCTGATTTCCCATGAGGGAAATCTGATAAAAAGATAATGCTCTGCATTTAGTTTGATCTTTTATGAGCTGTTAAAACCTGGCAAAACTATTCGGGAGTATGATTGTCAAATATTATTTTAATCAATATTATTGACAAATATTTTCCTGTTCCACTTAATTTTAATAAACCATGTGGCATAAATTAATTATAAATTATTTATTTTGGGAATTTAAATGATTATAATTGGTTGTACCTTTTAAAAATTATTCCCCTCGCCATTGACTTTGGGCATTTGTAAGCCTGTTATCAATGGGATAAAAGTTGTATAGAATGGTTGTTCGCGGAAGAATCAACCCCGCGAAGAATGAAGTGGGCACAAGACCTCCATGACGTCATCCACCGCCACTCATCCTTGCCCTGGACTGGGACCTCGCTGCTAGCGCATCCAGCCACGAGGGGGACCGGCAGGAAAGGGCAAGAAGAAGGACACGAGACGAGAGAAGATGGGAGCCTAGTGCGTCTAGTGAAAGGGAGCCATTATCATCGAAGTGAAAACCCCCCTCAAAATGCAGTAGTAGGCCTAAAAGGGCCTGTCGGGCGATGAAGGCAGGAAACAAGGAGGGGAAGAAACCACGACAATGAAATAGTGAGTACTCACATTAATCTAAAATTCAGCACACTTCGAAGCCAACAGGGATAAACCCCATAATGGGCCCCACCAAGCAACATGCTCCACCATAAGTTCAACCCAACCCACGGCAGCTCACCAATCCAACATCATCAGACATTAAAACATTTCATCATCATTGTTCTTATTATCGACCACAAACATGGTCCATGTAATTATAACTATTGTACATATCCATGCCTTATAATTTGCCCCACCAATACCCCACCATTCATCGCACTATACAGTCCACTCTCTCAAATTCGTAATAAGGGGCGAAGGGGCATCTCCCTATATATCCTTTAATGGGAAGCCTCTTCGATCCCCAAACATGGTCTCACCAACCGATTGACCCCCCCAAACAATGGTCACACCAACCAATTGACCACTCAAACATGGTCACACCAACCAATTGACCTCCAAAGTGGTCCTGTAAGACCTGATTGATAAAGCTTGAAGCAAAATATTTCAATAATAAAAATCATACCATATTCACTCCCATCAAACGCATATACATTGAATAATAATGACAATACTATATGTAACGCCATTAAGTGCACCACAGTAATTGATAATAATTCATAAACAAACAGCTGTTTTAATTGACACAAATTAACTCCCTTGTTGATAATAAAACTGCATCAAGTGCATAAGCAGTTAATGAAAACTAGTGTGAAATTTAGCAAAGACCGAATTAAACTATCTACTGTATTAATCTAAAATTTTTAGAGGATCAGTCTTTGTTTACCTATTTTACATTATCTTATAGTTACATAAGAGTATAACCTATTCCAACAATTTACCATGCTTTACCAATGTGTTTTATGCATTTATTTGTCTTTATTCATTTTCAAAATCAATTTCCATTATTATTAACATTGTCGATGCTCATTCAAGCATTATTCAATTTTAATTTAAATCTTACCTGAATTTAGCATTTAAATTGCATTTAGTAACTGTAATGTGAGTAGAACAGTTATTTACAAGTGAACATTTATTTTATTTTCATAAAGCACATATATCTAATCAATGTTCTCATGTATAATATATACATTATTATTCAACTCAGTTACTGTACTCATACTCTTTATTTACTCAATGTACTATGATTTACCAGTGTGTTTAATGCATTTATTTGTCTTTATTCATTTTCAAAATCAATTTGCATTATTATTAACATTGCCAATACTCATTTAAGGATTATTCAATTTTAATTCAAATCTTATATGACTTTAGCATTCAAATTGCATTTAGTAACTGTAATGTGAATAGAACAGTTACTCACTAGAGAATATTTATTTTATCTTCATAAAGCACATATATCTAACCAATGTTCTCATGTATTAATATATACATTATCATTTAACTTAGTTACTTTGCTCATAGTTTTTATTTAATCAACTTACTATGATCTACCAGTGTGTTTTATGCATTTGTTCATCTTAATTCATTTTCAAAATCAATTTACATTATTATTAGCACTGTCGATGCTCATTCAAGCATTAATTTTAATTTAAATCTTATCTGACTTTAGCATTTAAATTGCATTTAGCAACTGTAACATGAGTAGCACAGTTATTCAACAGAGAATAATCATTTTATTTTTTCATAAAGCACATATATCTAACCAATGTTCTCATGTATTAATATATTCATTCTTATTTAACTCAGTTTTTCCACTCATAATTTCTTTATCACTACACAATGTGTATTTGTTAAGCAATTTAATTTGCAATATGGTTATTTCAAATAACTCATACCCTACATTAATACTTATAAGAACTTGGCATGGATTCTACAAGTGTAACCTTAAAATGTTTCATTTCACTACTTTACTTTATTTTATCAATGAATTTTACATTTTGTTTAATCATTTTCAGTAAATGAAACTGATATTCTAGCTTTAGTGTTTACCTGTGACCAGAAAGGAATTTGTACACAATCTATTCAAACAAAGTTACATTTATTAAATACAGTAACATTATCAAATACATCATTCAAAGTACATCTAACAGTTAATCCAAGAGATCACTAATTCAAACATTGCTTACAATCTCATTCTTCAAAACAGGTGAGATCCCTTATCTATAAAAAGTTTCAACAGGGTTACAGCTCTCTCCCTGCTACATAGAGCTCACACACCTGTTAAGAGGAGACATAGATCACCTGCCTAGACTAGCTCACTGCTGTGACGTCATACTCTCTTTGTGTACACTACTCCCCTTCTTCGCTTAGTTACATTATCATTATATTAATCATGGGGCTCCCTTTGTTTATATTTTCTTCTTCGAATATGACTTCTTCTTGTTCTTCCCCTTTCTTGTATTCCCTTGTTTCCAGCTGTCGCTCGATTGGCTTGAAACTCATTATTGTTTATAAACAAAACATCTTTCTTTGATCTTTGATCAAAATGCCCGAGTCAATTCCAGACTATGCTTATTCCATCGCTCGCCTAGAACGGCGATTAAAAAGGCTGAATCGTGACATCAACAGCGTCACTGAAGCCTCCAAATTCAGCCTCGAAGATGACAATGCGACTCGACACTTCAAATCTGTCTACAAAACTGCCCAAACCGAATGGACGGAGTTCCGAGAAGTTTGGAACCAAAGAGATGAATTGTTATTGTTAGAGGGTAGAGAAATCAACTTCTCTGACGTATGGTCGACACTGTACGATGCCACCAGACGCGTCATGATAGATGCTGAAACCATTCACGCGCGCATCCAAGAGCGCTTCAACCAAGAAACCATTGATACAGCCCAACATCAAATCGGATTCGATTCCACAAATCGACAACAATCCTTAAACATAACACAGGTTTCAACCCCCAGGACGCACCTCCCTGTCATTGAAATTCCCAAATTCCAGGGCGACTTGACAAAATGGAACCACTTCAAAGACACCTTCAAGTCCATGGTCCATGACGAACCATCTATCACAAATGTTGAGAAGTTCCACTATCTCCTCAGTGCACTGAAGGGTGAGGCAGCTGCATTGGTATCAAGGTTTCAGGTGGACGACCGATCATACATCCTTGCTTGGGAAAAGCTCCTAAAACAATACGACAACCCTCGTGTACTTGGCTCATTGTACATCCAAAGAATGCTGGAGTCCAACACCCGATCTCTCCCGACACCAACAAAGAGATATGAAGCTTATCTTGCTAATATCTGTGACAGCCTTGATGGCTTTCGTTCTCTCGATCTTGTAGACAAGGGAGAATTCGCATTGGCGATTCTTGCGCTTCGTGACTTAGACCCGGAAACGCGAAGAGGTTTTGAGCTAAGCCTCAAGGACAGCACGAGGTCACCGACAGCCGACGATGTAATAGAGTTTGTCAGACAGCGTCTAGGGGCCATCAAGTTTTCAAACCAATTTTGTTTTCAATCCGAAGTTCCTGCAAAAACACGACGCCAGAGTCCCTACAACACAAGATCCCGTGAGACTCCACCCAATCGCTTCTCTCAGAAGTACTCCACCGTCAACCTTCACTCAACCTCAAGATCTCCAAAAGCTCGAACAGGAGCATCGACTGCCCGGTTCCAACGTCCGCACGCTCGGAGCACCTATTCCAACACCATTCTACCTAAATGCCCATTTTGCAAGAGAAAACATTACCTCTTAAGGTGTCCTGACTTCATTAATATTCCCAGCCGGGAACGCATCGTATTCACCATTGCATCAGTGCATTGCAAGAACTGCTTGAGGGAAGATCATCCAACAGCGAAATGCCCCTCAAAGTACAACTATCGGCGTTGCAACAAAAGGCACCACACCCTCATTCATAATGAAGAGAACACACCCATCCGCGCATCCTCTCCTAGACAACCTTCGAAAAAGGCGCAAGATACACCTGAAGGTAGTGGAGTAACATTCAACGCTTACGGCTCAACAACCCATCACACACCGGAAGGAACAAATGCGGTTCTCTTGGGGACGGTACAGATGATGATAAAGAGATCCAACGATCGTCTGTACAAGCTCTGTACGAGCGCTTCTTGATTGCGGGAGCCAGCACACATTCATCTCCAAAGCACTCACTTATAAGATAGACCTCCCTGTTCGGCACTTCAAGTGTCGCATCGCCGGCTTAGGTAACATCACCACTGCAAGACCAATGGGAATCATGCCCATCGAATTGAAGCCGCTCGATATTGACAGAGTTCTCACGACTGACGCTATCATAATAGACTCAATAGCTCCCCGCCTTCCTAACCAAGACCTTGGCCCTAACATCCGCAGGTCATTTGCAAACCTTCAACTGGCTGACACCACATTTGGACAGTCCGGAGCAGTTGACCTACTCATAGGAGCGGATCTCTATCCCCTAGTAGTCACCGGAGCTCCCTATGCCTCCGAAGTGCCTGGGTTCTTCCACATCCCAACTATATTTGGTTTGACAGTCATGGGCAGGTCACGACACCACGGGTCTACTGAATCCTCATCATTTTTCACCACGTCTCCCACTGACATTGTGGAACAACGGCAGCGCATTCGGGAAGTTCAGAAACCTGCCCCAGTTAAGCGGACCAATCCAGATGAGGAAGCATGCAAAGAGCACTTCGACCGCACTCATGCCCGCACTCCCGAAAGGCGTCATATCGCGCGACATCCATTTAAGGCTGCACCCGCCCATGTGGAACACAACAGGAACATGGGGATGAAAACTTCTGCTCCCCCGAATATAAACTTCGCAAAGACCATGACCGCATTCATCCAAGAGTACATCAGGTTGGGCCACAGGACTTCCACCTCATCGCCATACCACATATAATATACCAAATCCTGGCGTTTGGCAAGAGGCTCTATTGAGGAAGCCATACAACTTCCGACGCAACTGATCACCTTATTTGCTCAAGGAGGCTTTCAACTGGGCAAACGGTCGTTACAGCACTCATCCCGAACACCATGGAGTCCATATAGGCAGTCAGTATGCCACCTCCAGACAACCATTTTTTTTTTCTTCTTTTAAGGTCCTGCCAATCAGATGGGGCTCAAAAAACGACACCATCTCATCCAACCCCTTTAATCCTTCACACCATCATTACATCCTGAAGCGAAGGATTCCAAAGGGTGAAGAAGAATTACTACTTTTCTTATTTTTTAGAAGATATACATTTTTTTTATTATGATTCTCTTCGAGATCACAAGTTTCATCATTTCTTTCTTTATTATCCCAACTTGCAAACATTTTTTATTCCTTAGAGGATCTTTATTTTTTTTATTCAATAACAGCCCCCCACTCACTCACACAAAAACACAGACGCCACACAAACACACACCACAAATGGCTCTGTGCTTTAGATCTAAGTTAGTTTTTAGTTTTTAATTAGCCCTAGCTAATTCAAGGTGGGCGGTTTGTTCGCCGAAGAATCAACCTCGCGAAGAATGAAGTGGGCACAAGACCTCCATGACGTCATCCACCGCCACTCATCCTTGCCCTGGACTGGGACCTCGCTGCTAGCGCATCCAGCCACGAGGGGGACCGGCAGGAAAGGGCAAGAAGAAGGACACGAGACGAGAGAAGATGGGAGCCTAGTGCGGCTAGTGAAAGGGAGCCATTATCATCGAAGTGAAAACCCCCCTCAAAATGCAGGAGTAGGCCTAAAAGGGCCCGTCGGGCGATGAAGCCAGGAAACAAGGAGGGGAAGAGACCACGACAATGAAATATTGAGTACTCACATTAATCTAAAATTCAGCGCACTTCGAAGCCAACAGGGATAAACCCCATAATGGGCCCCACCAAGCAACATGCTCCAACCATGAGTTCAACCCAACCCACGGCAGCTCACCAATCCAACATCATCAGACATTAAAACATTTCATCATCATTGTTCTTATTATCGACCACAAACATGGTCCATGTAATTATAACTATTGTACATATCCATGCCTTATAATTTGCCCCACCAATACCCCACCATTCATCGCACCATACAGTCCACTCTCTCAAACTCACAAATAAGGGGCGAAGGGGCATCTCCCTATATATCCTTTAATGGGAAGCCTCTTCGATCCCCAAACAATGGTCAAAATGACTGAAAATATTCCAACAAAGCTTATTAGAAGTTCAAAAATTGCTCCATCTAAGAAAGGTAGCACAACGGATTGTAATAATCCTAGATGGATTACACAGGGCAACAAAAAAAAAAAAAAAATTCTGCGGCGTGAGTTTTTTTAGTCAATTTTGATACATTATGATTATGAAGTACTCATCACATAATTAGTTTGTTTGAATTGACTCCAGTTCTCCAGATAAACAGTGCAATTAAAAATATAGTATATGTTAAGAAAATCATTCGTTTAATTCTCCACTACGTTGCACAACACTGCTGAGGCTTCGTTAATGAAATCATAGATGGCGCGCATGTTCATGAAAACAATCTAGAGGAGTCATGTTTGTGTACAGATAAGTTAATCCCTAATGAAAGAAAGCAGAAAACAAACGAAGCTGACATTTAATCTGATACGACTTTATACCTCCGTTCAGTCTGTTTACAGAAGCTGAATGCGATACACGTGCCAGATCAGCTACTTTTGCTCATTTATTTTATTTTATTGCTCGTTATTGTTACGGAAAAAGAATGAGTTCTTTACGCAAGTGTTGTGTTAATAATCCCGACCATTTCTGCTACATATGCGGTAAATATTGCCAAGAGAAGACACGAAGAAATATTAATGAATTTGTAAAACAAGCTTACCTAGAATATTTTGGAAAACAACTTGGCCAACAAGACAAATGTTGGGTCCCACACAAAGTTTGTAAAACTTGTGTGGAGTCACTTCGATACTGGACTCAAAAGGGACAAAAAGGACTTCCATTTGGAATACCGATGACATGGACAGAGCCAAGTAACCACCTTGATGATTGCTATTTTTGTGTTACGAATGTAAAAGGTATGAACCGATACAAAAAACGATCTTGGGTTAATCCAAATATACAATCCGTTAAGCCACCAACACTACATAGTCAAGATTTGCCAATACCGATATTTACTGCCTTATCAGAGGTTCACTGTGATGATAATGAAATATTAGATACACAGAGCGAAAGCAACATTGACAGTGATTTTGAAGGATGCAGTCAGTACACACATCAGGGCTTTTCTCAGGGTGAGTTAAACGACTTGATTCGAGATTTAAATTTATCGAAGAAATCAGCTGAGCTCCTTGCTTCAAGACTTAAAGAAAAAGGTTGCCTGCAGTCTGACGTATCAATAACATGTTATCGAACAAGAGAGCGCAATATTTTTCCATATTTCACTGAGACAAATGACATCGTATATTGTAACAATATTTCTGGTCTTTTAAATTTAATGGGCTTTCCAGTATATGAACCAAAATGTTGGCGACTCTTCATAGATAGCTCACGAAAAAGTTTGAAATGTGTGTTAGTGCATAATGGAAATAAATTAGCTTCGATCCCGATAGGTCATTCAACTAAACTTAAGGAAGAGTATCAAAATATCAAACTTGTTTTAGAGAAAATTTTGTTTGTTCAATATCAGTGGTCAGTGTGTGTAGATTTAAAAATGGTCAATTTTTTATTAGGTATGCAAAGTGGATACACTAAATATCCATGTTTTCTTTGTCTGTGGGACAGTCGTGCAAAAAATGAACACTGGGGTAGGAAACACTGGCCATCGAGAATAAATATGACCGTAGGAAAGGCTAACATCGTTCATGAACCATTGATAAGTCGAGAAAAAATCATTCTTCCGCCACTACATATTAAACTTGGGCTCATGAAACAGTTTGTGAAAGCTTTAGATAAAAATGGTGATTGCTTCAAATATATTTGTCAATCATTTCCTGGCCTCAGTACAGAAAAGTTAAAAGCAGGCATCTTTGATGGACCACAAATCCGTAATCTTATGAACAACGATGATTTCATAAATCACATGACTCAGGTTGAACTGGAAGCATGGACAAGCTTTGTATCAGTTGTCAAGAATTTTTTGGGGAATTATAAAGCTAAAAATTATGCCGAAATCGTTGACAAAATGCTTCAAAATTTTGAAAAACTGGGAACCAATATGAGCATCAAATTACATTATTTGCATAGCCATTTAGATGCATTTCCTGACAATCTGGGTGATTACAGTGAAGAACAAGGGGAACGGATCCACCAGGACATCAAGACAATGGAGGAAAGATATCAAGGTCATTGGGATCACCATATGATGGCAGACTACTGCTGGACCTTACAAAGGGACTGTCCTGACCAAAAATACAACAGACAATCACATACAAAACGTTTTTCTTAATTCATGTTTGTGTTTTTTCAATATTTTATTACTAATTGGATTGTTCATAATATAATTTAAAGTGTTATTTTCATTTGAATAAAAGCTTTTAAATATATTGAACTCTTTTCTTTAATTTTATTTCAAGTATGAATAGATTGCCTTTATCTCAAAAAGTGGAGTCAATTTTAAAAAAAAGTTATTATTTTCGTATTTAGTAGACCAGAATTACCTAAGTTTGACTAATAAATCCTGTGCCGCAGAATCAATGTTCCCCTGTGTTATTAGAAGGACCATAGAAGGAGCCTCCTGTGGCTATAAATTAGAATTATTTAGTAAGAAATAATAAAGTAAGTACATCAATGAAGACAAATCTTTAATCGAGATTCAATATAATCCATTTTACTATTAATGGTTGTATTGGAAGAATGAGTGGCATGAATCGGAATATGGTTGTTGTAAAATATATTTGAAATAATAAAAATAGAAGGTTAATTTGGAACATATAAAAACAAAATTAAAAATATAATACACAAATTATGATTACAGATCCCATCTGTTTCCTTATCTGTGAAGTATATTTATTGAAAAGGCAATTAAATGAAAATAATTCAACTGAGCAGAAAAGTGGACATTGATTTATATACATATCCTCATTAATACGCTAGCATTTTTATCTAAGAAACATACAAACAGATGAAAAAAAAAAAGTTTTGAAAGCCATTCATTTAGAAAATACTACTTTCTAGGAGAGAAAGTAGGGGGGGGGGTTAAAAAGAAAAATAGCTTAAGAAAGAAAAATTTCTTCTTTAAATAGTTTAAGAAGAAAAATTTCTTCTTATGTCCTTCTTATCGATGGACATAAGAAGAAATTTTTTGAAAATCTCATCATGAGTAAACAACCTTAATAGTTGATTTCTCTTAAGAGGTGGTTTTAGGGGTTGATTAGGATACCTTAATCTGTTAATAACTAACTTATTGGAAATGAAGCAGTTCTGAAATATCAGTAATATAGGAATGATTCATCTCTTTCTCCCACATACTATAACATATAATAATAATAGTTCATTAACTTTTTTTGTAAATCAGATTAAAAACTTACATGATTTTTCTGTCTGAATAACCTTAAAGCAAATGCATCTTGGCACGATTCAAGAATACGATGAGCTCTAAGAACAATGAAGCCAGTGATTAAAGTGATAGGAACTCTTTCTTTAAGTAAATCAACAACTAATATTCGGGAAGAAATGAAAAGCACACCTCCAGCCAAATAAATCCCTTCTCTGAAAAAAAATAAAAGATAGGTTTAAAGAGCGTCATGGCATTTGTATCATACTAGTATATATACTGCTCAAAAATGAATAGGGATATTGGTTATTTTTTCTTATCCTATTAACTTTAATTAAATCGATCTTAATTAAATTTCTTTTTTATGGGGGAAAAAAGACAATAATTTCTAATAAATATTAACGATATTTATAATAAAAAAAAATAATATGCTAGGTCCCATACATACCACAAAACAGCAAATATCCCTATTCATTTTTGAGCAGTTTAGATGCTACAATAACCCTTAGGATTATTGCACTCCTGATAAATGTGCAAATTAAGGATTTATTGTACATATATGAACAATGTCACAATTCTATCTGAGCACTTCCATAGAACACTAATAGAATCTACTTAGTGACCCAAAGTGAAATTTGAAGTCCTAAATCTAAATTAAGTTTTAGGATTGTAAAATATATTCAAAACACAATTGGTTCTTAACATTTTTCCAACAAAATCAATATTAACTAATGCAAGCTTTCGTTTTGAGTAGTATGGGGGAAGGCGGTAAACCCCCATTCCTGATGGTGGTAATAAAGTATAGAATAGCTCATGTTAACAATGTTCATTCTCTTAATACAAATACAAAAAATGTCTCAATTCTATTGAATACGTTTTATGATTGTAAACTTTATACTAAAGAGAATTTTTTCTTAATGTTTTCTGGATAAATCCAATACTAATGAAGATGTTGATGAATCTCCTAATTGAAAATTTGAATTCACTTATAGACTATGTTATAGCATGGGATAGTTGAACACAAACACCACTGACATCTGCCAAGCTGTTTTTGAGTAATTCAGTAACAATCCAGCAGACAGATAGGCTGACAAGATTTTCAATATTGATGCCATTGTTCTTAGAATGGTCTGAAATGTGGGGAAAAAAGTATTCCAGTTAAATAGAATGTCAACCCCCCCCCCTAAAGTTTTATTTCTTTAGATAACATCTGTGTCCAACCAAAAACATTTTTTTTTTTGGTTCTTCATAATTCCAAAGAATTCAAATATTAAAAATGAATACAAGAAACTTTTTTTAACAGAAATATAGCATTATATTGCAATTATTAGGAATACTATTCATATTCCAGCAGCAATGTTTTATTAAAGTATAAATTTATTGTGATTATTATTTATTGTTTACCACTTAATACTGTGAGCAATGATTTTATTCCAGTTAAAATTTACCATTAATATTTCCAGATTAACAAACAGATATAGTCAAGATGTATTTGTATCATTAAAACACTAAGGTCTGTCTGTAATTCTATTTAAATTTGGTAGAGATAAATTTATATAGGGTTTGGGTGAAGACTAACAGCAACAAATGGGAATGCTTGGCAATTTGCCTGTCCATTTCTTACTTAAGTACTCATAAGTGGTACAAAGTACCTCAATGAAATTTTATATTTCTGTATCAACTATCCCAAGGACATGTAAGATTAAATTTTTCAAAGAGGAAGAGTTTTTATTTTAAAATCGAAAATGTATTCATAGAATCATAGATACTGTATGTTCAGTTTATATGAAAAACATTGAAATAACAGAGATGTTTAGGAGAGGTATTTCAGTTCAATTTTGAGCAAATTTAGCTATTTGTCTTCTGGGTGCTGAACAGTGCATCATGAGTATTAAAAGATTATAAGACGGTACCTCAATTTCGAAAAATCCACAGAGCGGTTCTGTTCGAATAATTCAGGAAGAAAACGGGCTTGTGGCTTTAAATTATAGAATATTTGAAAATAATTAAACATTTTTAGAACAGAAGTAACATACTATTTACTATGTACATCATTTGTATTTTACAAACATAAGTGGGTGTGGGGATTTACTTGAAGGCATAAGCTGTATGGTATTTACAGCTATAGCTAATTACTATATGCTTAATAAAAAAACTGTTTAAAACATAATAATAATATTTAAACAATTCATACCTTTCAGAATTAGTAACCTCAGCAGATATTATTTTAGGAAGTGGGGTAACATTATTTTTTTCTAGCTCAGAAATAAAAAACTGTTCTTCCTCAGAAGTAGTTCCAAGAACAAGAACAAGATTTCCTGGATCACAATGGACTTTAATCAGATTTAAAATAACCGTTTCTATGCTTAGACCTCTGTAAAGAAAATTATTATTATTATTAAAATAAATGCAAATAACATTTAAAAAAAAATTGTTTGAAGACATTTTTCCAATTGATTTATTCATATATTTAAAAGAAACATTTTTTCTTCTGAGCTAACAAGACAAAACTTAAAAGATGGTACAGCCTGGAAATCTTTTTCATACCATATTTGGCCATGAGCAACCATCTCACATGGTACTGCTCTCACAGGAGCATAATATTAATTACAAATTCCTAATGCTTATCTTATTAATCATCTTGACACTACCGAGTAAATAATAGAAACAAAGTAACTATCTAATTGTAAACAAGCAAATAAAAATAATTCAACTTCAAACACAATTATCTGAGATTAAAGCAACCAATAATTTATACAATCGAGCAGCAAAGTTGATTTGCACAAGATAATCGCCTAAAAAAGTGTTAAGAAATTGGAGTTAATAAAATCTGCAGTGGCAGAACATCTACAAAATTTGAATTACCAGATTAAAGTTGATGAAGTGAAAGTTTTGGCCACAATAACAACAGGAGTGAAGCTGTTGAAATTGTGAAATGTACTAATAATTTTAATAATAATGTTGGATCTAAATTCAAGACATTGTGAACACCTATTATCTCAAATTATTAGTAATTAAACAGGGGAAACAGAAGACGTACTAAGAAATACAAATCCATATGACTTTAAACTCAGCCCTGGACATAAAGACTCTGTCCCTAGAACTGGATGGCACAAATATGAACACACTGGAAAGAACAACTGAGTCTCATTCTCAAAAGTGATATCCTGTGGAAACCAGCAGAATAACTAGTGAAGTGTTGATAGGAAATACGAACTTGATGATGGCCAATATCAGATGACTTTGATAATCACGACATGGACTGTGAAAATCGATAGGAACCTTATCTACCTTTGTTGACTGCTCTTTAGGAATAAATATTTGATTTAAAGACATGGAGAAGGGAGTTCAGGTTTGGCACGTGATTTAAGGGTATGGTTTTGATATACATGGTAAGCTTAGAGTAGTGGGTTCGATTCCAGTATAAGCAACGAGAATTTATTTACTGAGGAACTTGCTAAATAAAATCCTTAGTTCCACCCAGGATAGGAAAGGGTGGTAACCTGTAGATTGCTTCACCCCTATTAGCAATAGTAGCATAAAGTGGGTGTTATTAAATAAAATAAAATTGTAATAAAAAGAGTAATTTTCTGTCCAGATATAGATGAAAATGAGAGAGAACCTCATTTAAAGAAACAAACTAACAAACTTACACTCTGTCTCCATATAATGTAATAAAGCATTAATGGAAAAACAAAAAATAAAATCAGAAAATTTCATGTATATTACTTTTACTTACTTAGCTGCAATTAAAAGACTGTCTCCATTTATTACATCTAATAGCATTTGGTTTTCGAATTCCAACATCTTTGTCATAAAAGAAAGATCTCCAAAAACATATCAAGTACAGTCTCCAAAAATAGATATATCAAAGTTTTGCGTGTGGAATCTTCCTAGAAAATAGAAACATTAATATTTAAACAAAAAGGGAAGAGAGTGAGACCAAAAAATTAGAAGTTTGATATAAGAGCAATATTCTAATGTTAATTTGTTTCTACTTCTTCTTCAATGATAAATTCATTCTCTAACCAATTTTCTTCATCACCAAAAACAATAAGACGAGATTGATTAGCCCACCATAGAGTTCTAAAAAATATAGCCACAAACAATTTATAGGATCCTGTATTTTGTAGAATATTTGACTATACTTTTATTTAATAATCAATAATTACTGTCATTAGCTCCTTTGTGTGCTTCACACTTTTCTTAAAGTTTCTCCATTTTATTTCCTACTTCTGCCTAGCTCTTTTGTTTTCTTTTAATATAGCATAATTTACTTTGTTATTTGGAATTTTATATTTAACAAAGACATTTATCTAGATCCCAACAAACTCTTCTTTAAAGCCATGTCCAAATTCATCTAATTGCTATACCAAGCTGCTTTTTTCTGTGTATGCCAATTAGTCTTTGTACAAACACTTTTAGGAGCTCTAATATAATACTTTCGAAAACACTCCAGTTTTATTCAAGAAAATCTGTAGCATCATTCCTTGAATGACCATACACCCAACCAGTGACTCCCTTTTGTAGATGTTGTGATAGTAACATAAAAATAATCCAATAATTACCACCAGGAGCAAAAAGACAAACTCTTTTAATTGAAGGGCCTCAATGAAAACAGTCTAGAGGAAGAATGTATACTAATACCTGAATGTATAGGGTTGACTTTTTTAATATAAGATTTGGTTCCTGAAAAGGCATTAAACATTGGAAAATGTTTGACAGAAGGTTTAGTTAATCTTAGTGAAATTATAAGATGATTTTAGGAAATTTGATCCTTTGCTTCTGTGTGATACATATAGTTGTATATGGTACTATCAGAAGTTGCCCTTATTTTTTTGGATTACCAATTCCAGGGTGAACTGTTCAAATTTCCTTTGATCAAGATCTCACATCTTGAAAAACATTTACTGCTTATTTGTTATCACTGTAATGCTCATAGTTGCAGTTTTCATTTATTTTTTAATCAAACAGCAACTATATACTCAGTAAGGAATCCAAAACTTAAAACATAAAAGCTTAAAGATATTTTAACCAAACCATGCTATCTACATACCAAGGTCAAGGCCCAAAATCAATGTAGTTATAACAAAACTGCAACAGCAGGATACATATTTTTATCACAATAATGGTAGCAATATGTCATGACTATGCATTTGCATTACTAAATTGTATCTGTATTTTTAATCCTACATGTCAAGTTAAGAGATAACTTAGTATATATAATCACATTACCTCTATATCGTCATTATCCTCTAAAGGTGAAAATTCTTCTTGTGTAGAATCGGGCACATAACTTGTAAAAGTAGGACTCTCCTCAGGCTTTAAAATAATTTCTAGAGTGTATTGACTTTCATCATGAGAAGGATGACCGTATACTCCTATACCAACTGGGCGTTTGAATCTAAACAATGGAAATGGGAGTTCATAAGAAACTGAAGTTTAATATTCAATTCCAATAATATATTATTATTATTATTATTTATTAGCGCCCACTTTTAGCAACTCAGGCTAATTGGGTCGGGTTATCTACAGGGTACCACCCTTTTCTAGCCAGGGTGGGATTTTAGGATGTTATTTAATGAATTTCGTCACTAAATAATTTCCTTTGCCCAGGCGAGAATCGAAATCGCCACTCTAGGTTTGCCATGTGAGATAAAGGTCAATGCTTTAATCAAAGATTATATCAACAATTTGATCACTCTCTAAGGTCTATAATCCCAAACTAATATATATATATATATATATATATATATATATATATATATATATATATATAAACAAACAAAATAAGCTGCCCTCTTTCTGAGGGTACAAGTATGGTCAGCCTCCTAATCTGCCAATTTATTGGTAATAATGTTTTGTTTTTTAATTTTGTTTAAATTGTAAATGAAAATTGGGAATAAATTGAATGTGTGCAGATTAGGGGGGTATCTCAGGTGAGAGTGCAGCTTAACTTTTTCATCTTTATTTTTTTGTATAAATGGTGATTGACGATTCTTATAGATGATTTTAGTATAAGTGTGGATAACTCCTTCAAATCATCTTTTGTCAGCCCATGTTCTATTAATACCTCCACCGTTTTTTGATGAAGGACTCCTCTTGAGCCGAACAGTAGCCTCATAACCATCCAGTCTTGGATTTGGTATTTTTTTGAGAAATAGGGGCAGCATGGTTCATATATTGATTTCTTCTCTTGGTCCACCTCGTCTGCTTGATTTTTGTGCATCTCAAAACGGACAGTGGGATCCAGAATGAGGCCTTTTTTTCATTTTTCTTGATGGCTACAATGTCTGCTCTTCTTGGAGTGCTGTCTGAGGAATTACAGTCACCTCTTCAAATATATCCCAATCAGGGTGCTTCTTTTTCAAGAGGTGAGCAATTTGAGTCCGGACCTTATGTCGTGAATTGCGCATCTGTTCGCCCAATTGGCAGGACCCTAGGACATGGGGGAAGGGTTTCAATCTCACTGCAATGCCTACAGTGGGTGTTTCCTAGGTTCCTTCCTGGGACAGAGCGAACTGGCACTACATTAACAGTCATCTTCACCGCTGTTGTCCATTCTAATGAAGACAGCCCTTTTTTGTCAGAAATTCATGAATTACTGGCCTGCCAGTCACTTTTCCTTTAGCTGGTAATGAGCACCACTCGATAAAGGATTTATGGCATAGTTCTTGTCGCAGGTTTCTGACGTTGATATTTACATTCTTCTCTTTTGTAATATCGAGAGCTATTAAGCAGTATATATATATATATATATATATATATATATTTGGGCCTCATTTTCATACTGATCAGTGATGGGCAGTTTAACTCATCTGAAAATCAGTCAAAATGTCTATTGAATTTATCAGATTTCTCCAAAAGGAAATCAGCTATTGAGGTACTCATGACAAAATTTTCATTGATCCTACCTAGGAGATGACAAAAATGAGGTCCATTCAAAATAATATTAATATTCCCCTTCTTGTCGGAATTTTTTGAAGAATAAATGAAAATGTGTTCCTAATCTATCCTTCTCCACTTTTTGACTCACCATTTTTGAATACATCAAACTAGAATCATAGATATCATTTATTAAATTAAATATCATCTATAATGAACATATTTCCTGTCAAAAACCAATCTGAGCACATATAGGTTAAGCATAGCTTTTTACATAAAATTATATTCGTAATAGTAAATCTCAGTGAAAATCACTTCCAGTAATGCCAGCTTTTCATAGGAAATAAGTAAACTCAATTAACTGTTTTAGTCTCCCGTCAACTTCTGCTCCCGCAAGAGTGTTATCAACATTGTTTCCCTTAAATTATTGATTCAAAATATTAATTAATTAATAATTTATCTACCTGGTGGAATTAAATAATAGTGGTACCCTAAAAATAATTTCATTTATATTCAAAAGACTAGTTGAGGGGAAGAAATCGTAGGCCTCACTGCAACCTAAGTAATACTTTAAACTATCATATCGAGGTTAAATGCATATTGTCTTCTGTCAAAGTGACTTAACCATTAACGTTTAATTGTTATGATAGTACATAATTGTTTCAATAACTGCAAGATATCGTAAATAATTTAATATATAACCAGAACCAAAAAGTTTGATTCCCTACAACTTCCGCTATCACTCCTTGTGCAAATTCAGAATGACTTTGTTTAAATAATACATTATACAAATTAAATAATGGAAATGCTCTTATAGTTTAAATTTCTATTAGAAATAAATAACAAAGTTATTTTCTAGGGAAAATAAATAAATGGGGAGGGGGTGACGGCGATTTATAACCACACCCATCCGAATCATACTTAGAACTATCATGTAAGACTAAAACATAACATCATTTGTCATAATATGCATTTATTAAAAACACTTAATAAATAAGTACTAATAAAATTAATGTCTCACACTATAGTTATAGCATATATCCTGTGTTTACTTCATTTTACGACAAAAGTGAATACAACAAAATTTACTCTAAATAAATAATTTAATATATATATATATATATATATATATATATATATATATATATATATATATTGTTTGTCTGTCAATGCTCCAGTGGTCGCAATTTTTGTTTAATCATTACGAATTAAAATATTTATTTGATCAATACCATACTCAATATTTAACCGTTTTATTCAACACTGAAGACCATATTAGGTAATGGCTGAAATCAGTCTTGGGGAAGTGGGGGTTAAGAGGGGGAAATAATTGAAAATTCTAAATATCTTGGTTACTATGACAGATTGAAAAAAATAATATAACCAATATAGTTGAAATTTTAATTTTCTACAATTGTGGTTAAAAAAAAAATATTTTCTAATCAAAATTATTAAGCGAGTTTTATGCATTCTTATGTTTTTTGCCTCAGGCGACTCCCATTATAATCGTCTGATTTCAAATTCTGTTTACATAGTCTTCTTACTATTAGGGAAATAGGTAACGCGAGAATGGTGAGATGGGATGACCAGTATGTCTTACCAGCACACGTGGAGAATCTGCTTAATTTATGCAAAACAAACTTTTAGAATTTTGTTATTACTAATCTAGATAATGAGCTATCAGTAGTTCACTTATCATGATAATGAGATACTTATCGACTGATAAGTAAACTGTCAGTATTATAAGAAAATTTAACACTATTGGATACATGAACTAGGAAACTACATTCTTATAAATTAAATTAAAATGCCTTCATGGAATTACTAACTCTTGTGGAACATCAACTATATCAATACCACATGTGGCTGAATGCAGGCAGTAATTTTCAGGTTCATAAGTAGGTCTGACATGCTGCTGTGAGACATATAGGTCAGCATCTCCTTTGCTAAAAATAAAATAAAATGGGATTATAACACAGAAAACTAAAAAAAAATTAAAAAAAAAAAATCAAGAACTAAATTATCAACATAATGTAAAATACCTAGATTTTAATATCAGTGAAGTTGGTCCTTCAGAAAGCAAAGTGTAATATGTGAAATTTCCAGCAGCTACTTTTCCATTAACAGTTTTATAAAAACGAGAATCAGACTGTAATATCTGGATCTGGAAAACAAAACCTCAAGTCAAAATTAAGATCAGAAAGAAACTGCGTACATAGTATGGATATTTTTTAATAAAAAATATTAAATTTATTTCTGTGAATTATGGGTGCATTAATTTTTTTTCAGCCCAAGAGAAAACATAAAAATTTAAATATGAATAATAAAAAGTCCGTCACGCAGGGGCTGCATAAACAGATTTATGCATAGAGGAGCAGATTTCCCTCGTGATGTTTAACAACAGATAAATCTATATACTGGTAACACAATAGCACCGTCAACATCAAGTGAATAAATACAAAGGATAATAAGAAACCTCCAGATGGGAAGCCCCTGAAATGTAAACAAACACGTGTGCCAACTTCTCACAGGAAAGAAAAAGAATTACGGACATATATTAGAATATAACATATTAATTATATTGGTTACTATTTACTATAGTACTGTAGTTTATAATGGATCAGAATCATTTTTATCTCAACCAATCAAATTTTAGTAATCCAAGAACTTAAGAGGGGGGGGGTCATGATAACATATTTGCATTTATCTCGTATAATAAAGGTCTCTTGAAAACAATTTAGAGTATTTAAGCTTCGAATAATGTGGTTTATTACATAACAGAGTTTTGTTTATGTAACATGAGTAGAAGTGAGGGTTTGCTGATAGCTGAAAATATCTCAGTTAATATTCAAGATAGAGAATAAATGTATATAACAATATTTATAGTACATTTAATTTGCAATAAGATTGGTTCTATACACCTTTTTGATCGGAAGTATAGTAACGGAGATATCTCGAACTTTCGAAAATTCCCCTGCCACTGGTCCGATTTCAGCCATTAACGAACTTGATTTGTCTTTTTACATAAAGCATTTAAATATCGAGTTTGGTAATGATCAGACAAAAATTGTGAATGGTAGAGCGGCAACAGATATATATATAAAATTTTAAATGGACCTCATTTTCGTCATCTCCTGGGTAGGATCGATGGACATTTGAAGAAATTTTTCGAAAATCGTGTCATGAGTACGACCTCAATAGCTGAAATGAATTATTTCTACCACCTCCACTCACATATTTATGAAAAACAGGCAATAAGCTGCAAAAGTGGATACAATTTTGATACCTGAAGAATACTACATACAGAGTAAAAAGGAATTTCTCATATCTCAATGATGATCATTTCCTAAAAATGAAGCATCCTCTAAAGAGTTTCTCACAAGCTTCATATTAAATAACTTGATTTCTATAGTATACTATCTAATTTTTTACCAATTTACTTCATGAGTATTTATTTATCCAGAGGTCTGAGAGGTGGCCAATTAAAACATTATAGAAAACAATCTATTAATTGAATTCATGTTTAAGAATTTTCCCTAGATACTTGCTCTTGTCTTCAAAATCAAAACAGTAGCCAGAGAGATAGGTCTCATTGAATTCCAATAGAAACCAAAGACTGTATAAAATTACATATGCAATTCAGGTCCCTAGAAACAATTTTCTAGAGGATTTAACTTCATGAATTGTCTCATGGAACCCTAAGAATTCTTGTTAAGCTACTTTATCCTTTCTACTTAGCTCTATTGATCACGCACGAGAACCCATTTGACGTACACAATTTGTTTGCATGATCTTTTAGCAGATTTCACTTAAGGGAAATCAGCTATTGAGGTTTAACTCATAACCGAGTTGTTTGTATTTTTTTGTTTTACCCTTCAGTTTACCCACTCGTCCTTATGCAATTTTCACGTTTCAGCAATTTCATCACTAATTGTCTCACTTTCAACTTGCATGTACTTCTTATTACTGAAGAAAAAGAAAATTGAATGTCAGTTGCCATACCAGACTTGAGAAATGGGCTTAAATTACATAGCACCTGCGGCAGATTACATAGTGTGTTTAGTAAAGTATATCATATATTAACGGAGCAGAGTTAATAAATATCAGAATTAACTTGGAGAACCTCTCCAGCATTCATCCTTTTAAATTATTTACTTATGATAATGAAACAAATTCACTTTCCTGAGAATAACTCTACATTGCTAAAATTATGAGCATCAAGTAAACAGAAGAACTGATAGGACAAAGGAACTACTATCCCCACCTCCCTATGCTCAGTGGTGCCAGCCTACTACTCATTTAGGATCTCAATCCTGTAATAATTAAACTATATTAATAAATTTGATTAGATTATCTTCAAAATACTAGAATTATTGGTTCAAATAATTTTTACGTTTTAATTAAATAAAGTAATACACTTAGGGCAATCTGGTGTTTCTCATTAATTAGTATTTGAGGTAAAAGAAAGGGGGAGGGGACAGTATACTTTACTTGGTGCAATCTGTTACTGGCATTAAAAAAATAACAGATTTGAATTATTAAGGATAAAATATTAACATAGATTTGAATTCATTTGTCCAGTGAGGTACCTGGTAGTTCATATTGTAAAGAACTGTTGAGCTACAATATTTCTACGCAAATTACTGGCTTCATATATTTTTATACAAAAAAATGTATAAAACAAAAGTTAAACTAAATAACAAAGTAAACAACTTTTGTTATGTCCACGTTTGCCGTAAAACAAATACAAAATGAAATATCTCAAGTTTATTTCAGGTCTCCCTTATAACCAACACTCCCGTTAGAACCTAAAAATGTTATTAAAACTTATGATCATGCAAGAATTAATGCTAATTCACATACTGAGTTTTGTTAAGTTCGGTTCAATCGTCTTTCCTGTCCAATAACATTCTTGACCTCTTTATAGTTTATCGTTATAACTCATTTATACTTTGTTATACAACAAAAGTAAATAGAACAAAAGTCACTCTAAATAACAAAATAAACAACTTTTTTATGTGCATATTTACCAAACCAATAGGAAACTAAATACCGCTATTTTTAATTTCAGGCCTCCCTTATAACCCCCGCTCCTATTCGTCTCAGAGAATATTAATATAGCCTAAAGTCTAAGTTGAGTTAGTAGTAATATATATAACAAGTTTCATAAAATTTGGTTCAGCCTTTAATGCATAAACAGGCAGCTTATTTCCTCCTATATGTTGACGTCTACTTACAACCGACCATTTTTAAAGTATGAGTGTGGGTTTAACAGAAAATATGTCCATTATAGATACTATTTAATTATAATAAATTCCATCCATGATTATGATTTGAATTATTCACGGTGTGTCAATCAGTAGAGAGGGATTTACTTGGAACTCATTCCCATTTAATTCAAATTTATACTCTGTAAGTCCCCTACAGTTACCTGGCCCTTATGGAAAAATAATAGGCCCAGTCGGAAAGTACAATTGTAAACATTTGAAGTCTTCTTGCTATAAAAAATACCCTCAATATTCCTTCTCTAATGATTTCCCGATTGAAGCCGGGTACCGTAGCTAGTATTAGTATATATATATATATATATATATATATATATATATATATATATATATATATATATCCCCCTTTAAAAAGCAATGTGCTACAAAGGCGATTTCTTTGATTGAAATTTTGAAATCAGAGACGGCAGAAAGAATAAACAAATTTACTGTGGTTAAAAATAGAAACTTGTTCATCATTTGAGAAGCAAGACTTGATAACCTGAGCAAGTTTTTTTTTTGAAATGCTAGTAGTTATTTAGAAGTTCACAGCTACAGGATACAGGATCCCAATTGGCCATAGTAGCATAAAGTGGGCGTAAATAAATAAAAAACAGAAATTAAATTAAATTCACAATGCTGATGCCATCATTAAATGTGTTTAAGGCACCTAATTTATTTCCAAATTGTCTGACAAGAAAATTCATTCCCTCATAAAAATTTTAATTTTAGAGGCACAGGATTTTGATGTCCTTCATAATCATAATATATAAATAATTGATAACTGTAAAATCCCAAATTTTTGATGTTACTAAGAGGCTCTTGGATTCTTTTGGTTAAGCTAGACTAACTGTTACAGAATATTAGATATAAATATTATAGGGTATTTTTCTTTAGATCTAATAAGTTTATCAACATCAAAAATCCTATTACCAATACAAAGAAGTGTGCTTCAGATATACAATTTGTTAATGAAAGTTACATTATGCAAACATTCGTTTACCATAATATCATATTAAAAAAAATTAAGGTTTATTTTTGTTGATAATGCAAAAAAACAGGTGTAAGCAAACAACAGCTGTTTTTAACAGTTTTTATAAAGTGATATATAATGTTAAAACAGTCATGCCCCAAACTAGAATTCAGACAAGTGGAAAGTGAAAAATTAAATTATGATTTTTATGATTTCTGTGATGAGTCACAGTAAGAAACACTATCTCTAGCAAAAATCATTACTTTCATCAGGTTCTTAATCTAAGAAAATTAAAATAACCACCAAATTTAAAGATTTGAGCAGTGCAGTGCCAAATGAGTAGAAAAAAATTGTCTGTCTACTAAGCCCTACAATGTAATTACAGTAGTAAAAGAAAATACAATTTAAATTAATTTAAGTTCATTATATTGTACTGAATATACGTTTCTATACATTACCAAGATTTAAAAAAAAAATCAAAATATTGGGAAGAACACTTACAAAGCATGATAAGGCAATAAAAAACAAAATTTTCATTATCTGCCAGAAATAGTATGAAAATTCCCTATTGACAAATCATAACGCAGCAATATTTTTAACAAACATTTGTAACCTATGTGTGAAACCTTCCACGTTGTAACATGAAATAACAAGAGAGTGCAGCACTGAGTAATTTATAATTCGTCGAACTATGTACAAATAGTACTTATAAAACGGAATAAAACTATTATATTAAACATTTTTGAAATGTGTGAACAATAGAAGTATATTGCGTTAAATCTTAATTAATAATAATAAGAGATTTAGAGAAATTAAAATTGAAATACTAGTTAGCATTCTTTTCCCACAGAAAGCGCTAATGTCTCAGTATCGTAAGTAAAGATGGCCGAAGTTTTGACGGATACTGGCTCATCAACCATATACACCTTGTTAGGAAAAGCAAGTCCTCGACTTGAGTTGGATTCTAAAATAGACCGCTCCCCACCATGCTATTAGGCCTAGTTACTGCTCAGTCGGTACGCGTATGGGGTGTTGGGTAGATTAAGACACATGTCGCTTGAGAACCGTTCAAGTTCGGCCCTTTTTAAAAGGGCTGAACAACTTAGAAAATGGGAGGAATCGGAGACGAACCGCCAGTCCGTCATGGTGAACGGTAGGCCCAAGAAGATCAAATTCTCAGCTGGATGCGTTTTCCTTGCCGCCTGTAAGGCTGGAGACAGGGACGAGATTTTGCGTCTCCTCAAAAAGGGAGCTGACATAGATACGCACGACGTCGATGGATTATCCGCCTTACACCAGGTAGGCTAGTTTTAAGCCATTAACACTTACTATATTTCGCCATCGCAGCTTCAGCCATTACATTTGTTTTTAAATGAAGGCTGACCACATGTCAACAATTCATATAGGTAGTTTTCTTTGGAAAGTAATTTTTAAAATACGACAACAACCTTTATTCATTAATAGTCTTATGTTCAAAGTGTATTTGTATTGTTCATTGCTTACATAAACAATAATGACGGAAAATACATACATTTAGGTACTCCTTTGCATTTTAATTTATGTTTTGTTTACAATTTTGCATCTTTATTATATTGTCCTAGAAGTCACTTGTTGAACATGTCAGTCAGAACCTTATCATATTACTAACTATATATTTATATTAAACAACGTTTTTCTCTACTACTACTACTACTTTGTATTCAATTTTAGCTTTATTTTGACAGAATACCAATATTTCTCAAAAGAAATTGATTTTTATTGTCGAATCTCAATGAATCAAGTTCTAACCTTTTGACATGTGATTGTGTTGTAGAATAAGACATTTTGACATCCTTTCGTATTTGAATGTTTATGTTGACTTTGTTCATCAGCCATAAACCATAATCAGATTCTTTGATTATAAAGCTCATGCTATTTTGGCTGTCATAGTTGGATTAGATGTATTCTTGATTTGAAATAATGAAAAAGATGCCTGTTGCTTTATAGAATATTGTTTCCTTTGGACTTTAAACAACTTTAGAGGAAGTGATTATATCAGAATGTTACTTATCTCGTATTTTTTATATACCTTTCTAGTCATTTTTTTTTTCTTTTTGGTTGTTATGGTAACGTACTATAATGAAACATTTTTAGTTCTTAAGCAAATTAATTGTTGACAAGTTTATTTTTTAAACCAAGTTCTGCACATAAAGTATTAACTATGTGATTTAATTTGTACTTCTGATTCTTTGAGCTGTGTTTCACTAAAAAGAATCTCCATATTATTTTTCTTATCTTCTGTCAATACACTCAACTTCTATGTTATATGTTACTACCACAGTTCATGAATGGATCATATGAATTTTAATTTATATTTAAATGGGATTTCACAATTCTGTTTTTGTAAAACTTAAAATAAAATTTTAAACAAAATTGACAATAAACTGAAAAATTAAATTTATTATTTTAATTACTGAAAAATCTACTCATTTAGCTTTTGGTTGTATTTTGTAATGAAATTTGTATAAATTTCAATTTATATTGTGTATTGTGTCTGTTTTATTTGTTATTTAAGGCTGCTCTGTTATTTTTATTACTTCTCCCCGTTTGATTAATATTTGAAATAATATTAATGGTTTTCATTATGCTTTAATTATTAAACCATTTACTTCAGTATATTTGCCCTTTTATTTTTAAATGTATTATATCTAATACTTAATTATTTTACCTTGAGCTTCTATGGTAATATGAAACATATTTTTAATGGATATCTTAAATTCCTTAAGCAAGCCGATTTTTCGCTAGAACATTTTTTTGCAGAGATTATTTTATGCTGACTGGTTTAATACTAGGATATTATGAGGAACATTATACTTTTACATTGCCACTTGTATAGAATATGTTGTAGAAGTTAACTATTTCATTGATATCTAGTTTTCCATATATTCAAATACAAATCTTTATATTCCAGTTTCTAGTACTGTTAGATGCTGCAATGGGCCCTAACTATGACGAGGGTCAAGGGGGAATGAAATCACCTGTATTGTCGGGGATTCTTTGCTATATTGGGGCAGATTAATAGCTATAATATATATATATATATATATATATATATATATATATATATATATATATATATATATACACACATATATATATACACACGCATATATATAAAGTTGCTTTTGGTCTTTTTGCCTGGATTGTCATCATAGTTATTTGTCAGGAGCTCCAACAATTATACAGTTTGAATAGACTATTTCCACCTCCGTCCAAGCTAATAAGATATCACTTATGATATGCTTTAATCTGTTGTTCACACTGTTTTTGGTAAGAAGGAGTTAGTGAAGAAAAATTCTTACACAGTTTTCTTTGTACTGGAGTTTCCTTCATGATGTTATACATTCTGCTCATTCAATGTTTTATTAGGACGATGTTCCCAACTAGAATGAATCTTGTAATAATTTTCTTAAAATTCTATTTCCTCTAAATTGTGAGGAAACAAAACAAAAATAACTTGTCATTTTCATTTCATATTAATCTACTCAAAATGGCTCATCTCATGTCCGGATCCGTAGTATAACTTGGTGTTACAATGACACCTACTGTACTTACCTGTTTAGTTGATCTGTAGGTAAAATTTCCTTATTAATTATGAATTTCAATAATTAGAATACGTATAATGATTTCAAGGTACACGCACCAATGTTGAGATTTCATTATATCAATTTATCCATGGTTATGTTTTTTGTTTGGTTCTGGTCTTCAAAAACCCTTCTTAACATGTTTGTCTCCATTACTTTTCAATAATGCTCAAAAATTAGCTTTTATTTTCTGGGTATAAGTTAATGATGGCAGCCGACATTGAATAGTGTATATAGTGCTTAGTATTTCCTTCCTGGATTTCTCTTAAAATATATTAAAACACTCTGTATATTGCTGGTTTCTCCAAAGGAATTTAATGATTGACGTTTTTTTTTATTTATTTTTTTTTTTATTTGAACATAAAAGCAATGAAAATGTATAATGAATTAATATGACTAAAATATATTAAAATCTAAAATTTAAAAAATAAATGTTTATTTTTTCACCGTTCAACAATACTGTTTCTTTATATTCAGTATTTTTATTAATTTACCATTTTCTTTACATTATAAGTTATTGGCTTTTTATCCCCACAAATTAAGTTATTGTTGTTATACCTAATATCGGTACTCTCTAATACTTGCCCATTATAATTTGTGTAATGCCTTAAGAAAGGCTATTGCCTTAAATGTGGTGCTTATATGCATACTTGCAAATCAATAAATAAATAATAACTATAGCTGTCTTTTTTATTTTAATTTTCACTTTATTTTCCTTGATGGTGAGGATTAGTACATAACGAGTATAAAGTGGGCATGGGCATATAGCTCTCACTACTCAATTCTTTCAAATTCAGTGATTTGACTGAACAGTTTTTCACAGAACTAATAGCTTTTCCAGCCCCCTGAACCAAGTAGGCAACAACTTGTTAGTTTCTAATGTCTTAATCATGTCAATGTTATGTTCATTCGCACATATTCAAAAGAGTTTTAGATAATCATTATTTTTTAGAAGGTTTCTACTGGAATAGAAGATAGAAAGAAGTATTCAATAAGAAATCTACTCATCCATTCGCCCATTTTGAATGACTATTTCTTGTACCCATTTTCTTTTCAAATAATCATTTATACTGGTTCAAGAATGTTAACACAAATATTTCCGTTGAAACAAAGTGGTAAACCTTTTGAAGGTGTATTTTTTTATATAAAATTTAATATTGAATAATATTGTAAATTATAATATGAGTAAACCCAAAAATAACTTCTTTAGTCAATTATTTAAGAGTAACACCACAGGTCTGCTCAGTTTAGATGAAGGAGTCAGTGCATCTTATGTAATCATACACCTGTTAAAAATTAATGGGGAACTACGCTATATTAATTTCTTCTCTGCCATATCCACTCCAAAACTTTTACTCCTAAAGACAAAAATCCTAAGACCAAGAATATTCTACATTCATAATATTATTGCTTGTGCAGTTGTTCAGCTTTTCCAATAAATTGACTTAACTTCATAGTATATTCTTAAGTGTAAAATCTGTAGTTTTTAATAATTTAGGGAACTTTTTAAAATGTGAATTGTTTGTTTTTCTGTTGTCTTGAGTTTTTATTTAGAACCATAATTGTATCCAAGAAACATTAATAGGAAGTATAACTAGATGGTGATATTTTGACTCAAGTTAAAATACAAAAAGTATAAAATAAACTAAATAAGAGCATATTCTCACAAAGTAAATGAGTCAAGAATTAGTAAATTAAAGTTTGTGATTTATTTTAATTGGATATTCATTCATTTTTACAGTTTCAATAGGCAAAAAAAAGGTGTTTAGCTCCCCCCCCCCCCAGTTTTTCTGGTAGGTTAGACTGCTGACAATGAATAATTTTGTTAAAAATATCAATTTTCAGTTCAGATTTCAATATGAAGTTGCTATTTACTTGCTACAAGCAATGAGGAAGTCTTTAGTTAGTCTAGATAAAAGAAAACAAAAACACATTGCTATATATATATATATTGCAGCAAACAAATAATATAATGCTGTAGGTTTACAAATTAAAATCCTATATATATATATATATATATATATATATATATATATATATATATATATATATATATTGTTGCTTATCATTAAATATGTTCAGAATGTTTATCTACTTGTTATGCATGAGAATTAATAAAAATAGTTTTATTACTTTTCTTAAATTATTAGAGCTGAAAGAGGGACTTAAAGCATGAAAAGTATTGGTGCAGAAAGTGTATCCAGATCACCCTAACTTTCCCAACTTTCTTTGTGTTTTCCTTCCCCCTAGAAACTAGATCAGTCAGGCTTCGGTGTTATATAAAGGGGGGGGGAGAGAAATTAAAAAAAGGGAATCTCTCTGTCTCTCTCCTTCCCCCCCCCCTCTTTCTTAGTAGGCTATTTTTTGCACACAATGGTTGGTTTTATGGTCATTTTGATTATGTTTCTTCATTTCCCTGACTTTGATTGTTTTTGGTATGATAGCAGACTAAATGAAATCCTTTGATTCACCCTGGCTATAAAAGGATTGTAAATAAAGTGGTTGTTAATAAGCACCATTTAACATTTTGACTTCATGTAATTTTGTAATTAATTAGTCTACCTTTTTTATCCAGTAATATTCCATGTGTCTCTCTTCTCCATAATCTCTCATGCTTCCATTTTTGAAATGATCAAGGAAGACCGTGCATCATATTTTTTTAACATATTTAAATACTCCTTCAACTTCCTTGAAGTTCTATATGTTATGAAGCTCTATATACTGACAACAAATTACCGGTACATTATCTTGGGGATGCTAATTTCCATTGTATTTTTATTAGGAGAGAATAGAGAAAAAGTTATCTTTACTATCTCCTGACCATGTCCCTTCAGAGTTCCGGTTTCATCTATCTTTTTATATTTCTTTTCTTAGTGAAAACCACCAAGATTGTTTTCCTTTGGTTCATCTCCATATCCCAAGTATTTGTACCATCTTTCTAACTGTGAATATGCCATCTGGATTAGCTGACACTTGTGTCTAGATAATTTCCGATGAGTGGTTTCTATCACCTCATCTTACAGAGAATCTGTGACTTGCAAAGCTTACTGGTGGTGAATAGTCTACAGTAGTTAGATCTTCTTGAATTCTGTCTTCTTCACTATCAACTTCAACTATTTACAGCAAACAAATAATATTGTAGGTTTACAAGTTAACATCCTATAAGCCCAAATTATTATGTTTTTTCAGCTCCCTGTCCTTGTAGTTTTCCTGCTTCCCTGCAACTGTATATATCCTATCAGAGGTTCCTTTTATATTAAAGAAAATATTGATTCTGTATTACTTATCTTCTAAGCCTATGCCAATTTCTTCCTCAAAGAGTGCGCAAAGGCTTTCTGCTGATAAACTTCCTGCATGCGTTACTGGTGCAAAAGCATACGGGTATCCAACCAACCAAGAATAACTTTAGACTGATTGGCTTAAATGATCTTGCATGATGATATTCCTTCATTGTCTTTGTTGTAAAAACCCACTTAAGCTTTAGCAGTTTTCCCTTATGGAAATCAGCTATTGAGTTTGTACTCATGGCGCAACTTTCTAAAACTTTCCTAGTTCTAACTTGAAAATGTTTATTTGATATATACCATTCTTTATATTTAACTTTTTCGGTCAACCCTAAAGATCATTTATTAGTCGCTGAAATCGGATCAGGAATAATGGGGGTTTAGAAGGTAGGGGCATTGAAAATTCAAAATATATCTGTTATTATAATTCAGATCATAAAATGCTATATGACCAATTTTGTTAAGTTATTAATGGGTTACAATTGCTGTTCTATGCATTTTTTCGTAACTCAAATACTAATTCGTACTTCATGGTTTTCAGCCCTCAGTAACCCCTCCCCCCACCCCTTCCACTCATGAATTTCTTACATAGAACTAGGTAATGTGAGTTATATAAGTGCAAGTATGCTATACCTGCATTGAATTTTGGACTCTCCCTCTCTTCTTGAGCCGATTTCAGCCATTAACGATGAAAATCTTTAATGTGACAGGAAACAGTTAATTATTGAGTATGATATTGAACAAAGAAATATTTTTGAGTCTAGAACGTAAAATATTAGGTGAAATCATTGATAACATATTTGCATGTATCTTACATACCGTTGAAAACAATAATTGGTATTTAGCTTGGAATAAGAAGTTTCATGATGTATTTTGTCTTTTTTTAATATTAGATGAGTAGAAGTAGGGGTTTACTCAAAGCTGAAAACATAAATATACAAATAACTCAATTAATATCCAATAACTATAATCGTACAAAAAATTATAAACGTGGAGATTCTAATTAGCAAGATTGGTTATAGTTATGTACATATTTGGAATTTTCTATTCTCCCCCCCCCCTCTAAACCCCACTCCCGTTGATGAACTGGATCTTTAATTTTACAGGGGCCGCTTAAATATCGAGTTGGGTTGGATTTTTACAGGACCTCAATTCTTCATCTCCTAGGTAGGATCGATGGGCATTTGACATTTTCTTGAACACAACCTCAATAACTGATTTCCCCCAAGGGAAATCTACTTCCAAACAATGTTTCGAAATCTCATTAATGAAAAGTCAGTAGAACACGTACAGTTTAAATTTTAGTCTGAAAATTCCCTCATTCTTGCTTTATTATCTGGGTCCTTAAGGATTCTCATAGATAAGAAAATTCCTTGGCGATTTATTAAGTGACGAACGTATTTTTATAAAATCCTTTGTCTCCCACCCTCTAGACAAGCCCATTCCAATTTTTAAGACGTTGCGGAACATTAAGCTATTGAAGTATAGGAATGTACCACTTTATCCTCGGTTTTCTGTGTATGTATTGTCTATGTAGGTCCGATGCACCAACAATCAAATAATCAAATCCGTAAGAAGATGGAGAAATAAATCTCTAAATACCAGCGTAAAACAGTGTTCACGTAGACTCCTTTTAGGCCTATTTTTACCTTTTTGTGTTTTGTACATAAACTATTTTTATGAAAAGACCTCAGGTCGACTAAAATAAACAATACCAATATAAACTAGCTATTTATACGTCATTATTTTTGTAAGTTTATTTTTATTTATACAAAGAGGTATTATTTATTTCTTCTGACGTTATTACGGCGAGAGAGTGATACGTGAACGAATTCTTGGCTATAATGTAAAGTTCAATCGTCTGGCAATCAAGGGCATTGAACAACTGATCAAAACTCATGAGAAATTGTATTTATTGATAGCAGGCCTTGGAACTTAGCAGTTCTATATTAAACTGGGAATTTGCACCTTGGTTCGATGCTCGAATTCAAAGACAGTGTGTCAGGCCGGCCAAACCGAGCTGTTAAGAAACAGTTCGACATAACACAGATCGTAGTCTATTTTCAGTACAGAACTCCCAGAGCAACGTCAATGCTAAATGGAGCCTTATTATATAGCCTCTTTCAGAGAAAACCAAGAAACATTTTGAACATTCTTTGATAAGTTTTTAATAAGTGAAAAATGTTCGTCAAAACGCAACCATCAATAACGACTGTAATTCCTACAAAAAGTTTTTAATTTTTTTAAGATATTTACTATGTCCTTACTATTAAATAAAAAAAATATATTTTAATATTATTACTATTTCTTTCTAAAATTGAATTCCTTCGGAGCTGGTTTATTAGATGATTTCCTAACTTTGTAGTTTTTTCTAGATGTAATTCTACAATGAATTGTATTTATTTCGTTTACTTCCGCTAAGTTATCAATTTCCTTCCTTTTCATTATTAATAAAAATTTCTTATTAAGTTCTTGGGTTTAACGTACGTTGGTATCCGTACGTACGCACGGTTACCATTCCTGTCAATTCCCTTTTCATGTCAACTGACATGCCAAAAATTGAGCTTTTTTTCATCAAATTATAAGACTTAATAGCTGAGCGAACCCACTCAATAGTTCTGTGGCACAACATTCTACCTGCCAAGAAGAAGCAAAGAGAATTGTTTTGACGTTCCTACTTCAATGAATTTTCACTTTTGCTGTTTCTTCCAGTTTCTTTTTTTTTAATTTTTAACGTATTTTGTGTCATGGATTCTATTTCTGCTTAGACATGGGGAATTATTTGATGACTAACTCATAAAATAAATTTCTTAATTCCACTCTGGCTAGAAAAGGGTTTTACCACAATACAAAATACAGTTATTCATTCCATTAGCAATAGCCGCCTTTATAGTCCCAATTAGGTCCAGTCCTATTGAAAGTACTCATGTTGAAGCTGGGGAACCAGCATTGCAAAGCTGAAGACTGCTATTAATGTCAAAGTGCTATTAAAGAACCCAAGCGTTTCCTGAGGGATGAAATTTTGTCAAACCCATTCATTATGTTATACGAAAATAAACCCTCACGTATCCGTCCTTTCGCTCTCAGATATAATGAAAGTGAAGGTCTATTTGGTATCCAAAGGGAGAATATCTTCCCCTCCTAGGTTACCTAAAACACCTCCTTAGCTTATTAAGTACGTTCTAGAGTTATCTTTAACAATGTTTAAAAAATCAGACACATCATCCTCACTATTTTTCAAAAACTACTTTGTCATTTTTAGCAAAGAGTAACTTCAATTCTGTTTGTTATACTGACAGATACAAAAGCGATGAAAAAGTCGGATCTGCAGCAATCATCGAATGAGAGGTTTTTTCATAAATGTTGCCATCCCACTAGTGCATACTTGGAACTGAACTCTAAGCAATTTGGTTGGCTATTAAAAAATAATCCCTACATCATCAGAGCTCAAACACACACTAATTTGTTTCGATTTACTAAGTTCATTATTAACTCTCCATAATGTGTAAGACATTTACAGCATTTATCCAATAGCACTAAACATAACAAAAGAAATTTATAAACAACAAACATACCAAAATACCTTGGACTTAGTACAACAGACTACCAGGCTAAACTAATTAGTCAGCAAACTGCTGACATACATACAATCAAAATTACTATACGAAGACATAGTGAGACATATACAACATTGAGTCCCAGACAAATGGCAATCAGAATGGATGAATGTAAACAACCACCTCAGCAGTATCAAACGTACAATTAAGGAGACCATCGAGCCATAGGAGTACTAGACGGGAGTAAGTTGTTCTTACCAGACTTAGAATCGGCCTCACATACATGACATAGTCACTTAATGACCAGAAAAGACAACCCTATGTATACAAATAATGCAACAAGCACCTAACGGTAAAATACATACTGACAGACTGTATCCAACGAAAAAAGTCCGTCACGCAGGGGCTGCGTAAACTAAGCAGATTTCCCTCGTGAAGTTTAGTAATAGATAAATATACATACTGCTAACACAACACCGTGAATAAATACAAACGGAAATAAGAAATGTTTCATCCAATTTCAATAGCCTGCCGACAGGAAGCGTTAGATTAGAAATGTAAACAAACGGGTCCCGCCTCACACCGGAAAGAAAAACAATTACTGAAATATATCAGAATATAACACATTAATTTTATTGAGAACTATTTACTATATCTAGTACTGTATTTAATAATGAATCAGAATAATTGTTATCTCAATCAATAAAATTTTAGAAGTCCAAAACTTTAAGATGAGGGGGGGGGGGGGAGTTACCAGTGCATATTTGCATGTATCTCGTATAATAAAGGTCTCTTGAATACAATTTTTGGTATTTAAACTTCCAATGATGTGATTTATTATGTATCAGAGTATTGTTTACGTAACATGAGTAGAAGTGGCGGTTTGGTGAAAACTGAAAAATGCAAATATCTCGGTTAATATTCAAGATAGAGAATAAATGTGTATAACAATATTTATAGTAAATTTAATTCGTAATAAGATTGATTCTGTATAATATTTCGATCCGACGTATAGTAACGGAGATATTTCGAATTTTCGAAAATCCTCCCCTCTAACCCCCCCTCCCACTGGTCCGATTTCAGCCGTTAACGAACTTGATCTTTCTTTTTACATAAAACGCTTAAATATGAAGTTTGGTAAGGATTAAACAAAAATTGCGACCGCTAGAGCGGTAACAGACAAATATATAGATAGATAGATAGATAGATATATATATACAGTTTTGAACGGACCTCATTTTCGTCATCTACTAGGTAGGATCGATGGACATTTGAAGAAAAATGTCGAAAATTCCGTCATGAGTACAACCTCAATAGCTGATTTCCCTTAAGGGAAATCTGCTAAAAACTTCGACATACCCCACGCTATGACTGCACTACTAACTGACAGCAGCCAATATATTACACACATACTAACACATCTAAAACATATAAATATTTACCAATACATATAGAATTAAAGTACAATAGGTCTACAACGTACATATTATTATTATTTATTAACGTCCACTTTTTGCAACTAAGGCTAATTGGGACCACCATTTTAGCAGATTTCCCTTAAGGGAAATCAGCTATTGAGGTCATACTCATGACTCGAGTTTTGAAAAATTTCCTCAAATGTCCATCGATCCTACCCAGGAGATGACGAAAAAAGTCCATCACGCAGGGGCTGCGTAAACTAAGCAGATTTCCCACGTGAAGTTATACAATAGAGAAATCTCCATAGGAGAGCCAAACGGTTACGGCAAAGGGCGGAACTAGCTTTTCGCGGGAAATTCGAAAATCCGTTATCGGCCCAAATTTCATAAAAATGCAAATATCTCGGTTAATATTCAAGATAGGGAATAAATGTATATAACAATATTTATAGTAAATGTAATTTGCAATAAGATTGATTCTGTACAATTTTTCGATCCGACGTATAGTAACGGAGATATTTCGAATTTTCGAAAATCCTCCCCTTTAAACCCCCCCTCCCACTGGTTCGATTTCAGCCGTTAACGAACTTGATCTTTCTTTTTACATAAAACGACTAAATATCGAGTTTGATAACGATCAAACAAAAATTGCGACCGCTAGAGCGGTAACAGACAAATATATAGATAGATAGATAGATAGAAAGATAGATAGCTAGATCTATATCTATATATAGATATATATATACAGTTTTGAACTGACCTCATTTTCGTCATCTCCTGGGTAGGATCGATGGACATTTGAAGAAAAATTTCGAAAATCGCATCATGAGTACAACCTCAATAGCTGATTTCCCTTAAGGGAAATCTGCTAAAAAATGAGCTCCGTTCAAAATTTTATATATATATCTATATATATATATATATATATATATATATATATATATATATATATATATATTTGTCTGTTAACGCTCTAGCGGTCGCGATTTTTGTTTGATCGTTACCAAACTCGGAATTTAATCGTTTTATGTAAAAAGGAAGATCAAGTTCGTTAATGGCTGAAATCGGTCCAGTGGGAGGGGGGGTTTAGAGGGGGGATTTTCGGAAAATTCAAAATATCTCCGTTATTATGCGTCGGATCGAAAAATTGTATAGAATCAATCTTATTACAAATTAAATTTACTATAAATATTGTTCTATACATTTATTCCCTATCTTGAATATTAACCGAGATATTTGCATTTTTATTAAATTTGGGCCGGTAACGGATTTTTGAGTTTCCCGCCAAAACCTAGTTTGGCCCTTTGCCGTAAGTGTTGGGCTCTTGTATGGAGATTTCTCTATTGTATTACTTCACGTGGGAAATCTGCTTAGTTTACGCAGCCCCTGCGTGACGGACTTTTCTAGCCAGGGTGGGTTTTAGGATGTTATTTAATGAATTCCATCTAAATAATTTCCTTTGCCCAGGCGAGAATCGAACTCGCCACTCTAGTTTTACCATGTGAGGTAAAATTCAAATCTTTAACTCCCATGGCCAACCTGAGCCCCTTATGAAGTTACCCCTTAACGTTCTTGAAAAGAGATTCAACGTGCCACTTAATATAATACCGATCACATTTGATGTGGGGCATAAACCAAATAAATAAAATAATTAGACATAATAGCATAAAGTGGACAATAATAGCATAAAGTGGACAATAATTAAAAATAGCTGATTTCCCTTAAGGGAAATCTGCTAAAAAAAATGGTGTTGACACCACATGACTTTCTTACACTCCGATTAAATTATTATTATTTATTAACGACCGCCTTTTGCCTCTATGGTTAATTAGAACGGTTTATTTAAGAGTTACCGCCCTTCTCTAGCCAGGGTAGGACTAAGGATTTTATTTAATGAGTTCGTCACTAAATAAATTCCTATTGCCCAGGCGGGAATCAAACGCCAAAGTTTACCGTATGAGTTTAAGGCAAACGATTTAACTCGCATGGTTAACCACATGGCTGTAATTTTTGTTTCTTATCGAAATAAATAAAATTCCGTCACGTAGGGGCTGCGTAAACTAAGCAGATTTCCCACGTTAGGCTTTAAAATAAAGAAATTTCACGAGAGCCGGGCAGTTAAGAAAACGGCCGAACTACCTTTTGGCGGGAAAGGTCCGTTAGCAGCCCAGATTTAATAAAAATGCAAATATCTCGGTTAATATTCAAGATAGATAATAAATGTATATAACAATATTTATAGTAAATTTAATTTGTAATAAGATTGATTCTGTACAATGTTTCGATCCGACGTATAGTAACGGAGATATTTCGAATTTTCGAAAATCCTCCCCTCTAAACCCCCCCCTTCCACTTGTCCGATTTCAGCTGTTAACGAACTTGATCTTTCTTTTTACATAAAACGACTAAATATCGAGTTTGGTACCGATCAAACAAAAATTGTGACCGCTAGAGTGGTAACAGATATATATATATAGTTTTGAACGGACCTCATTTTCTTCATTTACTAGGTAGTATCGATGGACATTTGAAGAAAAATTTCGAAAATTCCGTCATGAGTACAACCACAAAAGTCCGTCACGCAGGGGCTGCGTAAACTAAGCAGATTTCCCACGTGAAGTTTTACAATAGGGAAATCTGCCTAATAACAACTGTAATAGTAAGAAACCTCTAAACCTAAAACATTATTTAGGGCGTAACAACCCAGTAGTTTCTAGCCCCAAAAAACAGTTGACCTAACCTCTAAACCTATACACGAGGGGCGAAGTTATAGAAACGGCCGCCAGAGCTCTCGCCGGAAAGTTCGAACATAGCTTACTGGTGACCAGTATCACGCAGAATACAAATGCAAATATCTCGGTTACTATTCAAGATACAGAATAAATGCATATAACAATATTTATAGTAAATTTAATTTCCAATAAGATTGATTCTATACAATTTTTCGATCCGATGCATAATAACGGAGATATTTTGAATTTTTGAAAATCCCCCCTCTAAACCCCCCCTCCCACTGGTCCGATTTCAGCCGTTAACGAACTTGATCTTCCTTTTTACATAAAACGATTAAATACCGAGTTTGGTGGTGATTAAACAAAAATTGCGACCGCTAGAGTGTTAACAGACAAATATATATATATATATATATATATATATATATATATATATATATATATATATATATATATAGATATATATATATATATATAATTTTGAACGGACCTCATTTTCGTCATCTCCTTGGTAGGATCGATGGACATTTGAAGAAATTTTTCGAAACTCTCATCATGAGTACGACCTCAATAGCTGATTTCCCTTAAGGGAAATCTGCTAATAGCTGATTGAGCCCTTAAGGGAAATAACCCAGTAGTTTCTATCCCCAAAAAACAGTTAACCTAACCTATTCACGAGGGACGAATAGTTATGGAAATGGCCGCCAGAGCTCTCGGCGGAAAGTCCGAACATAGCCTACTGGCGACCACACGCAGAATACAAATGCAAATATCTCGATTAATATTCAAGATACAGAATAAATGTATATAACATTATTTATAGTAAATTTAATTTGCAATAAGATTGGTTCTATACAATTTTACGATCCGATGCATAATAACGGAGATATTTCTAATTTTTGAAAATCCCCCCCCCTCCCACTGGTCCGATTTCAGCCGTTAACGAACTTGATCTTCCTTTTTATATGAAACGATTAAATACCGAGTTTGGTGACGATTAAACAAAAATTGCGACCGCTAGAGTGTTAACAGACAAATATATATAGTTTTGAACGGACCTCATTTTCGTCATCTCCTGGGTAGGATCGATGGACATTTGAAGAAAATTTTTGGAAATCCCGTCATGAGTACGACCTCAATAGCTTATTTCCCTTAAGGGAAATCTGCTAAAAATTTAAATTTTCAACAACATTGGTTGGACTCATAATGAAATATTGGATTTATTATTTTTCCCTGTCTAACCCACCCCATTCTGGTCAGTTTCAGCCATTGACGAACTTGGTCATTAGGTTTCTATCAAACACATAAGTATAGATTTTAGCAGATTTCCCTTAAGGGAAATAAGCTATTGAGGTCGTACTCATGACGGGATTTTCGAAAATTTTCTTCAAATGTCCATCGATCCTACCCAGGAGATGACGAAAATGAGGTCCGTTCAAAACTATATATATATATATATATATATATATATATATATATATATATATATATATATTTGTCTGTTAACACTCTAGCGGTCGCAATTTTTGTTTAATCGTCACCAAACTCGGTATTTAATCGTTTCATGTAAAAAGGAAGATCAAGTTCGTTAACGGCTGAAATCGGACCAGTGGGAGGGGGGGATTTTCAAAAATTAGAAATATCTCCGTTATTATGCATCGGATCGTAAAATTGAATAGAACCAATCTTATTGCAAATTAAATGTACTATAAATAATGTTATATACATTTATTCTGTATCTTGAATATTAATCGAGATATTTGCATTTGTATTCTGCGTGTGGTCGCCAGTAGGCTATGTTCGGACTTTCCGCCGAGAGCTCTGGGGGCCATTTCCATAACTATTCGCCCCTCGTGAATAGGTTAGGTTAAATGTTTTTTGGGGCTAGAAACTACTGGGTTATTACGCCCTAAATAATGTTTTAGGTTTAGAGGTTTCTTACTACTACAGTTGTTATTAGGCAGATTTCTCTATTGTAAAACTTCACGTGGGAAATCTGCTTAGTTTAAGCAGCCCCTGCGTGACGGACTTTTTATAGTTATCGTAATATAATTGTGTTCGCTATCTATAATATTAACCCAGGTATTTATATTTTTTTAATTTTCAATCTTCAGCACTCTCCACTCCTACTTATCACATATTAAAACTTAGCCAATATGTCATGGACCGTCTGTCCCATTCCAAGCTTATACGCTAAGTTCTAAATGTTAGAAGATATATATAGTAATAATTAATAAAGTAACTATAGATTTAAGCTTATAACAATAGTAACAGCCATCAAGGGAAAGCTCGATCAGTCCATGAGTTATTGTACTTAGGAAGCAATCAATTCCCTACAATCGAGCTGGCTGACTATCTGCTGGCCTTTCTTTATTGAATATATTTATAAATGAGAAACAAATTAATTTTTTTCAGTAATGAAAAATAAACAAACACCATTTTTTTGGCTCAATAAACCTTAAAGGTCTTCAAAATGGCTTTTATCAAATTAAGGTTAAGAGGTCTGCTTAATGCAATCACTGCCGTATCGTGGTGGCATGAGGTAGCTTCTTTACTCGATTAACAGTTCCGTTGCCTCACCTTGCTGAGTGAACTACTGAGGAACTGGCAGAAGCTTGAAGCCTAGTGACCACACGGCTGTATACAATACATTAATAAAACATCCAGTCACAGACAATTCATTTAGCATGACAGTCCAGTGCCCAAGCCTCTTGATCACCGCCGTTCTCCTTTCACGAAGTATTAATTACTAGCATATATTTGTAATTTGAATGTATAAATAAATCATAGACATTTAAATAAGGTCAGCTCAACATATAACCGTATCATAACCTCCTTGTCAGTTTGTTTACGACCTTCTTACATCTATATATATATATATAAAATTGTAACCTCTGTCTGTACATTGATTTTTTTCGCGAAATTTCACGATAACTTTTCTTTTCACATGTCATAGACACCAAAACTGCATTTTGTTTCTTTCGTGTATGTTTGTTTGTTTGTTACCTTTTCACGCATAAACGGCTGAACCGAATTTTATGAAACTTGGTATGTATATTACTACTAGCCCAACTTAGACTTTAGGCTATATTATTATTCTCTAAGACAAAGAGGAGTGGGGGTTATAAGGGAGGCCTGAAATTAAAAATAGCAATATTTCGTTTCCTATTGGTTTTTTGGCAAGTATGCACATAACAAAAGTTATTTATTTTGTTATTTAGAGTAACTTTTGTTATATACACTTTCGCCGTATACCGAAGTATAAATGAGTTATACGCTAAAAATTATAGCGGGAGTCAACAATTTTATTTGGCACAAAACACTCAACCGAACTATGTAAAACTCGGTATATCTATTAGCACTAACGCTTTCATTATAACAAGCCATACCAATATTTCTAGGGACGGGCAGGAGTGGGGGTTATAAGGGAAGCCAGAAATTAAAAATAGCGATATTTCGTTTCCTATTGGTTTTTCGGTAAATATGAACATAACAAAAGTTGTTTACTTTGTTATTTAGAGTAACATTTGTTATATACACTTTTTTCGTATACCGAATAATAAACGAGATATACGCTAAAATCTATAGCGGAAGTGAACAATTTTATTTGGGACAATAGACCCAACCGAAATGAATAAAACTCGGTATGTGTATTAGCACTAACGCTTTCATTATAACAAACCATATCAACATTTCTAGGCACGGGCAGGAGTGGGGGTTATAAGGAATGCCTGAAATTAATAATAGCGGTATTTCGTTTCCTATTGGTTTTTCGGCAATTATGAACATGACGATAAATAAGAACATTTCAATTGTATGAAGCATTTTAAAAACAAGTAGCTGTTTCATGAGGAGCAAAGTATATTACTCCCCCCCCCCTTCCTCTGTCTTTCACTGGAACATTAATTAATCGGAAGTAAGTAATTTCATCTTTTAATGTGTTTAAAACATCAATTAATTCACAAAAAACGAAAGTATTTAAACATACATAATTAGAATTGAAAATAGAATCTGAATATAAGGTAATGTTAGCGGAATTGAGAGTTAGGCGTTAGTCATGTTCTGTTGGTTAACCTGGAGCGTCAGGGACGGGTGGGGAGACCTTCCTGTAATCTAGAACCTTTCTCACTTCCTCTTTCTTTCCTCAGTTGTTTTACACACTTTTTTCGTATACCGTATTATAAACGAGATATACGCTAAAACCTATAGCGGAAGTGAACAATTTTATTTGGGACAAAAGACCCAGCCGAAATAAATAAAACTCGGTATGTGTATTAGCACTAACGCTTTCCTTATAATAAGCCATACTAACATTTCTAGGGACGGGCAGGGGTGGGGGTTATAAGGGAGGCCTGAAATTAATAATGGTGATATTTCGTTTCACCACAATATTTTGTGCTTAATAACTGAGATCTATGCATAATGCACATGAGACGGGAAATATGACAATTTGGAGGACAGTCAAGACTTACATAAAAAATTAATTTTATTATTAACAAATGCCAACAACGGGTGTTAATCCTAAATAGTGGGACGGGTAAAGGTGAAAATATTGTGCAAACAAAAGCCTTGCCAAAAGAATATCATCACCATTCAGCCTCAAATGAATTCCCGAGCGAAGCCGGGTATCTGAGCTAGTATATATATATATATATATATATATATATATATATATATATATATATATATATATATATATAATTTTGAACGGACCTCATTTTCGTCATCTCCTGGGTAGGATCGATGGACATTTGAAGAAAATTTTCGAAAATCGCGTCATGAGTACAACCTCAATAGCTGATTTCCCTTAAGGGAAATCTGCTAAAAACAATAAGCTGTTATATACTGAATAACTCTATTTGAAGCTTAAAGACAAAATATTGCTCTCATTGGACTTTTACCTTGTGAGATTAATGGAACTTCGGTGTGCGATGACGTCATCAATTATGATTTAACTTCTTTACTGGAAAATGTTGATTTCATCTATACCATAATCTATATTTAACCGTTTAATTCAACTCTAATTTTCATAGTCCTTAATGGCTGAAATGAGACCAGGAGAACACGGGGTTTGAGAAGCGAATATCTAGAATTCAAATTATCTCCGTAATTAAAACATGTTATAAGATCAATTACGTTAACGCTCTAGAAAAAAAGTCCGTCACGCAGGGGCTGCGTAAACTAAGCAGATTTCCCACGTGAAGTTTTACAATAGAGAAATCTGCCTAATAACAGCTGTAGTAGTAAGTAACCTCTAAACCTATTCACGAGAGGGACGAATAATTACAAAAACGGCCGCCAGAGCTCACGGCGGAAAGTCCGAACATAGCCACTGCTGCCGAGCACATGCAGAATACAAATGCAAATATCTCAGTTAATATTCAAGATAGAGAATAAATGTATATAACAATATTTATAGTAAATTTGATTTGCAATAAGATTGATTCTATAATATTTTTCAATCCGACGTATAGTAACGGAGATATTTTGAATTTTCAAAAATCCCCCCCTCTAAACCCCCCCTCCCACTGGTCCGATTTCAGCCATTAACGAACTTGATCTCTCTTTTTACGTAAAACGCTTAAATATGAAGTTTGGTAACGATTAAACAAAAATTGCGACCGCTAGAGCGTTAACAGACAAATATATATATATATATATATATATATATATATATATATATATATATATAATTTTGAACGGACCTCATTTTCGTCATCTCCTGGGTAGGATCGATGGACATTTGAGGAAATTTTTCAAAACTCGCGTCATGAGTACGACCTCAATAGCTGATTTCCCTTAAGGGAAATCTGCTAATATACATTTATTTTTAAGAGAGTTATTCGCACTTTATTATTTTCAGCTAAAACCCCACTTCTACTCATCGAATTTTCACTTTGATATATAAAATATATGGGGAGAGAAGATCAATAGTGTGTCAAACCAGCATGTGGCAAGTCTGCTTAGTTACCGCAGCCCCTGCTCGAAGGATTCTTTAGATTCAGGACTCTTGGCTAGAATTGTTGAAAAACATATACCAATTTCCACCCATACTACGTTGAAGATGACAATTTTTCGTGTACGCGCGCGCGCACACACACACACACACACAGTATATTAGCATCGGTGGACCATAGGTTAAGGATGAGTCCACATTTTAATATTAACAAAAAAGTTCCTCTTGAGAATGATCCAATTTCCCATCAGTAGTTATTCCTTATACTCGGCTTCCTTCCTTAGCTCATTAAAAAAATATTGCTAATTGTGGTTATTTTTAATTTTCTAAATACAAATAAGATTCGTTATTTCTTAAGTGATGAACGTTTATGTATGTATATCTTTGTGATTGAGGTTTTCTGTCTTTTTTTAGACAGGGTGGTAGAAGGAGTTTTATTTGCAACAGAAAAAATTTCTTGAGCAGGGCTCGAATGCACAAGCCAGTTTCATATTACTCATTATGTGTTTTATTTTGTGATATTCATTTTGGAAATGAGGGGGGTTTATTATCGTCGAAATATTCCGTCTCTAGAAATTTTGAATGCACTGTTGAAAAGAGACAACATTTTTTGTAAAAAGAGAATACTTAAGAAATGAACCGTGATTGACAAAGGTTCGTCGAAGTACTTCGAACTAGAAATAAATCAAGAAATTTAAAAGCTTTACACATTTGCTATCCTTACTGGATTTTTACCTTTTTAGTCCAGATCTGTTTATTAACATATTCTATATATATATATATATATATATATATATATATATATATATATATATTCGTTTATTTTCAAAGGATTAGGATGTGCGGGTAGGAGAGAGTGGAATTTCTGATATCGGGATTTTGCAAGGCTATGGACAAAAGGAATGTTGAGACCATTATGGAGAGTTAATTGGATACATAAAATGGGGAATTTGTAATTTTACGGAGTATTCTGGATTGGAGGGTTTGGGTTTTGTAGGAATTTGAAGGTTTAGTGGAACCCCAAAGTTCAAGCCTTATGTCCATATTGGTCTGAGTACTGTCGTGTAAATCAATCATTTGTTATGTAGTGATAGTTGAGATCTGTTGTCAAGTAGAAGTCTGTCCCGTCGATTCAGTTCTTGTCTTTCTAGTGTTATGTGAGCTTTCCAAGTTAGTCGCTTGTCTAATGTGAGTCCTAGATACCTAATTTGTGTACCTAATTTTTGGGGAATTAGTGTGCTGTTGAGTGGAACTGGAGAGCAAATGGAACGTTGGAGAGTAAATGTTACATGGCTTGATTTGCCGCTGTTGACTTTGATCCTCCACTGAGCCAGGATTCTAGCAGAGCTAGGCGTTCTTGTAGAGATGACGAACCAAATTTGGGTCTGAGTTGGATGGTAAGATTGCAGTATCATCCGCATACGTGAGAAGAGAAGTTTCAGTATGTGATGGGATGTTGGCAGTATTAGGTAAGGAATAAGAATGGACTTACGATGCCCCCTTGTGGTACACCTGCCAGTTGGCTGGATAAGGGAGAAACTGAGGAACCAAATGAAACTTGAAAATGTCTGTTTGAAAGGTATGATTAAGTGTGAGGTAGTAGGTGAAAGGGAGTGTGTTTTTTAATTTGAACATTAAACCTTGGTGCCACATCTTATCAAAAGCTTGGGCTATGTCAAGGAAGACTCCAGTGCAGTACTTCTTGTTTTCGAATGAGGAGGCGATAAAATCTACTATTCAGTGGCACTGCTAGGTAGTGGAATGGGATTTTCGGCAACGAAATTGATGGGGAGGAAGTTTGGGACCAAGTATTGGATACAGGCGTTTAAGGATAACTTCACGTGGGAAATCTGCTTAGTTTACACACCCCCTGCGTGACGGACTTTTTAGTATGTTATTTGTGTTTTGGGCTGGTATAGTTGGTTGTGTGTGCGTATGGTTCATTATAATGTTATGATGTTTCCACAATTTTATGGTTGTAAGCAAAGCTAATATTACATAACTAATTTCCATTGTTTATTATAATGGATATCATTTATGACCAATAACATGATAACTATTTCAAAATTGGTTATTTTTTTTTTTTTTACAATTTTATGCCAATATCTTATCTTTTTATAAACATTTTCGTAAATATTTATTTTTCTCCAGATAGATAGTTCAACATTTGTTTTTCTTTTTGAATAACATAACATACAAAATTAATCATTTTTTAACCGGGTGGGGCGAATTTTTATTTTTTGCCGATCAACTTCACATATTGTGAAATTGTAAAAAAATAAATGTATTTTGCAGATTCCTTATTCTTATCCTTATAAGAATAACGAATCTCCAAAATACATTTATTATTAAAAATGTGTAATCACGAGGGCATAGTTAAACGCAAGGGGTGGCTTATATAAAGGGGGCATACCCCCTTGTTACCTTGAGCTAGTTTCTTATTTACATCTGTATTGGAAATTCCCAGCCTGCTTGCAATTCGACTGGTACACATAGTTGGGTATGCTCCCACTGCTGCTAAATTGGTTTTTCATTTTGATAGACTGGCGAAGTTGGTCTCATAACCTACGCGACGGGCCAAGGCGAAGATACTCCAAGTTGTTGGTCTGCCTACTAAAACGTTCACTGGAAAGTTATATGATTTCGGACTTCTGACCCCCACTTCTTATGGCCTGATTTGTATTTAAGGAATTGCCACTGTAATATGTATCACTAAAAATCTCATTCTGGCGTACACTTCTTTTATTGTTTACATAGGCTTTTTTTTCTTGGGGATAAATATAGAATATAGATGGTCAAATGAAATGAAATGACCAGTGTGTTATGCCAGCACATATCTCTTTAGTAGCCCACGTGCCGGACTTGTTTCTTACCAGTATTAGGTGCCAAGGATAAATTCTTTGATATTTGAATAGGAGGTCCATCATCAACATAGAATTTCACTACGTCTTTATTCAGAGTCTGTCCTGAAATATTGTCTTCTTGAGTGAGTCGGGAACCATTATTAATTAACCAATATACAATTCTTATCAACACTTCACATTTCTCTGAACTGCGACAATAACTTATGAACTTTTTATTAGTTTTCAATTCTCTCTTGCTATGTTCGGACGATCCAGTGATACTAACGTGCAGTGTTTTGGCACATGGAGGGCTGATGGCGATCTATTAAAAGACCGAAAGTTCTCTCCAGAAATAAAGAAAAATATTGCAGGATTGACTTGGCAATATTATTCTTCCTAGTGAAGTCCAAGCTTTGAGTCTTTATCAGTGACTTCATATGTAACATAGCCTACTTACAAGAAATTCGTTGTTCTTTCTAGAGCTTTCAAAATCTAGTATTTTCTTTATTTAGGAGAAAATGAATATCACAAAATAAAATAGAAAATGAGCAATATGAGACTGGTGTGTGAATTTGGACCCTGCTCAAGAGGAACAGTTTTTGTTGCAAATCAATTCCTAGTCCCACCATGTCTAAAAAAAAATATAGCTTTAGATATCCCATTCTAATTACACATTTGTACATATATACCCTACATCGTTTATAATTTTCATTTTTGAATATATATATCGAGTTTATCGTTGTGAACTTGAACAATTTCTGATGATTTTATAAATGCTTGCATGGATTATGAAGAAATGTATAGTCATTCAAATAAGTAAAGAATAAAAGTCGTTGTAATATTGATGATTGCAATTTCGTCTTGAAGATCCGCAAGGTGAATCAAAAGATGTACTGTGCAGAGAATTATCGCGTGGGATTAGAAACTACTTACGTAATGCCATTTGTGTGCGATAATAAATTTCTTGTGGGCTTGTTGTGTGAGCCAGTTGGAGGAACTTGGCAGAGGACACGGGTCCGACCGTCCACATTCATTTTTAGGACCAGCTACACAGCCCTCTCTTCGGGCGCCCAGTGTCTACGGCCTTTTATCATCACTACACACCACCTCAACGTATATATTGCCCTTTAATACATCGCTCATCTTACATTTGCCCCATTAATTTAATTTACTGACATTCTAGGATTATCACAGTTTCTTCTGCTTCACGGCGTAACTAGGTAAAGGCCAACTGAGTACTTCTTATCTTCATTGAATATTCAATCAAATAAGTATATCACTCTTACTTATATTCAGATTCACAATTGATTTTCCGTTATTCAATAAAACGTTTGTATTTATTATACTGAACCATCTTTAAACATTTTATCTTTGAGTAATTTAATTTACAAGGAAGTCTGTCATGCGGGTATTCCATACATAGAAATCACTAGGAGACAAACCAACAGTGTCCTCAGAAAAAAAAATGTTTTTCCTAAAATGTATTTAAATAAACTCAGTTCTATATGTTTCACCTTTTATATAACGCCAGTTCGGAAAGCAAATATTACTTTTTCAAAAAAATTGCATCACACAGGAAATGCGTAAACTAAGCAGACTTATCACGTGCAGGAACGACACACTGGTGATCTCATATTTTCTATTTCTCTCCCGTAATAAGTGTACTTAAACACTTGGATTTCGATTGAAAGCTGGGCATGACATGCTTAGTGACTTGAGTTAGAGTAAATATCCTATGTGTAGAAGTCGCTGGGTGAGGGGAGGTGGTATTCAAGACTGAAAACAAGAAAAGTCCGTCACGCAGGGGCTGCGTAAACTAAGCAGATTTCCCTCGTGAAGTTCAGTAATAGATAAATATACATACTGGTAACACAACAACACCGTGAATAAATTCAAACGGAAATAAGAAATTTTTCATCCAATTTCAATAACCTGCCGACAGGAAGCGTTAGGTCAGAAATGTAAACAAAGTGGTCGGCCCCCCTCACACCGAAAAGAAAAACAATTACTGAAATATATCAGAATATAACACATTAATTTTATTGAGAACTATTTACTATATCTAGTACTGTAATTAAAAATGAGTCAGAATAATTGTTATCTCAATCAATAAAATTTTAGTAGTCCAAAACTTTAAGATGGGGGGGGGGTCACCAGGAAATATTTGCATGTATCTCGTATAATAAAGGTCTCTTGAATACAATTTTTGGTATTTAAACTTCCAATAATGTGATTTATTAGCAGAGTATTGTTTACGTAACATGAGTAGAAGTGGCGGTTTGCTGAAAACTGAAAAATGGAAATATCTCGGTTAATAATCAAGATATTGAAAATATGTGAATATCAATATTTATAGTAAATTTAATTTGCAATAAGATTGGTTATATAAAATTTTTCGATCCGATGCATAATAACGGAGATATTTTGAATTTTCGAAAATCCTCCCCTCTAAACCCCCCCCTCCCTCTGGTCCGATTTCAGCCATTAACGAACTTGATCTGTCTTTTTGCATAAAACGGTTAAATATCGAGTTTGGTAACGATCAAACAAAAATTGCGACCGCTAGAGCGTTAACAGACAAATATATATATATATATATATATATATATATATATATATATATATATATATATATATATATATATATAATTTTGAACGGACCTCATTTTCGTCATCTCCTGGGTAGGATCGATGGACATTTGAAGAAATTTTTCGAAAATCGCGTCATGAGTACGACCTCAATAGCTGATTTCCCTCAAGGGAAATCTGCTAAAAGACAGAGAACTCGTTTAATACTCGAGTGAAAGGAATATACTACAATTGTACAGCATCAGGTTTGTTCTTCAGCAATTCACGATCCATAATAATTGAGATATTTTGAATTTTCTAATTCTCCCCTCTCCTTTATCTGGTCCAATTTTAGCCATTAACGAATATGGTTTTTATACTTGGAAGAAATGGTTTAATATCGACATTTGATTCTATACAATTTTCTATTGGACTCAAAATATGGAGATGTTTAGAATTTTTCAAGACTTACTTGTTCCTATCCTAACAAAGCGTCCAGGTGTGTAGTTTTGTGATTTAACAATTGGCCCAGATGGTAAGGTAGTCCATTTTATGTGGTCTTCTACAGTCAAGCTATATGTTCTCTGCTTTAACTTGTATTACAAGGTGGGCTAATGTTTTTTATTTCCCTTGACTTGTAATCTATTCATAATGATCATGCATTATTGGTAGACGCGATTAATAAATCATTCTTCTTGTTCTTAGTGAACTTTAGTCGTTTTATTAGCCTCCTAGTAGAATTTGGATATCTATTCGAAAATGTTGATATTAGTTATTGTGCATTTGAATATCTTCAATTAAAACTCAAAAATATCACATTCAATTCTTTAAAAACTCAAAAAAAAAATGATAAAAATGCTTCTAAAACAAGAAAGAATATAGGTCTGGTTTTCTGTGTTGCACTAACAATATATCCTTCATTTGCTCACATGGTTCCAGTTTCCTCGAAGTTCTTAAAGAAACGACTGTTTCTCTTCCTAACCCTAGTTGGTTCAGCATTCTAGTTCCTTCTCTGTTTTATTATTTTTTTAAAATTGTGTATATTTACTAGAAACAAATTTGTTTTTATGTGGTGTTTTTGCTGCCCTTTAATTTTTGTATAATTCCCATATCGGCCTTACTCAAAACATGTTTCCACGAGCTATTTTTGAGAGATGCTTCTTTCAAAAAGAATTCTCCGTTTTCATAAAAGTAGTCTCACCTGTGTGGCCCAGTTCAGCTTGACATTATTGGTTGGCAAGGAATCGAGAAAGAAAATGCTTTTTTAAGAAAATTTTAGGAAATCTTTTATTCACCTTATTAAGAATTTTGCACAAATCAGCCAAATGTTTACTAGATATTGGAAGACAATATTCATTTATATGGGAAAATATGTAACTAGTTCCTTCACCAAAGAGTTCAACTAGTACACATTTTAGCAGATAACGTAGGGTTTTTGTGAAGTGTTGCCCTTGGAAATCAGGGTTTCTGATTTTGATGTTCCTAATATGTTTTGGTCTGCTACTGTTGCGTGTTTTGATTTTGCAATTTGATCTTGTCCATGAGTAATTTATTGCTTATGAATATAACTATGTAAGTCATCGGTTACTAATGGCTGATTTTTAGTTGGGGGTTGCTGGATTCTGACTTATCTTTCGAACTATTGTGGAAAATGTCTATTTTAGTGTTCCTTGATTATATCTTTGATAATTATCCTACTTTTAAAAGTATTCGTCATTAGTAATCACCTTTTTAGCAAATTTCTATTAAGGGAACTCCGCTACTGAGGTTGTACTCATTACCCAATTTTCGAAAAATGTCGTCATATTCCCATTCATTCTACCCAGGAGATCACAAAAACGACGCCCCGTCCAAAACTAATATATACGTATATACGAGCGGATTCGACAGACGTTGCCCTGCATGATATTTCAAGTGATTAGGATATTAAATTTAATAATATTATGTTTAAAACAAAATCTACTTTACTATATCTCGTATATATTTTTTAATTTATACTTATTACTAATTAGGAAGGGAATTCACTTTCTTCACTCTATTGCAAAATGTTTCACTTTCTTCACTCATTTCAGTTTAGTAATGTTACCATTATTCAACGATTACAGAAAAAAATAATTTTGCGCCTGGTGGGTTTTAAACCTGGGTTATATAGTCCAGTACTCTACCATTGAGCTCCAAGCATGCCTACCAAATAATATATATCGCTAGTCGCGCTGGACTATATATCCAGGTTTTACTCCAATCAGGATTGAAAACTTTTTCTCTCACATTATAAATAATTAAAGTATTAATTAGTTACTCACACTGAATTAAGTTATGAAATTCAATATAATGCAATATACATGTGCTTGTGTGAGTATATAAAATGTACAGCATTTGGAAAATTTACCTGCTTAACAAGATATCCCTGAAGCCATTTTTCAGACTTAAATGATTTTATTTGCTTTACATTCATTTATTTGACATATACTTCTTTTACCTACTATATATATATATATATATATATATATATATATATATATATATATATATATATATACTAGCTCAGATACCCGGCTTCGCCAGGGAATTCATTTGAGGCTAAATGTTAATGGTATTTTTTGGACAATATTTTGACATTTACCCGTCCCAGTGTTTGGGATTTATACCCGTCGTTAGTGTGGATTTGTTAATAATAAAATTAATTTTTTATGTAAGATTTCACTGTCCTCCAAATTGTCATATTTCCCGTCTCCTGCGCATTATGCATAGATTTGAATTATTAAGGACAAAATACTAAGATTTGTGGAAAGACAAATAAATAATGAAATATCGGTAATTTTTATTTCAGGCCTCCCTTATAACCCCCACCCCCGTTCGAACCTAAAAATTTTAATATAGCATATAATCATGGAAGAATTAATGCTAATTGACATACCGAGTTTTGTTAAGTTCGGTTCAATCGTTAGTGGCCAATAAAATTGTTGGCTCCCGCTAAAGTTTATTGTATATCACGTTTATATCTTGTTATACGACAAAAGTAAATATATGCAATTTTGCACATAACAAAAGATGTTTATTTTGTTATTTGAAGTAACTTTTGTCGTATACCTAAGTATAATTGAGCTATACGTTAAAAACTACTGCGGAAGTCAACAATTTTATTTGGCACAAAAAACTCAACCGAACTAAACCAAACTCGGTATGTGACTTAGCACTAACGCCTTCCTTATAATAAGCCATACTAACATTCCTAGGGACGGGCAGGAGCTATAAGGGAGGCCTGAAATTAAAAATAGTGGTATTTCGTTTTCTATTGGGGTTTCGGCAAATATCCACATATCAATAGTTGTTTATTTTGTTATTTAGAGAAACTTTTGTTATATTCAATATCGTCGTATACCGAAGTAATAAGGCGTTATACGCTAAAAATTATAGCGGGAGTCAACAATATTATTTGCCAAAAAAGACTCAACCGAACTAAATAAAACTCGGTATGTGTATAGCAGTGAGGCCTTCATTATAATAAGCCATACCAACATTTCTATGGACGGGCAGGAGTGGGGGTTATAAGGGAGGCCTGAAATTAAAAATAGTGATATTTCGTTTCCTATTGGGGTATAAGGGAGGCCTGAAATTAAAAATAGTGATATTTCGTTTCCTATTGGGGTTTCGGCAAATATGCACATAACAAAAGTTGTTTATTTTGTTATTTAGAGAAAGTTGCTCAACAATTCTTTTCAACATGAACTACCAGGTACCTCACCTGGAAAAATTAATTCAAATGTATGTTAATATTTTGTCCTTAATAATTCAAATCTATGCATAATGCACAGGAAACGGGAAATATGACAATATGGAGGACAGTGAAGTCTTATATAAAAAATTAATTTTATTATTAACAAATCCACAGAAACGACGGGTATTAACCCTAAACAATATTTTGACATTTACCAGTCCCAGGGTAAATGTCAAACTATTGTGCAAATTAAAGCCTTGCCAAAAAAATACCATCAACATTCAGCCTCAAATGAATTCCCGAGCGAAGCCAGGTATTTGAGCTAATATATATATATATATATATATATATATATATATATATTTGAACAGACCTCATTTTCGTCATCTCCTGGGTAGGATCGATGGACATTTGAAGAAAGTTTTCGAAAATCTTATCATGAGTAACGGCCTCAATAGCTGATTTCCCTTGAGGTAAATCTGATAATAAGCTATTATATCATGAACTTTATTATAGGCTTTAATACCAAGTATTGGTCTTATTGACCTTTACTTTTTGAGATAAATACAAATATGTAGCGCACGTGGGAAATCTGTTTGGTTAACGCAGCCCCTGCCTGGCGGACTTTATTGCTCCCAGGTAGGATTCATGAAATTATATTATTTTTTCTTGAGAGAATATTCAGTATATCATTTCTCATTATATATAACCAATCTTGATTGACCAATTGTGTTCATCTATTTCACCTCTTCATTGACATCTGACATCCTTGCCAGGCAAAAATTACTGGAGACACTACGCTCGGTTGGAATACCTCACTTAGAAGTGACTTTTTGATATTTTTATACCGCAGTAAACTTTTCTGGCGATGGTTTTGAAATTTCCACTGACTTAAAACGGGATCTATTACTGCATGTACTGTATGATCTCGCTCTGCAATCAGTCATCTGAAGATGAGGACAAACCCAGGCAGTAACATATACTTCAGGCTCAAACTCCTCATCCCGTATGCTGACGATGTTTTGAACATGGGTAGAAACATTGCAGCTTTTTGATGAACGATCTGAGACTCAAAATATTCATAGAAAATATATAAGAATCTTGTGAAGATCAAGCATTTTTCAGTGTCCCATATTTAATTTTAATAAATAAAGTAAATAATTTGAACACATGACCATGGGGCTGAATTTTATTTTGTTTTATGTCTTCAATAATATTTAGTGCCTGTATAAAAATACTTTATAAATTGATGAAGTAACTGCAAATTCGACTTATTAAATTATTACAGTCTGGAAACGTCTAATTTCTTTTATTAGAAACCATGTTTTATTTCTATTTTTTGTTTAAAAAACTGGGTAGTTATTCAATTACACCCACTTTTATGTAGTATGGCTAATTCTTACAGGTTACCATCCTTTTCTAGCAGGACTGGACTAAGGATTGTAACTATTGTGTTCTTTACTAAATAAATTCCTATTACCCTAGCAAGAGTCGAACCTACAACCCTTGTTTTACCTAGCTAAGTACAATAACATATCCCACTGGCGGACCCAAGCCCTTAGCTATTAATGGTAAAAAAGCACTGCCAAATCAATTGTAGATTCTGTAGCCTACTTTTACTTCAGGCATTACTATTTTAACGTTTCTATTCTTCTTTATTTGTATCTTCTTTGGAACCTAGACCAGAGTAGGTTTATGCTGGCACTAGAAAAATGTTGTTTGAAAAATTGGTAATTTTTGCAAATGGCAATTTCTGTACGATCTTGAAAAACATTTGTCAAATGTTGAACTCTTATGTAAGATCGGCCAATACTGTAAGCGCTCTGTCGCAACCAATAAACAACAGTGAAGGAACGAGGCGTTTTTTTTCTTACCTGAGATAATGATACCTTCGCCATCCAGCACCTCAAAAATGGCTTTATTTAAAAAACGTAGGGCATTGATAGATCTCAGCTAAGAAAAAACGCCTCTTTCTTTCACTGTTCTTTATTCGTCGGGACAGAGCGCTTTCAGAGCTTACGCTCCATCATCAGTGCCCTGCTGGCAAACAAATACCATAAAAACGTTGTACAATATGTCATTTAATTAAAAAATTAAAATAATAAAAATAATTCCGCAAGGGTCTTAAAGATAATTCATAATATAAATAAAAGGATAAAAGAGAATTATTTGATTGTTCTAAAGGCCGATAAAGGCCAAGGTTTAGTCATTATGAGCAAAGATGAGTACGAGAGCAGTGTACTCTCTGTTGATCGAGGAAGGCTGTATCCAACTAGCACGTGACCCAACGGACTTGTTCAACACAAAAATAAAAGAAACTATATTAAGAGCCCCTAATTTGTTCAAAAAGGAAGAATTGCCGTACCTTGTGCACATGAATCCACTCCCTCCGTTGCTATATTGTTTACCCAAAGTTCATAAAGAAAACCACCCCTTCAGACCCATTGTTTCATTTAACTCGGCTCCTTCGGAAAAACTCAGTAAACGTTTAGAACAAATATTTAAAAATCTTACAAACGTAAAACCCACCCCACTCTACAGCTAATAGTAGTGAGCTTGTCTCGAAGCTAAGCAGTGTTTCTTTCACAGAACCTAGAATCTTAGCTTCATCTGATGTCGTTAATATGTTTGGGAATATTCCACCCCCACACGTCGTCAAGGTGTTCCAGACTTTTTTCAAAAACAAAAATGTCAATCCCTTAATTTCAAGCGAATTTGTCTGCTTACTCTCTGTCTGTTTGGGTCAAAATTATTTCAAATGCAGTGTCAGCTGTTACAGTCAAAATAAGCTGTGCTACCTAGATTTGGAGATAGAAAAGCGAGGTAGTGGCTATTCTTTTAGTATTTTTAGGAAGAAGTCATCGACAGACCTGATAATACCGGCGGATTCTTTCCACCACCCCCAATGCAAGATGTCAGGCCTGATTTTCCTTGTAGACAGGCTGTTGAATGTGCCGTTGGATGAAAAGAACTATGAAGCTGAGCTGCGCCACATCAAGTGCATAGCATCCAACAACGGCTACAAGGTTGGGGTGGTGGACAGACTAGTCAAGAAGAGACTCCGTCGGAAGTTGACCAAGGATATGGGGGTCGGCGACGGTCATGTGAGCCGAAATAAGGACGTACGTTTCCCTGTTTCTATTTATTATCTGGGCTCTGTGTCACATAGGATTGGAAATAAACTCAAGACACTCGGGATGACGACCGCTTTCAAAAGTCGACACTCTTTGAAAGCAATGCTCCCGAGGGTCAAGGATCCTGTTGACTCACTCAACAAGTCGGGAGTTTACAGGGTGGCCTATCGTACATCGGTCAAAGTGGAAGAAAGATTAGAACCCGGCTGAAAGAGCATGTTACCAGAGACTCAGAGTTCCATGTCCACATCAAGAAGAAGGGTCATGAGAAATCTGCTATAAAGTATGAGCTTCTTTATGAAGCAAAAAAAGGCAAGACCCTGAGCATAGCCGAAAACCTATTCATAAAACTAGATAGGATGGAAAAAGGAGGCCTCAATATTACTCGTAATAAGACGGGAGAAGGAACCAGGTTGAGGCATGCCTCGGAAGCCTCTCTCATTGCTCTCCGGTCCCGAGGCCTCAGTCACAAGGAATCCTTGGTTCCTGTCACATCATTGTGAAGAGGTTAGTCATTGTCACGCTTCTCTATTTTTCTTCTTTTACGTTTTTTGTATGTATTGCTTTCTGTAGCTACTCCGGTGGTTGTTCCTTCATTTTTGGTTTTTTAATTTTAATTGGACTATTCGCTTTTTACTATTTATTCTATTTTAGACTTCTTAACTGTTAATATTCATTTATTTATTTTAACTATTTATTGAAATTGTGTATAGATTCTACTGACAAGTTTTTAATTTTAATCTGTAAAAATAGTTTTTCTTATTTCTGTAAATATTCACTGGGACACTAATTTAAAATTTTTTTAAAGTTGTATGTTTTAACTCTTGACCATCGACTAGTACATTTATTTTCTAAAATGTTTTAATTAAATGACATATTACAACGTTTTTATGGTATTTGTTTGCCAGCAGGGCACTGATGATGGAGCGTATGCTCTGAAAGCGCTCTGTCTCAACGAATAAAGAACAGTGAAGGAAAGAGGCGTTTTTTCTTACCTGAGATAATAATTCCTTCACTATCCAGCACCTCAAAAAATGGCATTGATAGATCTTACATTAAACTCGGCAAACACACGCGTTCACACACATCTAATTAACAATTTGTCTGCTGTGTATTTTCTCCTTTCAATAATTGGCCAGGATACTTTGTAGGCTGGGTATTATGATATTTTAGGTATTGGGGAGGCAGAAAGGAAATTCTATAATTAGGCTATAAAGCCATCTGATGGGACTGATTCCCGTTCAGATTGTTATGGACGTTCTTGCATTTATTTTGTCATTTAAAATCTATTCCTGGCTCTGGCTCATATATATTCATAAGATTATTAACTATTAGCAAAGGGGTAAACCTTTACCTCCAGCTCATTTATTATTTGACGAAAAAATATCTTAAGACAATTTATCAATTTTTAAGCTTTCATTGTCATGTTTCAATCTATCAAATCTCCTGTTCGAAATGAGATAAAGTTAGATCCTCTCCATTTATCGAGGTAGTTTTAGCCTTATATTTTAGAACGTTTAAAACCGACAAAAGAAGCCACGAATGCACGATTTTTTTTTTTATTTTTTTTTTTTTTATATTTCTTAGTTTTAGTAACCTGACTCTTATTTTTGTGATTTTAACTGTAAAACACCAAATATCTTAAGCTTTAAGACTTTTACATGAGGTACTTAGAAATTATGAAATAGATAACAATGTGCAGATGATGGTCAACTTTGCTGGCATGCCTCAGACTATTATTCCAGCATGTGGCAAATATGCTTAGTTGACTCAGCCACAGATCCATGGACTTTACTGTGTCCATCAATCCTATTTAGGAGATGACGAAAATGAGATCCGTTCAAAATTTTATATATATGTATATATATATATATATATATATATATACACACATACACACACACACACACACACACACACACACACACACACACACACACACACACACTTGTTTGTGTTGCCGCTCTAGCGGTCGCCATTTTTGATCGATCGTTAGCACACTTGATATACGATAAGTTTTGAAAATTCGAAATATCTCCGTTATTATTATAAGTCAGATCGAAAAATCTTTTGTAATCTTGTTAAGCTAGTGACCACACTGCACGGATGTAATCAATGAATTCCTTCTGCTCTATCCGCTCCTCCACGAGACTAAACAGGGCGTCATGACACTACCAAACGCCTTTCCCACGTCAAGAAAAGCTGCACAGAGACTCCTCATTTTCCTCCATGCGGTTCTCAAGACTTCGTCTAAAAGAAATACTTGGCCAGCCAAGCCGCCGAACCCCATCCTGAAGCTAAATTGCTGGGGCACCAACGTAATCACGTCCTCCATCCGCGCAGCCAATGTACGATCGGAAGTGTCTAAGGAGGACTGATGCTACGTATGTAGGTCTATAGTCGCTAGGGCTCCTAACCCCTATATGATATCCTTGTCACTCGGGCCGTAACAGCTCTTTCGGCATCATGCCCTCGAGTAGAACCATGTCCATAATGAATGGGGGTATTCGCCAGTCCAACCGCCCCACACTGGAGCGATCCTTCAGTAATGTTGGAATTGTGGGAAAAAATAAAAGTTTTAATTTGGGATTTTGATTGTATTGTTAGTACCACATAAACCCTTTTCAATTGAGCAGATTGATTTTTAGCCATATTATTGCAATGGTTTTTACATAATGCCTGGTTATAATTGCTATGTTAAAAAAAGCCTTGGCTTATTAAATTCGTCGTGAACTCTTATTTCATTTTATAAATTATTGTTGCTTCCAGTACACATTAAGGGTATTATAACAAATCAAAAACTGGCACAAAAGGTTTTTAAAATTCCTCTAATTTTTTTTTTTTTACATGGAGCTGAAAATAATTTTATTTAATTGAATTCGCAAATCGCTTGTATTTGCTTGAAAAAATACCACTTGGCATGCTTTTAGGAGTATATTGTCTCATTTACAACGTCGTCAGATCTTGCCTAAACTTGCCTATTCATTAAATATTTTACTTTTAGTGTTAGCACTTTCGGTGCGGAAGACGTATTATTGACGCCGCCATTCACGTTCGAAGAAATAGTTAAATACGTGTTTTTCTTGTCTAAATATGTTTACTGTCCTTTTAAAAAGGTCCAAGGTGTCATAAAGTGAGCTAAGATATTTATGGATTTGTATGGATAGTATTACATACAATGTAATACTAACCATACTGTTGAAGTAACAGTTCACAAACTGTTAATGCATGGCCCGGAAATAGTATGGTTAGTATTACATTGTATGTAATACTAACCATACTGTTGAAGTAACAGTTCACAAACTGTTAATGCATGGCCCGGAAATAGTATGGTTAGTATTACATTGTATGTAATACTAACCATACTGTTGAAGTAACAGTTCACAAACTGTTAATGCATGGCCCGGAAATAGTATGGTTAGTATTACATTGTATGTAATACTAACCATACTGTTGAAGTAACAGTTCACAAACTGTTAATGCATGGCCCGGAAATAGTATGGTTAGTATTACATTGTATGTAATACTAACCATACTGTTGAAGTAACAGTTCACAAACTGTTAATGCATGGCCCGGAAATAGTCAAACACGCTATTGTACCGATTGGTATGCTGTCAGAAGATGCTCAGGAGGCTAACCATAAATACTTTCACGCATACAGAGAATCTTTTTCAAGAAAAGTTTCAAGGAAGGCTACCAACAGAGATATCCTGAATAATTTGTTAAATAATTCAGACACTTTAATATTACATTTAAGGCCAACACTTAACAACGATAGCGATCGCTTAGAAACAATATCTTCGGAAATAAAAAACTAGAAATGTTAGATATTCTTCCAGCTTACAAATTCTCATTATTAAATTAAATACATAGATTTTTTTTTTAATTTTTTATTCTAGATATATTTTTGTTTACAATTTTGGTATTGCGTTTGTGAACTTCAATTTATTAAAAAAGTAAAAATTTATGTTGATATTATGTGTCTACAAATCACAATTCTCTACTTAGTAAGCGATACATAATCTGTATGTACACATTAAAAATTCATCCTACCGTTATATCGCATCTGGCAAAATTGCTGATGGGGTAGTTCAATAGAGTATTCGATGTGCTTTAAAATGACACCAGAATCAATATTCTAGGGTCAGTAGAAACGGAGATATTACTGAATGTCCGCCTTACCATATCACCCGCTCCAGTGTGCGCCCCCCCCCCACCCCCCCAAACAGGCCGGAGAAACCCTGTCAAGCCCAGGCACGTTCCTCACTGCGGGACACGTGAAAGTAACCTCTGCCATTTTTACAGGGGTCCAAACATTAGTACAGGCTTGTAATCCTTCCCAATGCACCTCCTCACAACTCCAGGAAAGGGCCACAATAGGACACCAAAACTCCTACAAGTCCCGGAAGCTATGTCCGGGAACGGATGGACCACCATCGGCAATCTCCCGAGCCGCTGGCATCCGATCACTACCTTTTCAACCGCTGTAATCGGTAATAGCTCTCGCGCCTAGTTGGACTCCCCCCCCCAATCCGGGGGGGGGGTGGAAAAATAATCTCCAATGTACATCGATCCTATCTAGATGACGGAAATGAGATCTGTTCAAAATTCAATTTATACACACACACACACACACACACACACACACACACACACAGGTGGTCGCAATTTATATATGCTCGTTACCAAACTCAATATTTAATTGTTTTATGTAAAAAAGAAAAATCATGTTAGTTAATGGCAAAAATCGTACCTGTTAGAGGGAGAGGTCTCGAAAAATTGAAATATATCCGTTATTATAAATTCGGATCCAAAAATTGTTCATAACCAAGCTTATTGCAAATTATTTATTTGTTTGGTGTCATGCAAATTATTTATTTCTGGTTTTGTTATCGCAATTTGTTGCGATTTACAACAAATTTCCTATAAATATTGTTATATACAAATTTTCTCTTATCATGAATATTAACCGAGATATATAGATATTTAAGTTTTTATCCTTAACCTTTATGTAGGGACGTGGGGTGCTCAGCACCCCATGCGTTCTTAGAATTGTCACTACTCCCATGAAAACAAACCTAGAACCTCTAGCCTTCCTGACTTTTCCTGTCCCGCGAGTACCTTCTAATTCATTAGCTCAGTTCTCTTTTGCCTCTTCTCCGGATCACATATCTAGTGTGTTTGGGGTGCCCAGCACCCCACGTCCCAATAGTGACATAAGTTTTGCTCTATCGACATGCAGCGTGATCGTGATATTTTTGATACTCGAGATCCGAATTTCGCGAGTTTAATTCTTCAAGAACTTGACCGTTTGGATAGTGAAGAAGCTTTATCTTTTGTGGACTCTTCTGAAGCAGAAAGTCATGAGCAAACTTCCACCTCACGATATATTCAGGAAGAAACCCCAAATTTTCAACGGGACGCAATCTTGTCAGATTTAGAGGACAGCGAGAACGAAGGAAATGTAGATGGCATTATCGTTAGCGACCACGATTCAGAATCTGAGCAAGAACCTTTGTCATCATCCGAAGATGAATCTGGTGACAGTTCTACGAATTCGAATTTTTACTATGGCAAAAATCGATTCAAGTGGTCCCGGGCTCCTCCCACGCGAAGAAGAGCACCTTCTCCCAAGCACATAACATTATTGTTCATTTGCCTGGAATACGTCGGCAGGCCAAGGAGATGGGGCAAACCGCAACACCTGAAGAGGTATGGAATTTGGTATTTACCAATTCAATGCTCACAACTATTATGACCAACACTAACGAAAAAATTGAGTCATATAAGGAACAGTGGAGTTCTCCCCACATCCCTGAACTGAAACCCTTAGACTTGATTGAGCTAAGAGCATACCTCGGTTTGCTTATTCTTTCCAGCATTATGAAAAGTGGTCAAGAACGGGTAATATCTCTGTTCGCAAATGATGGGCATGGGAGAGATATTTTCCGAGCGACGATGAGTGCTAAAAGATTTTTTATTATTACCTTATGTTTGAGGTTTGATGATAGTAAGACTCGAGCTGAAAGGAAACTAGCCGATCCCACTGCTGCCATCAGTTTTATATTTTCAGAATTTCTCCGAAACTCTCAGGCAGTTTTCACTCTTGGGGAAAACTGTTGCATAGATGAGTCCCTCATACCATTTCGTGGCCGGGTAAAGTTTCAAGTTTACATGCCAAACAAACCCTAAATACGGCCTGAAAGTAGTTTGTTTGACTGATGCCCGTAACAGTTACTTGTATAATGCTCAATCTTTATGTTCAATAAACTCTTAGGAGATAGTATGGTTGCCATTCATATGAAAAGGAGAATTTTGAACACACGACTCCCCCTTGAACTTCGAGACTGTATTTCTCCTATAATCCAAAAATATGAAGAAAAAAACTCGAAAAAAAGAAAAAGACAGGAATTACCCTTGACAGGTACTCAAGAAGGACCAGTCTCAAGAGAACGATCAGTCGAATCAGCCCGCTCTACTGCAAGAAGTACTCAAAAAATTAAAAAATCACAGTCAAGATGTTCTACAGTCCCAAGAAATAAGGATCAAAAAACAACCCAGACCTGTGACAAATGCAAAGCACCATCTTGCAAGTTATGCTCGGCCGTGATTTGCAAAAATTGCTACAAGAATTGACCCCCGCACAATTTTTTATTATAATTATTATTTTCTTTCTTTTTATGTATTTTTATTCTTTAATATGAACTTTAAAATTTTCATAAGATTTAAAAAAAAATTCCTCTAAAAAATGAACCATTTCTTTGTCTTAAAAAAAATGTTAGCTGAAAGTTACTTATATAATTAAAGTTTGAATTTTCTGTCAATTTTTTTTAAATTTTATTTTCTACCATGTTTCCCAAACTCTTTTTGATATTTAGAGAAAGGCTAAAATGAAATACTGAAAAGAAAAATTTGTTATTATTGTAATAGGTGAAATTTAAAATTGGGGTGCTGAGCACCCCACGTCCCAGTGAAGTCAATTTTTTTTCACATCCCTACATAAAGGTTAATTATACTCCCCACCATCAATCCTACCCAGGAGTTGACGAAAATGAGGTACATTCAAAATTATGTCTGTGTGCTTGCGTGTGTGTCTGTCTGTTAACGCTCTAGCTGTCGTAATTTTTGTTTGATCGTTACAAAACTTGATATTAAATCGTTTTATGAAAAAATAATAATCAGGTACGTTAATGGCTGAAATCGTACCGGAGGGAGAGGGGATTTTCGAAATATCTTTTACTATACGTCGGATCGAAAACTTGTATAGAAACAACCTTATTGCAAATTAAATGTACTATTGTTTGGTGACGGTCTCATTAAATGGATTCCTTAGTTCCACCCTGGCTAGAAAAGGATGTTTACCTATCCCAATTAGCCATAGTAGCATAACGTGGACGTATATAAATTAATAAAAAATAAAATAAAAGTGTACTATAAATATTGTTGTATACATTTATTCTCTATCCTGAATATTAACCGAGATATTTGTTTGTATTTTTATTTTTGTAATAATCGGTTATTGATGGTTCTGTTCGTGCGATTCCGCTGTTAGTAGGACGGAAACCCTTAACTGTTCCGCTCTTGTAAAATTGGTATAGACTCGTGTAACCTTTTACTTTGTGAGATGTATGCAAATACGTTCTGTTCAACTCCCCCCCCCCCCTTCTTTAGTCTTGAGCTAGTAAAATTTGAGTTATTAAAATATAAACTTTTCTGATTCATTATAAATTGCAGTACTAGATATATTAAATAGTTTGCAATTAAGTTAATGAGTTATATTCAGATATATACCAGTAATTCTTTTCTTTCCGGTGAAGAATATGTCCATCTATCTGTTCAGCTCTGGGTGGTTGGCAGGCCTATTAGTTTACAATTCAGAAGCCGTTTCCGTTGGGAGCTTATTAAAATTAACTGAAAGATTTTTCATTACCGTTTGTATTTACTCATGGTGGTGTTAAGTGTTAGCAGATGCAGATTTCTCTATTGTAAAACTTCACGTGGTAAATCTACTTAGTTTACGCATCCCCCTGCGTGACAGACTTTTATTATTCCGTAAGCTACATAAAATTCCAACTGCTTATTCCAAATAGCTGTTTATGAAATCCACTGCTTCCAAATTCAGTTATTCCCAATCGTTACCGTCTATGAAGGTCTTTGCCCTTTCCTTTTCAATAGTTAAAATTTTTTCAGGTTAAAAACATTGTTATCACGTTTCTTCACTATAATCATTTCCATCAAACACAGTTATAACCATTTCATTCTTCGCCATTTTGATGTTCGTTCTTAACGATTTTGCTTTTCTTATATTCACAATTATAAGCAACAAACATGGACTGTTAGGTGTGGAAATAATTTACGGACAGAAACGCTCCATGATATTAAACATTTATAACATACAAATACACGTGTACTTAAACATCTTTCAACTCAATAAACATGAACCACAATTAATAGAATCTGAACTGTTGATATACTGCTACACTAAAATACACATTTTCCTAAAGCACTACAGAGATACATTTTCATAAACTATCACTATCCAATATAAGTGATCCTGATACACATATTTAACAGTCTTGAATAAATTTCAATTCCTGTTTCATATGCTTTTATTACAGGAGGCACAGAGAATAGATAGTGAAATGAATCCTCATGAAGAAGTGTATTGGTAGTTAAAGTATAAATTTTCATAGAAATCCTTTTGTGTTGTTTTTATGTAATTTCGTTACAAACAGAAAGATAGACAAGAATTGAATGTTTATTTAGTTATTCTAAGAATGATATTAAACGCATAAGCATATTACCTCTTCCAAATTTAAATGAAATTCAGAGATACCTTAAGGAAAATCAGCTGTCAAAGTTGTACTCAGGACGTCATTTTCCTAAAATTGTCTACACATTCGTCGATCTTAACTAGGAGATTTTCAACGTGAAGTTCATTAAAAGGTTTATTTACATAAAATGTTGTAATTTTAAATTTGGATTGATTGTAACCAAATTCGATATTTAAGAGTATTCTTTTAAATGAAAGGTGATGTTCAATAAAGGCTGAAATAGGACCAGAAAGAAGAAGGGAGATTTTGGAGGTGTGGGAACGAGTAAATTAACAATTACGTTGTCATGAGCGAGATCGAAAAATGTTACATAACAAATCTTATTACAAATTTAATCCTCTCCAATTGTTCTCGAACTCAACTAACCGAGATATTTGCTTCTTTTTTTATTTTGTCTTTGTAATATTTCACTTTAGCTAATGATTTTTTCACTTCGATCACGTGAACTACTAAACGCTTCACACCCAGCTTAAATGTCAAGCCCTATTTAAAAAGGTTTTTTGTACAGACAAAAGGGGGAATAGATGGTGTCAGCTCAGCAGTGTATAGTACCTGGAAAATTTGCTCAGTTTACGCAACCCCCTAAAGTGACGAACTTATTGAAAATAACTTTAACCACGTCATGCAACAAGCTAATTGAGACGGGTTATCCACTGGTCGCCACACTTTTCCTCCCGGTTGTGACCGACGTCCCCTTTTTCTCAAGGGGAATAACTCCCTCCTCTAAAGTTATCCCAGATCATAAAGACCCCCGCCATTGGATTCTATTTATTTATACATGAACGCATTCTCAAGTGGCATATTTCATCATTTAAATGTTGTATGTGATGAGATGGCTTGGCTTTCTGCTCCAGCGACTTTTGCACCCTAAACAAATTTGTTATGCTGCATTTTGTCAGAGTTCTGCGAATTTCTTCCTTGGGCATTGAGGTTTTTTATTAACTGAGGTTATAATTAAAAACAACATAGGAGATTGAGCATTTTGGAAAACGTTTCGGTATTGAACACTGTCAAGAAAAGGAATTCGCAGTAGCTTCCATGCAAAATCCACTTGAGCAGAAAGCGAAAACACTGCATCGCACGCTAAAAACTACATTCAACCTCTGAAAGAATAAGTCATCAAATTTAATTTCTAGGAATATAAATCGTAGCAGCTACCTCGTTTTGTTGTTACTTCCTTGTCGAATTTGTATTTTAATGCTCCTGAACAACAGAGCCGAAACCTGAAAAGATCGAACTATTTTTCAGAACTACAGCGTTTAAATTAACCGAAACGAATCGGTTTACAGAATGAATCTTATCATCTGGTGAACCGAATCAATCCATGGATGTAAAACGAATTAACTTTCCATTTTTTTGTTCGGCTTGGGGGAAAGGAGGGCGGAAATATAACTCCTTGTGTAGCTATAGCTTTGTTAACAGTAAATTTAGCGTTACAAAAGCCTCTTACACAGTACCCCGACATTGTTTCAGAAATCTCTCTGGTAGACTTTTCTCTGTTTCCTTGACCCTTACTTTGTGCAAAGAATCTTTTCCTTTAAAATATGAATAATATTGCTGCTAAAATGACAATAATAATTCTTAGAAAATCAGATTTCATTGCAGAAGTTTTGTTGTATTTCCATTCCATCTTGATGGGCAAACCTTACCTCTCCACTCTCCATTTTGATAACGTTTAACTCATGAAAATTTATATCTTATATTTGATTCCTTAATCTATATATATATATATATATATATATATATATATATATATATATATATAAAATTGTAACCTCTGTCTGTACATTGATTTTTTTCGCGAAATTTCACGATAACTTTTCGTTTCACATGTCATAGACACCATAACTGCATTTTGTTTCTTTCGTGTCTGTTTGTTACCTTTTCACGCATAAACGGCTGAACCGAATTTTATGAAACTTGGTATGTATATTACTACTAACCCAACTTAGACTTTAGGCTATATTAATATACTCTGAGACGAACAGGACTGGGGGTTATAAGGGAAGCCAGAAATTAAAAATAGCGATATTTCGTTTCCTATTATTTTTCGGCAAATATGAACATAACAAAAGTTGTTTATTTTGTTATTTAGAGAAACTTTTGTCATATACTTTTTTTTCGTATACCGGATTATAAACGAGATATAACTATCTCGCTAACTAACTATGCTAAAACCTATAGCAGAAGTGAACAATTTTATTTGGCACAAAAGACTCAACCGAACTAAATAAAACACTCTGTATGTGTATTAGCACTAACGCCTTTCTTATAATAAGCCATGCTAACATTTCTAGGGACGGGCAGGAGTGGGGGTTATAAGGGAGGCCTGAAATTAAAAATAGTGATATTTCGTTTCCTATTGGGGTTTTGGCAAATATGCACATAACAAAAGTTGTTTATTTTGTTATTTAGAGAAACTTTTGTTATACTCAATATCGTCGTATACCGAAGTATAAATGCGTTATACGCTAAAAACTATAGCGGGAGTCAACAATTTTATTTGGCACAAAAGACTCAACCGAACTAAATAAAACAATGTATGTGTATTAGCACTAACGCCTTCCTTATAATAAGCCATGCTAACATTTCTAGGTACGGGAAAGAGTGGGGGTTATAAGGGAGGCCTGAAATTAAAAATAGTGATATTTCGTTTCCTATTGGGGTTTCGGCAAATATCCACATAACAAAAGTAGTTTATTTTGTTATTTAGAGAAATTTGCTCAACAATTCTTTTCAATATGAACTCCCAGGTAACTCACCTGGAAAAATTAATTCAAATGTATGTTAATATTTTGTCCTTAATAATTCAAATCTATGCATAATGCACAGGAAACGGGAAATATGACAATATGGAGGACATTGAAGTCTTACATAAAAAATTAATTTTATTATTAACAAATCCAAAGAAACGACGGGTATTAACCCTAAACACTGGGACGGGTAAATGTCAAAATATTGTGCAAAGTAAAGCCTTGCCAAAAATATACTATCAACATAAGCCTCAAATGAATTCCCGAGCGAAGCCGGGTATCTGAGCTAGTTTCATATAAAAATATATTGCTGGACCACTTTTTTGGAAGCTTAGATACCAAATATTGTTTTCATTGAACTTCTATTGAGTGAGATAGACACAATTGCGTTGTGTAAGGATGTCATCATTTAACATTTTACGTTCTTAACTCGAAAATGTTTTTGATCTATACCATACTGGATATTTAACTGTTTTAAAGAGCATATTCAACACTAAAGAGCATGGATATTCAACACTAAAGAGCATATTAGTTCGTGGTATAAACCGAACTAGGAATATGGTGGGGAGTGTGATATTCGAAAATTCATAATATCTGTGTTGTAATGAGTCGTATTGATAAATGTTATAGAACCAGTCTTGCTAAACTATTGACGCTCTACAATTGTTGTTTTATATATTTTCTCGTAATTCAAATATTAAGCGAGTTATTCATACTTTCTTATTTTCATTTTGTTTTCCTGGAGACTGAAAAAATGTTTGCCCTAAATATTGGAATGTGGGGGTCCCTTTTTTAAATGACCATTTCCTTTATTTATTTATTTTATCATTTTCCCCACTGTGATTTATAGTAATTCAAATCAGCAGTCAATTCAGTGATTTGAGGTAAACCATTTATACTTCGACCCATGATTGTTGAGGAAATATGTTTATTCTATTGTAGTAATTAGGCTAGTTCTTATGGTGACGTGAGGCTGCTTTGTATGCGGCGACTGTGCCAGAGTACTAAAGCATATTACCCATAATTCCTTAAACAAGCTCCAATTTACATTCTTGTGCCCTAGCCTTCTTCTACATTTATAGTTTGTATCTTCTATTTGTGACGATATTTTATAATGAAAACTACTTAAATATTTTTATAATTGGAAATGCAAAAATAATTTATATAAAAAATAGTGAAAATCAGACATATTAAACAAATTTCACTGATGAACAAGCATTCATCATTAGCTATTTATAATCAATTATGATGATTTATGTTTTTATTAAAACGCTCAAGTTTTATGTTATTATTTGTTTTCCATTCTATTTCGTATTGCTGATATTTATTCCGAGTGTTCTTTACTTCACTATTTCGTTTATTTTATTTCCTTAGTTTTATTTATTTTTTTTCATTTCTTAAAACTATTGTTTTAAGTGAAATCGAATAAAATCAGGTTAAATTCGGTCTGACAAGGGTTGAGTAAACTTAAGATTTCCCACGTGCTGGTATGACAGACTGCTAATCTCATTTTACCATGCATTCTTTATTTCTTAGTAAAAATCCGATAAGTGGAAGTAAGTGGGATTTACTGAAAGCTGAAAACAAGAAAGTATTAATAACTCGCTGGATATTTCTATTACAAAAATGTATAAAACAACATTTTTAGAGCGTCAATAGTAAAAATTTTGGTTTAAAACATTTTTCGATACAACCCATAATAACGGAGATTATTCCTATTCCTGACATTAATCGTAAATGATGACATCACACCGATAATATTTGCACATATCTCACAATAAAAGTTCAATGTATACAAATTTGGTAATTCAGCTTCAAATAAAATGGTTCATGATAATATCAGCTTATTGTTAATATGACGTGAGTAGGAATGGCGTTTACTGAAGGCTGGAAACTAAAGAAACTGTAAATATCTCGATATTGAGATAAATGTACAGAACTACATTTATAGGAAATTAAATTTGTAATAAGAAAGGATTTATATAAAATTGGTCGGTCCGACATATAATAACAGAGGTACACACCCCCCCCCACACATAAGCCATTGACGAACTTGATCTTTAGTTTTTCTTAAAACGTTTAGATATCGAGTTTGGCAACTATCGAACAAGCATTTCGATCTCTAGCTAACCGACCATGACGCCCTCTTACCATGAAAAGAAGAAAAAAAAAACACTTGTTAGAATAAAAAAACTATACGCATTACAAGGGTACAGTGAAGTAATTATAATTATTTTTTGGAGTTTTGTTATATAATTGTTTGAGTTGGTTTTAGTAGAATTGTGTTGCAATTGTAACTGTGAAATGGTGAAGTTTGTTTGTACAGATGGTATACTCGTATATTAAAATATGTTTACTATTTCTTAAATGTAAATATCCCCCTTTGCTCGTTTAGCGTACTGAACAAAGCACATTTAGTGGGCGTTGGATGTAGAGGCGGTGAACTGTATATACTATATATATCTTCCAGAGCTCTGAACAGCATGCGGAGTGTGCGAGGGGTTTTCCCAGAAGGTGGCTAAAACTATCCTGTTAAGTGGTTCCGGTAATAGTCCCCATAATACCTTGCACAGTTTTTTCGAGGTTTGCAATCGTATATATTTATTTTCAATAATGAAATATGATATTATTCTTCAAACATTGAATACAATTACTGAACACTCCTAAAGCCCGAGAATCCCAAAAGAAAATAAATAGTTATAATTCAGCAATAGGCAGGCACAATTATATACAATAATTAGTTCACTCAGACAATGTTTTCCGCTAAACTTTAATAAACTGTTTCCTAATCCTACAGGAAATTAGCCGACAGTTGCATTTGTCATAGTCTTGTAATAGTTCACCTTGGGTTTTGAATGAAACACGTTGTGATGACTTGATAACGCTCCTTTGAAACCACTACGAAAGAACGATGCAATGTGAACCTTAGCTTCTCTCGGTGGCCTCAGATACTAGTGCTAGGAACACTTGTTGAGCTCCATTGGATGGATTTTGGTATCAGGATTTCTGTATGTCGTCGGCTTCATGCGTCTATAAAATGGAAAGCGGAAAAATGGCTTGTATGGACTTGCGGATTGCAGAAAACTGGCTGAATGTGGCGTGGTCAACAGCTTGGACATGTATCCGATTGGGTGCAGCAGATTTGCAAAGTGACAATGTATGGTATTTTTCGCAGGCCTGTTTATGTGATGTCTTCCCCTCTTGGTGGATAAGGACTTGCTGTGGAAATCTGGTTGCGTGGTTTTTTTGTTTTTTTTTGGTTTTTTTTTCTTGTTTTTTTTTCAACGTTTGGAGTCATCCAATTTTTGTGTCAAGAAATTGTAGCAGAACTATTATTTTGGATGTCCTTGTGGTCAATGTAGCTAGGTGAGACATATGAACAGGAAGGACAAAAACTTTCTTTAATATTCGTGTTGCTGAACTGTGCATTATAACAATTGTATTATGATTAGAGAAGCATAATTTTATATATATATATGTATATATATATATATATATATATATATATATGTGTGTGTGTGTGTGTGTGTGTGTGTGTGTGTGTGTGTGTGTGTGTGTGTGTGTGTGTGTGTGTGTGTGTGTGTGTGTGTGTGTGTGTGTGTGTGTGTGTGTGTGTGTATAGGAGCCACGATTATATATTTTACAGTTATCTACATCTCATTCGACGAACTTAACCTTTTGCAGGAAGCATTTAATAAAGGATTTGTATTCTTTAAATTTCTTTATTTTTCTTTCAGCCTTCATTAGACTTCCACTTGTACTCATCCAATTTTTATAATAAGCTCTATGTAAATATCTAAATTGGTAAATTTCAAGTTGTTAACACGTCGAATTACTAAAACTTCTCATTAGTCATGCTGAAACCATAAGGTGAAGCTCACATATTACTTGGGATCTACGGTTTTTTGAAAATATTTTAATTGCTGGGAAGACAGCTAGTTGGGTGTAGCAGATTTCCCTCTAGGGAAATCAGCTATTGAGGTCGTACTCATGACGCGATTTTAGAAATATTTCTGAAAATGTCCATCGATCCTCCCCAGGAGATGTCTAAACTGAGGTCCGTTCAAAACTATATATATATATATATATATATATATATATATATATATATATATATATATAGACATATATATATATATTTGTCTGTTAACACTCTAGCGGTCGCAATTTTTGTTTAATCGTCACCAAACTCGGTATTTAATTGTTTTATGTAAAAAGGAAGATCAAGTTCGTTAACGGCTGAAATCGGACCAGTGGGAGGGGGGGTTTAGAGGGGGGGATTTTTCAAAAATTCGAAATATCTCCGTTATTATGCATCGGATCGAAAAATTGTATAGAACCAATCTTATTGCAAATTAAATGTACTATAAATATTGTTATATGCATTTATTCTCTATCTTGTCTTGAATATTAACCGAGATATTTGCATTTGTAATCTGCGTGTCATCACCAGTAGGCGGACCGATGTTCGGACTTTCCGCCGAGAGCTCTGGCGGCCATTTCTATAACTACACGTCCCTCGTGAATAGGTTTAGAGGTTAGGTTAACTTTTTTTTGGGGCTAGAAACTGTTTTGGGTTATTACGCCCCAGGTTTAGAGGTTTCTTACTACTACAGTTGTTATTAGGCAGATTTCTCTATTGTAAAACTTCACGTGGGAAATCTGCTTAGTTTACGCAGCCCCTGCGTGACGGACTTTTTAGTCAATGGTTTAACTCAAGTATGGCTGTTAACTTTACTCACTTCGAATGAAACAAAACTGACCTCTTATGTTATTCTTATGGGTTATCGAATGTCGCTAAGCATGTTTATTTCCTCATGAACTAGATTATAGGCAGCAGTTTAATAACTATGATTTGAACTTAAAATATATACCTTAAATTTTAGGCACTTACGAAATCTGTAATTATTTGCGCAGCTCCTGCTCAAGGCCGAGGGAGACATCCTTCCCCTAGGTCGGCTTCATCCAAACCGATTAGATCTTATCAAAGGCGTTACAAAATACCAAAACGTCCGTCAAGCAGGGGCTGCGTTAAATAAGCAGATTTCCCACGTTCGTTACGTATTTGCATTTATCTCATAACGTAAAAGTTCAATGAGAACACTAATTGGCATTTAGGCTTCAAATAAAGTGCTTCATAATATTACAGCTTATTATTAATATGAAATGATTAGGAAAGGGAGTTTACTGAAGACCGAAAACTAAAAAATGCAAATATCTTGGTTAATAATAAAAAAAAACGTATTTAACAACATTTATGGAATATTACATTTGCAATAAGATTGATTCTATACTTTTTTCCGATCCGAGTGTGTGTGTGTGTATATATATTGTATAAAATTTTGAACGGACCTCATTTTCGTTATCGGGTAGGTAGGATCGATGGACATTTGAAGAAGTTTTTCGAAAACCCCTCATAAGTATAACCTCAATAGTTGATTTCTCCTAAGGGAAATCTACTAAAACGCGCAGCATGTAGAACGAACTCTTAATAAATTGGAGTGAAAATATAAAGTATTTTTACAATTTGACCCTCTCTCTGCCTCCTTATGTGTATTGAAGTATTTGTTGAGTCATTATCACATCATAATTATTGTATTATAGACGGGTAACATCGGTGTATATTTTAAAGTAATAAAAATGAAGATAGAAATAACAATCTTCATCAGACGTAATTCCTTGGCTATGTCTTCCGTATTCTTTTACTCGTCGCCAATGATCTATTTTTAATGTACATTCGTTGAACATTATTAATCCATCCTATTTATCTATTTACTATTATTACGTCCTTCTCTATCTATTTTTATTATCTACTGTTAATCTCGGTATCCTTTTTAAAATAATGGAAATCAAATAACATACGAAGGTATCTTTCAGTGTAAAATCATGTATACGTTTTCTTATATTTCCCTTAAGATAATGACGTTGTATCCAAGACAGGACTCTCGAAAAATTACTTCAAATGGCCGAAAACACTACCTAAGAGCTGGGAGAAATTATATTTCTCCCAAATTCAAACTTGTTATACCTTAGGACTTGTTGAAATAGTTGTGGGTAATTTCTTTTTGCACTATCATTTTTCCCCGTTTTACTGAGATTTCTATTGCTCACAAGCTATTGAATATATGATTGGGCGTATATTGACTCAATTATACTCTTTCATATGTTCAAGTAAATATTGTTTGAATTAAAATATAACAATTGGATATTTTAGCCTTATTAGGAAGTATATTCTGAGAGACATGGAAATGGTGATCTATACTACAAACTGTCTTGACTTACCTGAAAATTCCTAAATAGTGTTTGAGTAAAGTATTTATAACCCCTTGATTATATATATATATATATATATATATATATATATATATATATATATATATATATATATATATGAAAACATTTTTTGTAATCGGGTCATGAGTACAATCTTCTCGAAAACGAAGATGAACGAAGTCGTTTTATATTTTGTTTTCAGCCTTAATTAATCCCTACCCTATTCACCTCATGTGAACATTAAGCCAATATACCACGGCATATCTTATTACAAGCTTACATACGACCCTCTATTATGTTAGGTATGTGGTTTAAAAAAAGAATATTAATATATACATACATACATATATATATATATATATATATATATATATATATATATATATAATAATAATTAATATTAGCGTCCACGTTATGCTACTTAAAGGCTAATTTGCACGGGTTATTTACATTTTACCACTCTTTTTTAACCAGGGTGAGACTGAGGATTTTATTTTATGTGTTTCTCACTAATTAAAAAATGTAGGATGTTTCGCTAAATTGGATACTGTGGCGTCACCAATGAGTTATGCCCTAGCAGTCTAATTTTCATGTTCTATACCATATTCAATATTCAACCGTTTCTTATAAAACTAAAGGCTATGTTCTTTAATAACCTAAATTGGGTCAGGAGGAGCGGGGATTTAGAAAACGAGTGAAACACAAAATCTTGGGTGTCTGTACACGAATATATATATATTCTTCATAGTTTCATGACAAGGGTCACCAATAACAAACATTTTTTCGCTCAAACTTTATTCATACTGCCCTATATATTTCGTGGTTTACATACCACCTCTTCGGCGGCTATCCATTTCTGAAGTCCTCGTTTCCCTCTACGTTCATTCCGACTGTCCTCACTGGTGGGGTAGTTGATACTCCAGAGTAAGAAGAATATATATATAGAGAGAGAGAGTAGATTTGAAAATTGTTATATAAGCTAATTTATTAACGAATTATGACCATAGTATTAGTATTATAGTTGTCGTTCTAAACGCTTTTTTTCCCCCCACCAACTTGAATATTATCTGATATTTGTTTATTTCTCCTTTTAGCAGATTTCCCTTAAGGGAAATCATTAGCAGATTTCCCTTAAGGGAAATCAGCTATTGAGGTTGTACTCATGACGGAATTTTCGACATTTTTCTTCAAATGTCCATCGATCCTACCTAGTAGATGAAGAAAATGAGGTCCGTTCAAAACTGTATATATATATCTATATATCTATCTATCTATATATTTGTCTGTTACCGCTCTAGCGGTCGCAATTTTTGTTTAATCCTTACCAAACTTCATATTTAAGCGTTTTATGTAAAAAGAAAGATCAAGTTCGTTAACGGCTGAAATCGGACCAGTGGGAGGGGGGGTTTAGAGGGGAGGATTTTCGAAAATTCAAAATATCTCCGTTACTATACGTCGGATCGAAAAATTATACAGAATCAATCTTATTACAAATTAAATTTACTATAAATATTGTTCTATACATTTATTCTCTATCTTGAATATTAACCGAGATATTTGCATTTTTCAGTTTTCACCAAACCGCCACTTCTACTCATGTTACGTAAACAATACTCTGATACATAATAAATCACATTATTGGAAGTTTAAATACCAAAAATTGTATTCAAGAGACCTTTATTATACGAGATACATGCAAATATGCACTGGTGACTCCCCCCCCCCCATCTTAAAGTTTTGGACTACTAAAATATTATTGATTGAGATAACAATTATTCTGACTCATTATTAATTACAATACTAGATAAATAGTTCTCAATAAAATTAATGTGTTATATTCTGATATATTTCAGTAATTGTTTTTCTTTCCGGTGTGAGGCGGGACCCGTTTGTTTACATTTCTAACCTAACGCTTCCTGTCGGCAGGCTATTGAAATTGGATGAAACATTTCTTATTTCCGTTTGTATTTATTCACGGTGTTGTGTTAGCAGTATGTATATTTGTCTATTACTAAACTTTACGAGGGAAATCTGCTTAGTTTACGCAGCCCCTGCGTGACGGACTTTTTTTTTTCTTTTAGGTTTTTGTTAAACTTCTACTTAACCTTAAGATAACTTGTATCTCTGATTATCTCTTGTCTGGCTTAAATTTCCAGTCCTGTTTACATAGAAACATAATAGGCTGTGGGATCATCATCAGCCTGTGATTCTAGCACGCAAGTTAGTTTACACAGGTTTTTCTTTTCTTGCTCCTACAGTCTACACATCATTTTTTTTTTGTCTTCTATTAGCAGATTTCCCTTAAGGGAAATCAGCTATTGAGGTCGTACTCATGACGCGAGTTTCGAAAAATTTCTTCAAATGTCCATCGATCCTACCCAGGAGATGACGAAAATAAGGTCCGTTAAAAATTTTATATATATATATATATATATATATATATATATATATATATATATATATATTTGTCTGTTAACGCTCTAGCGGTCGCAATTTTTGTTTGATCGTTACCAAACTCGGAATTTAATCGTTTTATGTGATAAGGACGATCAAGTTCGTAAATGGCTGAAATCGGTCCAGTGTGATGCTGGTTTAGAGGTGGTATTTTAGTAAAATTCTAAATATCTCCATTATTATGATTCGGATCGAAAAATATTATATAATCAATCTTATTACAAATTAAATTTACTATAAATATTGTTCTATACATTTATTCCCCATCTTGAATATTAACCGTGATATTTGCATTTTTAATAAATTTGGGCCGATAACGGATTTTTGAATTTCCCGCCAAAACCTAGTTCGGCCCTTTGCCGTAACTGTTGGGCTCCTGTATGGAGATTTCTCTATTGTATTACTTCACGTGGGAAATCTGCTTAGTTTACGCAGCCCCTGCGTGACGGACTTTTTTTTATATTTGATGTGTGATTAAACATGATTAATGATGAAGTATTTTCTAATTTAATTTATGTTATATTAACATATTTTATTAGTTATATTAAAGTTGCCTGACTAACTTTGTCCTTCCCACTATTGTACTTCCTAACCCATCACAATATTCCAGGCAATCTTCTATCAATCGTTCAGCGGTATCCTATTTACTCTAATTGACTCCACATTGCATCCTTCCTAACCCACTATAGACCTCTCATAAAAAATATTTTTTTCAATGAAAAATGAAACATTACAGAAAAATCCTTTTTATTCTGAATTTAGAATTCTGCATTCTTTCGTTTCATTTCTTGTTCCTACAGTCTACACATCATTTTTTTTTGTCTTCTATTTTTTATAATCGATGTGTGATTAAACATTGTTAATGATAAAATATTTTCTTATTTAATTTATGTTATATTAACATACTTTACTAGTTATATTAAAGTAGACTAACTTGGAATACCCGTTATGTTATAAGTGGAAATTAATGGATCTAATTTAACAATCAGCCTAGCTATTAAGCACAAGGAATGTAGAGGAAAATCCTTCACTTACTTCCAGCTCACATACATTTTTGTTCCATTCACAATCACTCAGCCAAAATAACTACTCCCGAAAGAAAGCATTCGTGTTTCAACGAGGTTTGTCGTCTATTCAAGATAACACAGTTTAAGGGAAACACTAAGTTAGCATACTAAATATGTATGTAATTATTTATTAATGGGCATTATGTTCATTATTTATTATTAGTTCAACATAGTATACCCTAATTAGTCAGGGTAATAATACATTAACAAATATATATTGCAAGCGGTGACTAAGGTACGCTATAAATTAAACATTATTTCGCTGAAATAAATGTGATATATGTAAAACAGTTTTTTAGAAAATCTATGTTTGTCTTGTTAGAATCTCTGTAATTTGCCTGTACGCTTTAATTTCTAGTTCGGATTCAAAATGATTTTCTGGGTAACTGCGATTTACTAAGTTTGTTTCTTTTTTTCTTTTTTTAATAAGCGTAGTAGTTAGTCTCCTACAAAAGAGTGTGGTTGCCAAATGAAATGTGGTTATGCAATAATTATAGACTTATAATTCAAGATCAGATCGTGAAAGTATTTGTCAAGGTAGAAATATGATACACAATTACATGAAATCAGAACTTGGAAGCCGTGTTATGTGATACCTACATTTTTTGTTGCTGTACTGCGTTGGAAATACTAAAAGGAGTCTCTAGTTTCATAGAATCGGGTTGAGGTTGGGGTATATTTTCCTTCCTATGTAGATATTAAAGTACGAGGATATAAGGGGGAGGGCTGCCCGTAGGATTGACTGAGGTCAGTAGTAGGGAATAGCTTGGTCCAGTGCCTGCACTGCAGCTCCTCCATATCCCATGGGCGTTCTTTAAAACACTAGTCTCCAACCATTTTAGCAGATTTCCCTTAAGGGAAATCAGCTACTGAGGTCGTACTCTTTACGCGATTTTCGAAAAATTTCCTCAAATCTCCATCGATCCTATCTAGGAGGTGACGAAAATGAGGTCCGTTCAAAATTATATTTATATATATATATATATATATATATATATATATATATATATATATATACATATACATACACATACATACATACACACATATTCATATGCACTTGCCTGTTACCGCTCTAGCGCTCGCAATTCTTATTTGATCGCTACCAAACTCGATTTATAATCATTTTTTACAAAATTAAAGGTCGAGTTGGTTAATAACTAAAATCAAACCAGTAGTAGGTGAGATTTAGAGGGGGGCATTTTGAAAATTCGAAATATATTTTCGTTGTATACGTTTATCCTCTCTTTTTAGTATTAACAGAGATATTTGTACTTTTTAGATTTCGGCCTTCAGTAAACCCCAACTCCTACTCCTGTCATATTAACAATAAGCTGTTATATTATGAAGCACTTTATTTGAAGCCCAAATACCAAATAATGTTCTCATTGAATTTTTACGTTTTGAGATAAATGCAAATACGTGACGCATTTGGGAAATCTGCTTAGTTAAGGCAGCCCCTGCATGACGGACTTTTTCATTTTTTTTTGGTCTTATCAAACCCAGAACCCCTTTGACAAATTTGCACATGAGAAAAGTTGATTATTTTGTTATTTAGAGTATCTTTGGTTATATTCACTTTTGTGATATAACAAAGTATAAACGAGATATACATTAAAAAAGAAGGCCGGAGCCAACAATTTTATTGGGCTCTGACGATTGAAGCGAACTTAACAGAACTCTGTATGTGAATTAGCATTAATTCTTCCATGATTATAAGCTATATTAAAATTTTTTGGCTCGAACGGGTTTGGGGGTTATATTTCATTTTTTATTTGTTTTAAGGCAAATGTGCACATAACAAAAGTTGTTTACTTTGTTATTTAGAGTAACTTTTGTTATTTACACTTTTATCAAATGCCGAAGATTAAATAAGATCTACGCTAAAACTATAGCGGGAGTCAACAATTTTATTATTACTCATTAAAGTGTCTGTAATAGAGGCATATTTGATAAATCAATAAATGACAATTATGTTTTTAGATTTTTATGATAGTTCTAACTATGATTTGGATTAGGGAGGTATCAAATCTCCGCCCCCTCCAGATCTCAATTATTGTTTATTTTAATTAGAAAATAACTTCGTTATTTATTTCCAATATGAATTTAAACTTGAAGATTATTTAATTTGTATAATTTATTATTTAAACTGTCATGCTGAATTCACACAACGTGTGACAGAGGAAGTTGTGCGAATCAAAATCTTTAATTGTGGTCTAAATTGTCTTATTTTCTCTGATATGCTGACGTTATTGAATTGACTATGTACTATTACTATTAAACGTTACTTGGTAATGTTATAACAAAAGACAATAATTGCTTTAACGCAATATGATTTTAGTTTGCAGGGAGGGCTACAATATCTTTCGCTCACCTCGATTTTAGAATAAAAATTAAAATATTTTTAGTGTATCACTGTTATTTATTTACACCAGGAATATAAATTACTAGAAAATATGTTTTCTTAATGTTTTAAAAAAAAATTTAGTTCTTAATGTTTTAAATAAATAATTTAAGTAAAACAATGTTGATGATGAAGTGGGGGGTGGAAGTTGTCGGGAGGATAACATAGTTAATTGTGTTAACTAATTTCCTGTGAAATGATGAAATTGCATTCTATCCAAATTTGCTATTATTTATATAACTATACTCACATTCACAGATTGGTTTCTGAGAGGAAATATGTACATTATTGATAATATTTAATTATAATAAATGCTATTTAATTATAAATGTTTATGATTTGAATTATTCACAGTGTGCCAAGCATTCGAGAGGATTGACTACGAACTTATTTTCATTTATTCTTCAAAACTAAAATTTCTATTCTATAAGTCTCCTACATGCCCCTTACGGGAACTCAATATGCCCGAACGGGAAGTGTAGTTGAAGCCTTGCCAAAAATAAAAAAAATACCATCATCATTCAGCCTCTAATGATTTCCCGAGCATATAAAATATATATATATATATATATATATATATATATATATATATATATACTAGCTAAGGTACCCGGCTTCGCTCGGGAAATCATTTAAGGCTGAATGATGATAGTATTTTATTGGGCAAGGCTTCAATGTTTACAACTACACTTCCCGCCGGCGCGCATTGTTTTGCTGTGAGGGTCAGGCAGGCGACTTATAAATGAGAAATTTTATATTTGAAGAATAAATAAAAATGTGTTCCTAATCTATCCCTTGCCACTTTTTAACTCACCTTTTTGAATACTTCAAACCATAATCATGGATAATATTTATTACAATTAAATATCGTCTATAATGAAACTTATTTCCTGTCAAAAACCAATCTGTGAATGTGAGTATAGTTATATAAATAATAGCAAATTTGGATAGAATGCAATTTCATCATTTCACAGGAAATTAGTTAACACAATTAACTATGTTATCCTCCCGACAACTTCCACCCCCCACTTCATCATCAACATTGTTTTACTTAAATTATTTATTTAAAACATTAAGAACTAAATTTTTTTTTAAAACATTAAGAAAACATATTTTCTAGTAATTTATATTCCTGGTGTAAATAAATAACAGTGATACACTAAAAATATTTTAATTTTTAAACATAGTGTTTAAACATAGTTTAGCACGTAAGGTTATATTCATAATAGTAGATCTCAGTGGTAATCACTTCCCGTAATGCCCAGCATTTCACAGGAAATTAGTAAACTCAATTAACTCTTATTAGCCTCCGTCTATCTCTCTATCTCCGCTCTTGCATTAGAGCTATCAACACTCTTCTCCTTAAATTATTAATTCAAAATATTATTTTAATAATTTATCTACCTGATGGAATTAAATAATAGTGTTACCCTAAAAATAATTTCAATTGTATTCAAAAAGCTCTTCGAGGGGAAGAAATCGTAGCCGTCCCTGCAACCTAAGTAATACTTTAAACAATCATATCGAGTTTAAGAGCATTTTGTCTTTTGTCATAATGACATTAACGTTTAATTGTTATGATAGTACATATTTGTTTCAATAACATGAAGATATCGGAAATAAGATAGTATATAACCAAAATCAAAGAGTTTGATTCCCTACTACTTCCCCTAACACTCCTTGAGGAAATTCAGCACGATTTGTTTTTTTAAATAATACATTATACAAATTAAATAATGGAAATGCTCTTATAGTTTAAATTTCTATTGGAAATAAATAATAAAGTTATTTTCTAGGGAAAAAAAATAAATGAGGCGAAGGGGGAGGGGGATTTATAATCTCACTAAACCGAATCATACTTAGTACTAAATAATCGAAATAGATAAGGCTAAAACATAACATCATTTGTCATAATATGCCTATATTAAAAACACTTAAATAAGTACTAATAAAATCGTCCACTCCCGCTATAGATTTAGCTTATATCCCGTATTTACTTCATTTTACGGCATAAGTGAATGAAACAAAAGTTGCTCTAAATAACAAAGTAAACAGCTTTTGTTATGTGCACCTTTGCCGAAAAACAAATAGGAAATGAAATATCGTGAATTTTTACTTCAGGCCTCCCTTATAACTCCCACTCCCGTTCGAACCTAAAAATTTTAATATAGCTTATAATCATGGGAGAATTAATGCTAATTGACATACCGAGTTTTGTTAAGTTCGGTTCAATCGTTAGCGCCCAATAAAATAGTTGACTCCCGCTTTCGTTTATAGTATATATCTCGTTTATACTTCGTTAAAGGTCAAAAATGAATATCACAAAAGTTACTCTAAATAACAAAATAAACAACTTTTGTTAGGTTCATATTTGCCGAAAAACGAATAGAAAACGAAATACCGCTATTTTAAATTCAGGCCTCCCTTACAACCCCCACTCCTGCCCGTCCCTAGAAATGTTAGTATGGATTATTATAATGAAAGCGTTAGTGCTAATACACATACCGAGTTATATTCATTTCGGTTGGGTCTTTCGTCTCAAATAAAATTGTTCACATTCGTTATAGGTTTTTGTGTATATCTCGTTTATAATTCAGTATACGAAAAAGTGTATATAACAAAAGTTACTCTAAATAACAAAATAAACAACTTTTGTTATGTTTATATTTGCCGAAAAACCAATAGGAATCGAAATATCGCTATTTTTAATTTCTGGCTTCCCTTATAACCCCCACTCCTGTTCGTCTCAGAGGATATTAATATAGCCTAAAGTCTAAGTTGGGTTAGTAGTAATATACATACTAAGTTTCATAAAATTCGGTTCAGCCGTTTATGCGTGAAAAGGCAACAAACAAACAAACATACACGAAAGAAACAAAATGCAGTTATGGTGCCTATGACATGTGAAACGAAAAGTTATCGTGAAATTTCGCGAAAAAAATCAATGTACAGACAGAGGTTACAATTTTATGTGTGTGTATATATATATATATATATATATATTTGTCTGTTACCGCTCGGCGGTTGCAATTATTGTTTAATCGTTACCAAACTCGATATTTAGTCGTTTTATGTAAAAAGGATCAAGTTCGTTAACGGCTGAAATCGGACAATGGGGAGGGGGGGGTTTAGAGGGGGAGAATTTTGAAAATTCGAAATACCCCTGATACTATGCGGATTGAAAAAAGATATTGAATCAATCTTATAGCAAATTAAATTTACTATAAATATTGTTATACACATTTATTCCCTACCTTGAATATTAACTGACATATTTTCATTTATCACTTTTCAGCAAACCCCCACTTCTACTCATGTTACACAAACAATACTCGGTTATGTAATAAACTACATTATTCGAAGCTTAAATATCACATTTGTTTTCAAGAGACCAGTGCAAATATGCTCTGGTTCCCCCCCCCCCCCCCCGTCTTAAGTTTTTGGATTACTTAAATTTGATTGATTGAGATAAAAATTATTCTGATTTATTATAAATTACAGTACTTGATATAGTAAATAGTTTTCAATCAAATTAATACGTTATATTCAGATATATTTCAGTAACCGTTTTTCTTTCCGGTAACAAGTTGGCAGAATTGTTTGTTTGTTTACGTTTCAGATGCTTTCCGTCGGGAAGTTCCTTATTATCGTTTGTATTTGATCCCTTAATATTCACGGTGGTTTTGTGCTATCAATATGTAGATTTGTCTATTACTAAAATTCACGAGGGAAATCCGCTTAGTTTACGCAGCCACTCCCTGACAGACTTTTTTAGTTTTCAGCCCACTCCTAACTAGTAAACCCACTCTCACTTGTAAACCCCCACTCTTACTCATGTAATTTTAACACTAAGCTACTATATCATGCACCACTTTTTTCTAAGCTTAAATACAAAATGATGTTTTCATTATACTTTTACTGTCTGAGATACATGAAATATGTTGTGTTATAACATCATCATTTAAGATTTTGCATTCTTAACTCAATAATGTTGATTTGATCTATACCGTACTTGATATTTAATAATTTCATTCATCATTAAAATTCATCGTTGTTAATGTCTGAAATTGGACCAGGAATGGAGTTGGGGTTAGAGTAGAGTGGGGGGGGGGTAATTTGAGTATGGATAACATCTCCATTACTATGGTACCATATCGAAAAATGTTGTCTTGTTAAACTTTTGATTGGGTTGGTTTCTGATGGTTATCATCAGATCACTGATTCTGATACTATCAGATCATTACATTATGTTTATTTTAAATTTCTGCATTGCCAATGTTTAATTTATATTTAAACATCAAAGGATTGTCAGCCAAAGAGGTTCTGTTTTCTAAATTATAGACATTTTTATAAGCTGTTTTAATCTCTTCCTTAAGATTTGCAAAGATTCTCTTATATACAGTTTATGAAAGGCAAAACACTTTATTTTATAAACATTGTAGTTAGTTAGTTTCCTTGTTTTTAATTTCATATTTCATATGGCTAAAACTCTTTCTGATGTTATGTTTATGTTTATGCTCTTGGTCCCATACCCATATTTTCTTAATGTAATTTACCATTGAAAGGATTTATTTGAATGAGACAACCTTTTTTGTTTTGACATTAACCTTGGTTTTTTTTAAGGATTTTTATTTTGATTAACATCTTTTCTCACCTAAGGTCCTTCCCATTATTGCACTTCCTAACCCATCACAATACTACAGGCAATCTATCAATAGTTCAGCGGTATCCTATTTACTCTAATTGACTCCACATTGCATCCTTCCTTACCCACTATGGACCTCCCATAAAAAATATTTTCAATGAAAAATGAAACAGTACAGAAAAATCCTTTTTATTCTGAATTTAGAATTCTGCATTCTTTCGTTTCATTTTAAAACATATGTGTATAGCCACAATTTGAATTAACCTTTCTATAATAAAAGAACTTTTCTATAATAAAAAGCTCCATCTCAAAATGGGTATTCATAAAATATATTATTTAGAAAAAAAATGTCTGCACACAGACATGAAGTTTGAAAATCTAAGGGAAGTTGAATTATTCACAACCATTTCTAAAAATTTTCAATGTAGCTAAAATGATAGAAGTTCTTTTTTATAATTAAAAAAGGTTGCAAAAAAAATTCATTGAAAATTATGTAAACAGAGTTGCGGGAAGATTTTGTATATTTTGTTATATGAGTATTTGAAGATTTCATTAATTATTTAATGTTTTCTTATAAGTGCTTTGTACTCTAATTTTCATACTACTTTTAGTAAGGCTTACTTCTCATTATTTGTCAACTGTTCTTTTAAGTACGTTATAAAAAAATATATATACAGCTCTCTATTTTCAAAATAAATGCAATTTTTGTTAATATTGTAATATTTATTAAGAAATGTCATCAATTCTACTAAAAATGCTGTTCATTAAAATCTCATGTGTTAAAAAGTATATTTCATCTGTATCTTAAATTGATGAAAGTTTTCAAGCTTCATAAGTTTTTTCTTCTTCCTTTTTTTAGAATTTTCTGGTCAGTAATTTTATTTCTAATTCATGTTGCAATCAATCTATTTTTTGTACTAAATGAGTTAACAATTACTTTATGCTTTTGGATTGGCTGTACTATTATTTTTATAATGTATATTTCTGGTTGTTATTAAGCTGTTGTATTGCATTACAAGTTATGTTAGTCATACTTGTTAATTGGTGAGAATAAAGGTAGGGTCAAATTTTTTCATTGACCTTCATTTGACACAGCCCCTCCTAGTCCTTCTAAACTCTGATCTTCTATTTCGTTGTTTCATGGGCTCAACATGTGCATGTATTTTTAGGTTCTCCTACTATTAATAGATCCTCTTTCTTGCTCTTTTTGAATTTATCCTCTGGCATTTGTATCCCACCTTTCTTATTCTGATGTATTGAAATGGTAAAATGAATTTATTTGTTTAAATGTACCCCTCATCTCTTGTTATTCGTAGACTTCATTTAATTAAACTTTAATATATTTTATTTATTATGTAAATACACCCACCTTTAATATTAGACTTAATTAAGGGTTATTCAATTATAAAATGCATTTAAATAGCTTGGTCTTTACATAGTCAAACAATTGATAAAGAATGATCAATTGATAAAGAATCTTACTTATAAACATAGCTATTACCAGCAATAAATTGATTATAAACAGGGGTCTTAAATAACAAGACAGTGGCCATGCTTAATGTGTAAAAAGAATGATAATACTCAGCAAGGATGTAGTGGCAAAGAGAATTAGTACCAGCAGACAACCTCTATAACTGATTTCCTTTAAGAGCTATAAAAGTTTGTACTAACGATGGGATTCTTGATAAATGTCTTCAAATATTCACTGATATATATATATATATATATATATATATATATATATATATATATATATATATATATAAATAGAGAGAGAGAGATTTGTGTGCTGATGACCTAGCTATACCAATTTTTGTTTTGTCATTACCAATCAATTTTGTTAAGGGTCTAAATTAAAAAAAATGAAGTATCTCTGTTATTATGTGTTGGATCAAAAAATGTTTCATTATCTTGATAAACATTGAATATCCTATTCTATTTCTAGCTTCTAGCTTAAATACTGTATATTATTTTTATTTGGCCTTCACTATGTTAGATACATGGATTAATTCATGATAAGGTTTCACCAATATTATTTGCTTTAAAGGCCTCAATTTTTATTCGGTATTTAACCATTTCATGTAGGTAGAAACTAAAAGTTGGGATTGTTAATTACCCCCCCCCCCCAAAGAGGAGTAAAACGAAAATTTGGAATTTTCCCGTTATTATTAGTCAAATCCATAAGTGGTATATTACCACTAATATTAAGAATGTTAATGTTAAGAAATGTGCTTAGTTTTTGGCAGCACCTGCCTGTGTGACAGACTTTTTTTTAGACAGCTTATAAGTAGGACTCAAATATGCAGGCAATGAAACTTTAATATTTAAAAAGAAAAATCTTGTTTCCAGGATTTATTAAATAATACTGTTTTACTACTGTGGCTTGTACTAAAAACAATGGCTCCTTATATATATATATATATATATATATATATATATATATATATATATATATACAGTTAGACGTAACACAGAATTTCTGTCTGATATTATTTATTACAACCCTAATTCTTATAAGATTTGTTTTACTTAATCAATTGCTTACATAAGTTCTCTTTATATATTTTTAAGTAAGAAAACATTATAGCTGTAAGCTATACATTGCAGCTATAGTTTTTATTTGATTTTTAGCAAGCAATATTTTAAACAATTCATGCCAAACTTAGAATCAAGTATACTATAATGGCTGAAATTGACCTAGAGTTTCAAAAATGTTATACAATCTATCTTATAGATTAGGTAACATCCTACAGCTGTTGTTGTTGGTTTTCTGTAAACCGCATGCCCCAGCTGTCCGTTTGGTTTCCTTTCCACCAGAACATCCTTCCATCCAGTGCCTTTTCTACTTCCTTCGGACTAAAACCGAAAACATGGTTTAGATATGTGGATTACACGTTCGTCATATGGCCACATGGAGAGAAGACTTTAGAGGAATTTCTGCGACATCTTAATTCAATACACCCCAACATTGAGTTCATGATGGAGATCGAACGTGAGAGGAAGATACCATTTCTGGATGTTCTGGTGGAAAGGAAACCAAACGGACAGCTGGGGCTTGCGGTTTACAGAAAACCAACACATACCAACAGATACTTACACGCTGGATCTCATCACCATCCAGCACAGAAGAATGGGATAATTCGTACATTGGTCACTAGAGCTGAGAGAATTTCAGAGCCACAGAACCTCCCAAAGGAAAAACGACACTTGCTGACTGCTCTGCTAAAGAATGGCTATGGAAAAGAGGAAATCAGAAATCAATTCAAAAAGAAAAAAGAAAAGGAGACAAGATCAAATGAAGAGGAACTCCGAAAAACAGCCGTAATACCTTTTGTTAAAGGTACAACAGAGAAAGAAGATCTCTAGGATACTCAAGAAGCAAGGCATAGAAACAGCATTTGGCACTGACAGGAAAATAGCGCAGATGTTACCCAGCTGCAAAGATAAACTCCACACAAAAATCCCGGGAATATACAGCATACCATGTTCTTGCGGCTCAGAACACATTGGCCAGACCGGCAGATTGATAAACACCAGGGTCGCCGAGCATATCAAGAGTTTAAAAAAGTTTCGGACAGAAGAATCAGCAATAGCGGAACATTTCTGGGAAACCAACCACAACATTAAATTCGATGAAGTCAAGGTACTGGCAAGGTGGACCGATACCAAGAAAGACTGGTTCGAGAAGCTATAGAATAGCGAAATGCCCTAACAGCTTCAACAGAGAGGATGGATACAGACTCAGCAAACTCTGGAAGCCGATCATTCCACAGAGACCTCGAATAAGAAACGAAAACGACGGTATAGGCGATGAACGACCACCGGAAGAAGTATCCGTAGACACCTGGAAGGGAAGACTCCACCCAAGGAAACCGGATAAGACTCAAATATATACCAGAGATGAACATACAACTCTTCAGTCTCAGAGATAGCCCTGAGGAAGCTAGAAGCATGTCTAGCGAAACGTTGGCAACCAAATTGAAGACACGGTCAAGACCCGAAGACCTTAATAGTATTAATGACCAGGACCGTGGAAGTCTATGAATATATTAAAATTAATATTCAAACATTATATTTTAAACTTGAAGTGAAGATTGTTATTGTTCGAGGTTGGAACAGAAACAGTAAGGGTCTAGAGAAAGAGTGAAATTTAACATCATATGAGAGACAAAAGGGATTCTGTCTCCATTGTCATTGAATCTCTTAATGTGTTAATGGCCACTTCCCTGGTCAGGCTTCATCCAAGACCACATCTTTGAAAAAATAATTATACTTGTTTTCTGGCTACATTATTTTCCTGTAATTTAGATGAAATGTCATCTATCCCTGAAGATGAAGAGCTTGGATGGCTGGCGTGTCTGCAACATGAATTCTTTCTCAAACCAACACTGAAGCCTCCCTCCCTCCCCACAGCCTTCAGTCCCCTTCTGCTTATTTTTCTTTCTTTTTGATAATGACAATGGTCCGATCTACCTATTAATTCATTACAATTTGCTCTGTATGGAATGTAGTATTTGCTACACAACAGCTAACAATTATTGTGAAAGAGGTAAAAAAAAGTTGATAAAAAGGCTGGAGCCGGAAGACAAGGAGGCATGTAGTATTTGCACACACAACATTTAAATAACAATAAAATCTTTTATTATGAAATATACTATTTTCCCCTTATCTCTGTACTAAATAAAAACCTTTGTAAGTAGGGCTTGGATTTAAGCTGGGTGTTATGTGTTTAGTGGTTCACATGTTAAAGTGAAATCATTAGTTGAAGTGGAATATTACAAAAGACTGAAAAAAAAAAAAAATGCGTTTCTTTTTACCTTAAAAAGTAGAAGTTTAATAAGAACAATATTTGGTATTTAAGCTGCAAAAAAAAGTGCTTCCTGATATAACAGCTTATTTTTAATGTGACAGGGTAGTAGTGGGGGTTTACTGAATACTGAAAACTAAGAAAGGCAAATATCTCTGCTAATAATCAAGATAGTGAAAAAATGCATATAACATTTATAAAACTTTTAATTTGCTATAAGATTTGTTCTATACACTTTTGATTCGACGTATATTAACAGAGATATTTCAAATTTTCTAAATTCCCACCTCCAAACCCCTCCCCTTTCTGATTTCAGCTGTTAACAAACTTGATTTTTTTTTTGCAAAAGAAAGTTTTAAAAAACCAGTTTAGTAACGATCAAACAAAAATTATGCCCACTAGAGTGTTAACAGAAAAATTTATAAATTTATCTGTATGTATAAAACATTTTGAAAGGACCTCATTTTTGTCATCTCCTAGGCAGGATTGATTGGCATTTGAGGTATTTTTTCTCATCAGGAGTATGGCCTCATTAGCTGATTACCCAAGGGAAATCTTCTAATAAAAATAAGCAACTTCCGTTGCCATTCAGCGCAACATTTCATTGTGAGATATGCATAGTTGCTGTAATATATAGTGTATTTTACATATAGTATATTTTATTGTATAGCTTATTACTATTTTAATTTCCATCAGTAAATGTTTTGCTTTGTCTTTTTTTCGACTGCATTTATTATTATTATTATTATTGTGATTATTATTTTTTTTTTTTAGGCTTGCATTGATGACAACCTCGAGTTGGTGGAGTTCCTCGTTGAGAATGGTGCTGATGTCAACAAAGGGGATAACGAAGGGTGGACACCTCTCCATGCCACTGCATCATGTGGCTTCCTTTCAATTGCCAGGTAACCAAATAAATATTATACGTCATTGCATATACTCAAGCCTTCTTGTATATATGTTTTAGTTTTACTCTGGGTTTTGGTATCTATAACTAAGCTGCATGGGAGATCCATGGTATGAAAGAGAGTGTTGAAAGCATTCTTAATACAATTTTAAGAATTATTCCATTTATAATTGTTGTTTCTGCCTTTTTACTTTATTTTTGTTATAGTAGGTGGTTTTAATCTTCTAGAGGTAGTAAGTTTACGCCTAAATTAGAAATTGTTAACATATTTTGGGACATAGTCTGCATTAGGAAGTGAACAAGTGATAATATTATAAAACAATTCTGATTGTATTATAACTTGAGAAAACATATTTTTATTCAATCAATATTTGGAATGATATAATTTCTTCGTAAAAAAAATGAAAATGGTTCATACTATGCTCATTTGGACTTAAACTGTTCTTACAAGACTCCAACCTCTGTCTCTATCCTTAATGGTTCCTAATGGCCTGCTGCTAACTTAATTATGATTACAGGTTTTTATAAGACATTCAAATCTCAAATGATTTGTTCTTCGTTTCCTTTCGATTTTTTATACTGTTGCAAATATATGGCCAGGAACCATCCATACACAATATATATTTTTTTTTCTTTCAAAAAGGTTTTCATTTAGCTTCAGGAAGAATTAATTATTCACCTAAGTCAATACTAATATTTTATTAGTAGATCACTTCACATTTGACTTTTCCCCTTCCAGTACCAAGAGTGATTGTGAATAGTTTCAAGCATGGGGTGCTACTCATCGGCCTCATAAATAAAAAGAAAAGAATTATTATTTATATCCTAATCACTGTTGAACACAATCTCATAGCAAGATATATAGCGTGGGAGCTGTTTTTGCGCTTAACCCCTGTAGGCTCGTATAAAAGCAGGAAATTAGGGCTATCTGTCGATGCTTTCTGGAATCTATGTATTTTCCTGAGCCACTAAAGGGGACTGAATCTCCCTTTCCTTACAGCCTTGATTGCCTTTCTTTCCAGCTATCTGTATTAACTATTTTTATATCTGTTACCAATTCTTTTTGTACCTGTCACTTTACCCTGTACCTATTTTCAGCTTTTTGTGCGAAATGAAAAAACATAAATGTCTCCTCTGTAGGAAAAATAATAGATTGCCGATCCCTGGTGTTATATACCACATTAACCAACATTTTTAGAAAGTTGTTACCACCTCCAGTGCAAGTCCAACAGTCCTCACATTTTCTTTTAAATATATTTCATCGTTCTCTGGCTCTGGTGAGCCATGTTGCTGTCTCCTAAGAAAATCATGTATGCCTAGTGGTAATATAAGAATCTTTGCAGTTCTGCATAACTTGGCCTGTCACCAGTTCCATCAGTATATATCTTAAAAATTGAGTTTCACTGCTTCATTCTTTCATTGAAGGAGAAATGATCGAAGGTCAATTGATAAATATCTTGTGAACTATATTACTGATTTATTTTTCTCTGCATGTTTTGCGTCCTCTATGAGTAATACGGTATATAGTCATGTCTCTTCAGGTGTAATACACTTTTATAAAAATATTCGACCTTACCACCTCGGCGGCCACATCAAGGCTAACAACAGTTTAGGCTTGACTTGCCTTCAAAGGTGGAATGGTCAAATCTTTTTAATAGTGTATTACACCTGAAGAGTTATTACAGAGGACACGAAATATACAGAGCAAAATAAATATATAGCGAAAAATAAATCAGTTATGTAGTTCACAAGCTTTTCATCTATTGCCCTAAGGCCATTTCTCCTTCAACGAAGATTGAATTGAGGTCACATTTCGACGATTCATTCTTTCAATAAATAAGCTCTTTTGCCCTCACATTTTATCCCACTTATTATTGATTATTTTAATTGCTAGATTATATGGAAACACTAGCTAAGTTACACGGCTTTGCCCGGGAATTCATTTGAGGCTGAATGATGCTATTTTTTTGGCAAGGCTTTACTTTGCACAATATTTTAACATTTCGCCGTATTTTTCGTATTTATACCCGTTGTTGTTGTGGATTTGTTAATGATAAAATTACTTGTTATGTAAGGCTTCACGGTCCTCAATATTTTTATATTTCCCATCTCCTGTGCATTTAGTTTTTTTTTATATAACATAATGGACCATATAATTTATAATCACAGACATTATTCTGTCTTCCAGAAGATGTATGAATAAAAGTTCCTTTTCCTTGATGCGGTACAAAGCCCAATGGTGACAGCTGTTTTAAGTGCATCATAACTGTTATTAAAAATACCCTTTTGTAAGTCTCAATTGTAAACTGTATATTCATATTGGTACATAGTGTGTTCAGTAAAGTATATCATATATTAGCGGAGCAGAGTTAATAAATACCAGAAATAACTGGGTGCACCTCCCAAGCTTTCATCCTTTTAAATTATTTATTTAAGATAAGTAAACAAATTCACATTCCTGAGAATAACACTACATTGCTAAAAGTATAAGCATCAAGTAACATGTAAACAAACCAATATGAGGTCGGAAGGAAGTGGCAGAACCGTTTGGACAAAGGAAGTATCCGGACACCTCCCTAGACTCAGTCCTGCCAACATGCTATTTATTTCGGATATCAATCCTATAATACATTAAATTATATTGACACATCTGATTTCATTATCTTCAAAATACTTAAACTGTTTGTTCAAATAATTTTCACGTTTTAATGAAATAAAATATTAAATACACTTAAGGGCAATCTGCCATTTCTTGTGAATTAATGCTTGGGAGAAGAGAGGGGGGGGGGGCAATATACTTTACTTGGTGAAATTTGGTAATGGCATTAAAAAAATAACATAGATTTGAATTAATTTTTCCAGAATTGTTGATCATATCAATATTTCTATGCAAATTACGTGCTTCATACAATGTTATACAACAAAAGTGAATATTACTAAAGTTTCTCTAAATAACAAATTAAACAACTTTTGTCATGTGCATGTTTGCCAAAAAACCAATAGGAAACGAAATATCGCTATTTTTAATTTCAGGCCTCCCTTACAACCCCCACTCCTGCTTGTCCCTAGAAATGTTAGTACAGCTTATTATCATGGACGCGTTAGTGCTAATACACGTACCAAGTTTTGTTTAGGTTGAGTCTTTTGTGCCAAATAAAATTGTTGACTCCCGCTATAGTTTTTAGCGTTTAACTCATTTATACTTCGGTATACGACAAAAAAGTATATAACAAAAGTTACTCTAAATAACAGAATAAACAACTCTTTTGTTATGTACATATTTGACGGAAAAGCGACACGAAATGAAATATCGCTATTTTTGAATTCAGGCCTCCCTCATAACCCCTACTCCTGTTCGTCTCAGAATATTAATATAGCATAAAGTCTAAGTTGGGTTAATAGTAATACACATACCAAGTTTCATGAAGTTCGGTTCAACCATTTATGCGTGAAAAGGTAACAAACAGACACGAAAGCAACAAATTGCAGATATCGTGTTTATGGCATGTGAAATGAAAAGTTATTGTGAAATTTTGAGAAAAAAAATCAATGTAGACAGAGATTACAATTTATATATATATACACACACATACATACATGCATATTGGAAGCAGTAATTGCTTATATTCATGTATTTGTTTGTTATGATGTATTTTTTTTGTTTTTCAATTCCATTATTTTTACAGATACCTGATTGAAAAAGGAGCTAATGTTGCAGCAGTCAATAATGATGGAGAGTTGCCTGTTGATGTGGCAGAGTCTGACGAAATGGAAGACATGCTTCAGCAACAATTAGAAGACTTAGGTAAATTGAATTTATTGAGATGTATTTTGTACTTAATTATCTTTACAAAGTTTATGGGGATATTAAATTAAAAATGGAAATGAAATGTATAAGTGTACTGTTCAATGAATTTGAGTATGCATACTACAAATCAGAACGAACTGTTTGTATTATCAGGTAGCAAGAAAATGCTATTGAAGAATGGTGCCAATAATGACTGAATTGTGGAGATGATTTTAAATTTATTTATTTTAACTTACCTAAAGTTTAATGATGAGTCAGAAATTGTGCACTCCATCAATATCATAGTCTAGGTTTATATCTGATTCTCCTTATATATAATGCTTTCTCAAATCATGAGGAAACTGACGCTTTATGTTCAGTTCATTATATCATTTATTTTTACTAACAGAGAAACGCGAATGTCAGAAGAAAAGAATAAAAAAGCATATTTGTTAACAGGGGTATTCAAGTAACTGCAAAAGTGATATCACTCAATGATAGCTTCAAGGCTGTACAAATTTTGATTAAATTATATGGATTTCATAATTTTACTACTTAGTCACTCCACACCCACTCTCCTCAACTCCTCTTAAAACAGAGAGAGGGAGAGCGTCCTTTTTTTCTTTTCTCTTTTTTTTGTTTTTGGTGGGATATCTACTCTTAATACTGTAATTAGTACTATTGTTTAATTTTTATTAAAATTGGATTATTGTGCTGCCAGGAATTGTGATTGGTGCTTATTTTGCGAGTTTGCATTATGTGTAAGAGTACTGTATAATAGTAAATCTGCCCACTAGTGAAGGACTCTTTAAGCCTATTGTAGCTAAATAGAAACAGGCCTTCTTTACAAGGAGGAGAGTACAAGTTGAAATTTCCAATATCAGTTTATGAATAAAGCTATTTTGACTATTTGTGTTCTTTTTTCCTTTTTTAAAAAAAATAACAGTATTATTTTAAAAAGTACCACACAGGAGCTGCACAATACATAGAATACATTAATTTAAAATTTGAGTTTTTAAACAACCCAAAAATATTGTCGAAATGAAATAATTGTTTACAAAAGCTCACATTAATGATAAAACTACTAGTTGTTACCAACCATATATATAAAATGAGGTATTATAATGCAGTATAGTGTTACTGTTGATGGCTCTACCACTGGTTAAGACAATGGTACAATCACTTAAATTTTTAAAAGTTTCATCTGAAAAGGTTTTAGATATTATTTTTTTCATTTGTTTTATGAAATTTGTCATTTTTTAAATCTATATAAAACATTAAAAAGTTGTGGAAGTTAAGGATTTTGAGGTAATAGGTGTATTAAAAATGTGTTATTGATATAGAATTGTCCATGGGTTTTAATACCTAAAACTAATTCAGCATAGTGATTTAGGGTGTGATTAAGAAAACTTCTCATTAATACTGATTAAATCAGGGGCCTGTGGATGCAGTTCTTCTATGCCAAGCTATGTACAGGGACTAGTATAACATAAACATTGCATATGCATGTCTGAGTATTCTAGATATAGGACTATGACATTGAAGAAGAAGTTCTGCAAGGAAAACAAAGTTTACAGAGATAATCTTAAATATTATATTCTTATAAACAAGAAATTCATGGATTCATACTCTTAGTCAGTTTTCGGGAAAACGTTTATTAAGTCAGAAGTAATTGAAAAGAACAGTAAAGAATAATAATGCTAAATGGATTTTGAAGATTTTTGGTTCAATTAGTGCAGGGAAATACCTTACTGACATCTCTCTTATTTACCATGTTCTTAATTTATATAACTGTTGTAAGTAATAACTTATGGGAGCTATGTTTTTATATGCCAATCTTGTGTGCTTAACATTTTATCATCTGTGCTTTTGACTACGAAAGTGAGACTGAGCTAACTTTACCTCTTAAAATAATGATAGCATGACCAAATAATTTATGTACCTCATTAGCATCTATACTTAACCCGGGAGAGGTGTAGCCGTGAGCATTTCCCTCACAACTTTTGAAAATTTACTATTGCGCTTCGTAGAATAATTGTTTTTATCCCTCCTTCAGTCTAGCTAGAGATTTGGTTATTCCGGTGATGATCATTGGGTCAGATAGGTTTGTTTATATTTTGTTTAGTAATAGTTTAAATAATAAACAATAGATAAGAGAGTTCAGTCGTGTATTGGTAGTTGGAGTGTGAAGAACGGGGATTCCCTCGCATATACACCCTTTGTGTACCATTTTTTCCCTCTGTGCGGCAAATCCCTTCGGAGACACTCATCCCCAATCCCACTTGCGAATGAGCTTCTTGCAAGAAGAACCACATTAGTGTGGACTCTTAGGAAAAATAAGAGAGAAATCCCACCTCAATTCTTAGATCTGAAAACGAGAACTGATGGGAGCAGTCTAGTTGGCTTCCGAAAAGATATGGTCCTTCTATCTCATAAGCCAAATAAAAATAAAAATGTCCTCTTGTTATCAACATTTCATGATGATAGCATAATTGATGAGGAAAGTGGAAAGCCAGAGATAATATCTTTCTATAATCTCACATAAGGTGGAGTGGATGTTGTGGACGAGTTGAAATCCCTTTACTCAGTGGCTAGGAAATCGAATAGATGGCCACTAAGGATATTTTTTTCCTTGTTGGATATTGGAGGGATCAACTCTCATATAATATATGAAGCAAATACAAATATAATATTTGACACACCTCTGCCGGGTTAAAATTGAACAGCCTCTATTTATTCTGCAAGAAGTATTTTTTTCTTGGCATCTGCTTTGTATTCTATTTGTTTCTCTCTAACCAGATCCTGCCCATCCAATCTATATTTTCTATTTCGTTGACTATCCTTTACCATTCCTTTTTCAAATTGTCAAAATTTTCATTCTATTAATGTTTACCGTACTTCCTCTCTGAAACGCATTGTATTTTATTTTTTATTACATTTCTTATGTTAAGTCTATTTAATGTGAATTGTAATTTATTTCTTCGAGTTGATTCCATTTTACTTTCATGAATTACTGATTAAGATAGTTGGATATTATACTTACTTTCTTGCTAGAGTCAATCTTTTTATCGCTTTTTTTATTAGTTATTAGGGAACTTATTTTCATTTAATTTATATTACTTCATTTTAGATTTATTAATTTTTAGGTATTGATGCCGAAAATGCTCGAACTGAGGAGGAAAGACTGATGTTAGCTGATGCCAAAAACTGGTTAAGTTCTGGTTATTTTGGCGAAAAGCCACATCCTAAGACTGGTGCCACTGCTCTTCATGTAGCCTCGGCTAAGGGATATCTAAAAGTCATGGAGTGAGTAATTCTTGCAACTTAAATTAAGAGCATTTGTTTAATTTATTGTTGTAAAGAACTTAATGATCATTGGGTTTTTGTTTCTTAATTTTACATTATAATTTTTATGAATTGTTACTAGCTTGCTGGAAAGTTAATGACTAGTAAGATACAATCATTGTCAAGTTACAAACACAGTGTGTGTGCGTGGCTGCGTGCGTACATGTATATGTACATACACATATGCGTATACACATCAGGACCAACAATAGGAACAAACATCAGGAACCAGTTCAAACTATGCCACTCACTAGAAATTTCACCAAACATGCAATATAATTATGTAGTGTTTGAGGTCACTGACTTCAAATTCCATCTCCATTTAATCCTGTCACTTCAATTTCAACTTCTATTTAACTTTACATTTCAGGGCTTGTATTATGTATGTCCACCATGGTGTTTCAATTTCAGATGTAGCTTTTAGCAGATTTCCCTTAAGGGAAATCAGCTATTGAGCTCGTACTCATGACGCGATTTTTGAAAATTTTCTTCAAATGTCCATTGATCCTACCCAGGAGATGCCGAAAATGAAGTCCATTCAAAATTATTTTCGAAAAGTCGAAATATCTCCGTTATTATGCGTCTGATCGAAAAATTGTATACAATCAATCTTATTGCAAATTAAATTTACTATAAATATTGTTCTATACATTTATTCTCTATCTTGAATATTAACCGAGATATTTGAATTTTTATTAAATTTTGGCCGATAACGGATGACTGTTTCCCGGTAAAAGCTAGTTTGGCCCTCTGCCGCAACTGTTCGGCTCTCGTATGGAGATTTCTCTATTGTATAACTTCATGTGGGAAATCTGCTTAGTTTATGCAGCCCCTGCGTGACAGACTTTTTCCTTATGACAGAAGCAGGATCACTTGTTCCAAGTGTTTAAGGCCTAGTGCAGTTATCTAAAATAAGGCTCATACTCTCTATTCCTGGTTAGTTTTTGGTGCATTTCATTTAAAACTATCTCATTTGAATTTGATTAACAACCCACCCATCACACCCACGAATGGGAGAGTACATAATTTACAGATCTTTTAATATTAAATAAAAATGGTTCTGAAAAAAATCTGTATACCCAAAAGGTGCAAAGAAATTTGATTTTTTTTTTTTTTTTCATCCCTAACCTCCCTTTTAATCTATTTTAATCAAAGGGGATTTGCAAAATTAGATATTAAAGCAATAAAAAGTATGAAATTTCAGCATTTTGAGGCTAGCAGTTTTTGAGTTATATGTGACAACTGTTGACGTTACGCCAAAACTAGTCAAAATAGATTCATGAAGTAAAAAAGTATTTCTGGTGAGCTATTCTCCTTGCTAAGAAGTGCAATCTTACTGATTCCACAGCAGTCTTGCGAACTGTATTTTTAAATTGATTTATGGACATTTGTGTCTAACATTGGGTGTCAGAAACTTATTTCCAGAGATTTGATCCAAGCGCCTTCTATTAATTTAACCTCATAAAGAGTCAAGAGTTTGCCCTTTTTGGAAGGATGCCTGAAAACATTGGGAAAAAAGATTTCATATCCAAAAAGAAAGAAAAACGTTTTTAGATTTACAATAATTGACTTGCTAGCAAATTAAGTTGTGTTCTTGTGCAGGTTTAATTATTTAGGGGGGCTCGGGTTAGCCATGTGAGCTAAGGCATTAATCTTAATCTCACATGGTAAATTTATAGTCATGAGTTTGATTCTCACCTGTTCAATAGGAATTTATTTAGTGACGGACTCAATAAGTAAAATCTTTATTCCCACCCTGGTTAGAAAAGGGTGGTAACCTGTTGATAGCCATCCCAATTAGCCTTAGTAGCACAAAATAGACGTTAATAAATAACAATTATAAAAGATTTAATTTATTTCTATTGTGGTTTAGATGTATTTTGTAGTATAGAATATTTAATTTAAATTATGATGATACATCAGATGTAGTCATTAATGTTAGTATTACAGTATTCATACTAATTGCTTTATATATTTACAGTATTTTATTAAGGGCTGGTGCTAATGTTAATGCACAAGACTTTGATGGTTGGACTCCACTTCATGCTGCAGCTCATTGGGGGCAGAAAGAGGCAGCAGAAATCTTGGCTGAGGCACATTGTGATATGGAAATTAGAAATTGTGTTGTAAGGATTTTATATTTGTTTGTATTCCTTCATTTAAAATGCCCTACTCATAACAATAATTTATACCAATAACTTCCCATCACTTCTTAATCTACTGAATTATGTCAGGCATCGCACATCATCTGGGTTAGTCATTCTTGATATAGCTAATCGATCAGAAAATTTCCAGACAGTTGTGTGTAAACAAGATGAATATTTGCAAAAATTGTTCACTGGACTAAGGCTGAATCTTATTTTTACAAATAATTTAAGTCTTTAGTGGGTTAATTCATATTAATTTAAAGAAAAAAAGGATACTCGTATCATATTTAGTTAATGAAAAATGTTTTACAATGGGTAATAAATTCACATAAGGTCTTGATATAAGCTTCACCATTTTGAATAATAGGATAAGAATGTGCTTTATAAAAAAAGTGTTATGCATCAAAAACTACTTGATTTAACCACACTTGTTCGTATAAATTTAGGATCCCCCTACAAAAAAAAAATCTAGTCAGTCCCTAACTATCTCTACTATAAAAAAAAAGTCTTCTCATCAATATTATATATTTAGTTTTAGTGAATATCTCTTATAAAATATATTCCCTATTCAGGCAGACCATTCACTTGACAAAATTTTTCAAAACCTCTTTCAAATCTACTTAAATTATAATGAATGGGTTTTTAAAACGAGATAGAAATTGGTTTATTACTCCCTTCATAGGTACACAAAATTCAAAAGGCCCTTGCTTAATGTGCATCCTAAAAAAAAAAAAATATGTAATAGATTGGATTAAATAAATTTATAACTTTTTTGTGAGATTTGTTTATATGAGTAAAACAAGAAAATATGGAGGTCTAAAGCAGTTATAGAGAAGTTTTAATGAATTTCCCTGAAAATCCGCTAGAGATTGATTACTGTGGAAAATAATTTAAACATTTCTACATATTTTTGCAAATTGTAGTAAACGAGTGCTGAAAATAACAGCTACTCTGCCTATAGCTAAGAATAAATATACTGGTTCATTCATAAGGAAATATATTATTCAATACATTTTAAAAGTAATTCTGGGATTTCAGTTTTTAATTATTTATTTCAGTATTTCATTAAATTTGGTTACTTAAATATGTTATACATGTTCTTTTAAAACATTTAATATGGTTTCTTTTAGTGTTACCTTTCTTTATACATGTGTGCATCTCTAATTACCTGAAAATTTTTGAGCAGAGTCTCCATTTTCATGAAATATGAAGTACATAAACTTTTTTTTTTCTTTTTCCAAAATTTAGAACACCTGTAACTGTTTTTATTTATACGTTTTACATTCTTACTAATTGTTCTGATGGAAAAATATTTTAAATACAACAGACTTAAATTTCATGAACTTTTCCTCAATGAGTCAAATATAATGAAAATAAAGACATTAGAGGAACTTCAGTTTTTATCAATACTTATATTTATTAATGTTTCAACACATTGGAATGTTAAAAAAAAATTTCCATTGCCCATGAGAAAATCTTACTTTCATCTCACAATTTTATTAAGAACAATGTTAATGTAATCAAATAATAGGTTATATAACTATAACTGTACTCTCAACACATTTACCAAATCTATTTTATGAGCAATTCAGTTTTTTTTGTGCGTATTATGTTAATAGTAAGATTTGAATAGTCAAAATGAAAGATTTCAGATTCTATCTTGAAATCAAAATGAAATGGCATCTCTGAAGAGATCTAAGGCTAATGAAGTATATTTTTGTGATAATTGTATATTTCTATATAATAACTTACTTTTCTTACATATAGAAAATATATGTATAACAAAATCATGTTTCTAAATGATTTTTTTTAATATTTTAATTATTCTCCATTACAAAGGGTAATTTTTTGAATGCTCTAAGCTAAAAATATAGTTTCAGTGTAAATTTAGTGCTGCAGTTTCAAACTATTTTCAGGTATAAATTGAATTTTTAATGACATTGAACCATCTTCTCAATCTCTGACCTAACCATCCAGGAGAGATTATGCTGCATCACTGATGTCTTCATAGGAGAGTAAAGGTAACATAGCAGAACAACAAAATAGGAAATAAATGGGCTCAATGGGATAAAATATCATACGTTCTTTTTCTCCCATGCCATTTTGAATGAATAGTTCTATGTAAAGCTTTATACTAAAATTAGAAATCCTATTTTGCATCTTATGTCATTATAAATTATTAATTTGGTGTATCTTTCAGGGTCAAACTGCATTTGATGTAGCAGAAAATGAAATGGTTCGTGTCCTTGAAGATCTGAGAAAAAAACAAGCCACTCTTCCAAAAGATAATGATAGGCGGAAAAACATAAATGCAATGTGAGTTTATACTTGTATTTTATATTATGTTTGTTTAGGGAGTTCATTTGAATTAAGTAACATAAGCATTAATTTGCCTTATTTCTAAGGAACATCAGTAAATCCTATTAGGTAGGTTCCCTTTAAATGAAATGAGTTAATGCAACAATTTCCAAAACTCTTCAGATCCTCATCATGATTAACTTGTAAACTAGAAAATTTAATGGAATTCCAGAAATGTTCACTTAATGTCTGGTAATAAATGAGGGAAATAAAATTGTTGGTGATAAACGAATTGAATAAACTTTTTAGTAAAGACTGTTTATTCATTACTGTCTGTGGCTTATACATTAAGGATTCGTAGATTATAAACTGTTTGTATTATTTTGTCAACGATTCCCATTTGTTTTTGAAGGATTACAGTATCATTGATAAAATTAAGAAGAGAATACAGCTTACTTACTAAATAAATAACTTTGAGAACTTTACGTAACCTTTGTATATAGTTTATTCTGGACAGACAGGATTTTAGTTAGCTGTAGGTTTTGAAGTTATTTTATGATATGTTAATCATGAAATTATTTTTAAAATTATTCCAGGGAAGTTGGGTGGTAGAGGAAGAAATCAAACTGGATTTACAAAGTAGGCCTGGTTTCCAAAAAAAAAATAAAAAAAAAAAAAAAAAAATAGTTTGTGTAAATATATTATATATATATATATATATATATATATATATATATATATATATATTCATATATATTCTGTTAATGCGCTAGCAGCTTTAGTTTTCTTTAGATTGTACGAGGGTCGTCCAGAAAATAAGTTCCGTTTTGGTCTGTAGGGCGATAGGAGTGGTTTTTGCCAAATCCGGCAACACCGCTCGAAAGAGGAGAGGTGGGGGAATAGAATGAGAGGTGGGGGACCTCAGTCGGTCAATTACCAACGTCAGGGCAGGTAGTTGAAATGGACCCCTCCGTGTTACGTCCCGCCACCTCGATCCCCGTTCCCTCTCGAGTTGTTTTGCGCGGAGTGATTCAATTTCTTGAGTCGATTTCTGCGACAATTTCGTCCGTCACAACTGAGGGTCTGCCTCTCCCACTTTCATCCTCAAGTGAATGTCTTCCCGCCTTAAATTCACGTACCCATCTCCTCACCATTGACTCACTCATTACACCTTTTCCATAAACAGAAATGGGCTGTTCGTGAAATTGAACTGATTTGAAACCCTGTGCATAAAGAAATTGAATCACTCCGCGCAAAACAACTCGAGAGGGAACGGGGAACGAGGTGGCGGGACGTGACATGGAGGGCTCCATTTCAACTACCTGCCCCCCACCTCTCATTCTATTCCCCCACCTCTCCTCTTTCGAGCGGTGTTGCCGGATTTGGCAAAAACCACTCCTACCGTCCTACAGACCAAAACGGAACTTATTTTCTGGACGACCCTCGTAATAACAGGGATCTGAACTAGAAGAGTGGGTATGTATTTAAGGGATAAATAAAAAAAAATTGAAATATCCTTTATTATGCATGGATTTTGTTGAGAAAGTGTGCACTACAATTGTTCACTTCAATATATATTTTTTATAACTTAAGAACTAAAGTATTTATTAGTATTTTATAGTTTTCAGTCTTCCCTTCACATAATCCATTATTAATAAGGTGATATATCATGAGACATAGTATATTTCAAGCCTTTATACGAATTTTTGTTTTCATTGGTCCTTTACTTTGTGAAAAGAAAAGAAAGATAGTCACCTAAGTTGCCAAATACAGTCAGCACTCGAATCATTTTGATCATCATCTTATAGCCCAATATTCAACAATTCTAAAAACCATTCATTCTTGACCAAAATTAAGGAATTATTGTCATGGACATTCCATAGCCTACTCTAGTAGCTTGTTGTAGATAGTCTTATTTATCTTGCACTTGTAACACATTAATCTTGCAATACTAAAAGTCACGCAGGGGCTGCGTAAACTAAGCAGATTTCCCATGTGAAGTTATACAATAGAGAAATCTGCCTCATAATAGCTGTAGTAGTAAGTAACCTCTAAACCTATTCACGAGGGACGAATAGTTACAGAAACGGCCGCCAGAGCTCTCGGCGGAAAGGCCGAACATAGCCGACCACACACAGAATACAAATGCAAATATCTCGGTTAATATTCAAGATACAGAATAAATGTATAGAACAATATTTATAGTAAATTGAATTTGCAATAAGATTCATTCTATACAATTTTTCGATCCGACGCATAATAACGGAGATATTTCGACTTTTCGAAAATCCTCCCCTCTAAACCCTCCCTCCCACTGGTCCGATTTCAGCCATTAACGAACTTGATCTTCCTTTTTACATAAAACGATTAAATTCCGAGTTTGGTAACGATAAAAAAAAATTGCGACCGCTAGAGCGGTAACAGACAAATATATATATATATATATATATATATATACAGTTTTGAACGGACTTCATTTTCGTCATCTACTAGGTAGGATCGATGGACATTTGAAGAAAAATTTCGAAAATTCCGTCATGAGTACAACCTCAATAGCTGATTTCCCTTGAGGGAAATCCGCTAAAAGGGACTCGAGACTACAAAGTTTGAAATTCGGAATTATACCTGGAAAAAATCTATGAATACTCTCGAGCAGATACTCCCCGGTGCAGGTTTATTTCAGAGCGGTTTATTTCCGGTGCAGGTGTAAGAGGGGATGAGCACTTCATTACAGAAAGCAATGTATGTTCCCTGAAGAGGTGGTTTATAGACAACAAAAAATGTAGGACATTTTTCAATAAAGTTATTTAGAAAAAAAGAAGTGTTGACATTTTATTAGAGACTCTTCCTATTAAAATATGAAGAATATTGGGTCCAAGAAAGGTATACAAAGAATATATTTTCCTGGAAAAGTCGAGTTTTTGAAGCTGTGTTCTTATAAACAAAATTTTTTTTTTTTACTTTTGCCCAGAGGTTTGTGTGTTTATCTGTAACCAAAGTTTTGATACAGTCAAAAATAATGTATCATGTCATGTTATTCATTGTCACCCTCTTTATGTATCTACTGCTAATAGAGACGTTTAATCTACTGGTTTCCACACTTTTGAGCCTGGGTATGGGCAACTAGGGTTTTATTTAGCAATTTTTATAATAAAAATATGTCTATTGCTAATATGTGAATAGAACCCATAGCTCTAATTTTACCAAGTGTATTATTAAAGCCAATGCCATAACTGGCTTAGCTACCCTGAGTCTGATTTTTATCATGGAGACTAATGAAACATCTCAATTGTTTATTGCCTGTAATGTTTTTAATCACATATTCATTTTTTTTTTTTGTGTATTTCTTCTTTTTCATGAATAATAGCCCTCCCCCCTCCCAATAATTAGTATTTCTCAGATGGAGGGCAAATAAAGTTTTTTCCTTAGTTTTTATTTATTATCTTTTATTTTTTACAATCAGTCTATACTTAATTAATGCAGGAAACAATTAAATATTGGGTACAACCATAGCCAATGAGTACTCTCTAATTTAGACAACCAATTTTCTCAATTTTTTTTTTAATAATTATTGTTTTTTTAGATCAGTAAACCAGAAACCTGTGATCTCAGATAGGCTAGAGTCAAGAAACGATAAGGACAGTGATAAAGAAGATGAGGATGAAAACTCTTCTTCTGATAAAGTTCCTTCAGTTCAGAAAGTTGAACTTCAAATTCATTCACCTTCCAAACAACTATCTCCAGAGACTTTGGCTACCTCTAATTCCAATGAAAACCAAAGTAGTGTTGGTAAGAAAATTGTTGTGTTTTTATTTTCTTGAATAATTAAAATACTCTTCATTTTATTAATAATTTCTTATTGTACTCTAAATGTTATACAGTTGAGTAAGAAGTTTGTAATAACTTGTGACTTTATTTATGAACGTTTGCAGCTTTCTTACAGCTTCAGAAATCCTTTCAGGTTGCCTCTTGTAGCTTGTTTAGAGTATCCATTTCTCTATTTGATTAGGTTTCTTAAACAACCAGGGAATATAAACTTGACTGCTAGTAGTAGCGAATGTTTCCAAATTCAGGGATGAAAAGGGAAAATATATATATATTGTTTTTCACTAAACTTTTCAATAAAGCCATGTGTGCCCTCCTTATATGCACTATTGAACACAACAAAAACATCTTTTAACAGTAAAGGATAAAATTATATTTTAAAGCAACTTCAAATGTTCATAATAAATAAAAAATTAATATAAAACTCTTAATGTATAATAGAAACAGTATATATGTTTATCATATTCTATATATAAAATTGTAATATTTAAACATACACTTAAAAACTGAGTGATTTCTAATTTAAAAAAGATTGATGTAACAAGAGTCTGTTTTAAGGCAACTTCAATACATTTAATTGCCTAAAGTTAGCATGTTAGGCTAAAGAAACCTGGGAGCAAAAATAGATGCTACCTCTATGGCCTCAGACCTTAACTAAGTTTAAGTAAGGCTGCTTTCAGGACAGAAACCTTCCTCCTCCCTCTCTCTCTCTCTCTCTCTCTCTATATATATATATATATATATATATATATATATATATATATATATATATATATTCAAACCAGGTTTCAGGGATTCCAACCTAACCATGTATTACGTGGCTAAAAGAGCGACTGTGTGTGACCCATCTAAGTGGTTTTCTTGAACAATGTGTTCATGGAAAATTGATTGTCCTGTCTTTAGATATTCTCTATACCTTATCTATAATTTCTTCCTATATGGGTAGCATTGCAGTGTCTTTAGTTTATTTCGTACACATCAAATCTGGACCTCAATTCTATTTAACCTTTCTGAATTTGTGTTTTTGGCTTTTGTAAGAAACATTACTTTTATTTTAAGAATTTTGATTTGCATTATGCCAAAACTCTTCTTTTTATTGTGATAATTTTAAATTGTTTTAGAATTTAACTTTATCCTGTAATAGACTACATTTATATTGTGTAAAAACAGAAATTTGTATTGTTGTTAATACCATTTGTGATTTGTGACTTCCTTTATGTTTTACATTTGATGTATAAAACAGTAATTTTTTTTAAAATCCCTTTTCTTCTTGAAATTTCCTTTTTTTTTATTGGTGGAAAAAAAAAATTGTACTACTTTGTACATCTAAAATTTTGTGTTTAAATTCCTACTATTTTTGGTTTACTGCCACAGTACCAATTAATTACTAATAGATTATTACCTGGAGTCATAGATGAGAAGAATTTTCTAGTAAATTTATTTAGCCAATATGTTCAATTATGATGATTATTTACATTTATTATGTATTTGATTGTTAATATTTTTCATTTTGAGCCATGGCCATTCAATGATAGTAGATTATAATTGAAATAAATGATTTTCTGATTGGTAGTTGCCTTTCTCGAAGTAATCAAGTAGGTTTCTTTTAATAACAAATACATTTGAACCTAGTTGAATATTTTATTTGTTGTTGTACTTCCTATACACTATTAAGAACTTAACTGTCACTTTGATCCTAAAAATTAAAGAGTTAATGCTTATTAATAAGTAATAGAGTTAAATAATAAACCAATTATATGATTATTATTTTATTTATTTCATTATCTAATAATTTATCAGATCCTCAAAATTAAATATAATTAAATTTATTTTAAAATTATGATCATTTTAATATTTTTTTTAAGAAAGTTGTTTTTAATTTATACATGTTTCATGCAGACACAGATGATGATGATGATGATGATGATGATGAAGTAGATTCACTCAGTACTGAAACATCGGATACTGGTAAAAGTACCGATGTTTCAGATGATGAGGAAACTAATGCAGGTGAGAAGAGAGAGAAACGAAGACTTATCTGTATTATTTTTTGTTTGTTTGAGAATGTATGGCTAGTTCTAAATTTTATTTGATGTATTCTAACTTCCATAACCCATGAAGTGACTGCTATGAATGACACACACAAGAAGCCTGTGCAAGAAAACATAGAATGTTATGTGATTTGTAAAGGACACTGCTTGTATATATATTCTCAATTCACTTTTTTTATGTTTTGAATTTTATTTATTTTGTTAGAAACAGCAAATGAAAATATGCCTTATGGGATGCCTTATTCTACTAAATAAAACTAAAACAGGAATGCTAAAGCATGATAATAATAGTCTCTTAGCTTAGGTACGTCAACTTTTTTCTGTTATATTCTTTAGAACTCATGCAAGCCAATTTCTATTCTATTTGAGTTTTACTATTACATGAATCTTTTCCTGTACTCTAGTACATACAGGTTGTGTTTGTAAAACTCATTTTCAAATCCCATGCTTTTCAAATATGGGTTTTTGAATAATGAGGTTCAAAATAATCGATGTTAAGAAGCTAGAGTGATAATAGTTGAAGAAGGATTAAATAATATGAATAATAAAGAAGGTTGGAGTGTGGCTTCGGATAAAATAATATGAATAAGAATGAAGGTTGGAGTGTGGCTTGTGGCTTCCAGGAGGAGATTATAAATGTTAGAGTTAAGGTTACTTATACAGGAAACAACAGGTTTAAACAACTCTGCTGAAAAGAAGTCAAATTTAGAGTAGAACTTTTTTGAAAATGAATCTCATAAAATATGAGAGAAATGAAAAAAAAAAAAAAAAAAAATCAATGTACTAGAAGTGTATGGGGATAATATTGTTGAATGGTAATACAACAGAAAAAAAGGAGAGTATCCCAGGTTTAAAAAGGGGAAAGAAATAATGAAATTCAAGTTAATTGAAAATAGTAGTCTCTGTGAAGATGAGTAATAGTAGAAAGGAATTTTGTTTGTATTGATTGACAAAACAACACTGAGGGAAAGATGCAGACTGAAAACACCAAAGGACTTCACTAAATATGTTCCATTGCTATACATAGAAAATGGGTAATCTAAGTGAAATCTCAGTAAATATTCTAACACTAAGAAAACCTCGGAAAAAGAGAAGACTTTTTCTCAATGAGACTCAGGTAGACTCTGAATGGTGGCAAGAAAAACGTGTGTTAAACACTAAGCAGATGCCAATAATGTGGAAAATCAAGAGCACATGGGCGGTAGAAAAAATTAACAAAGTATTTAAAATGCTTACATCAGTAGCACTAAAAAGAAAAATGATCTTCAATATATTAGGTTTTTTGTTTTTTTGGAATCCCATCGCCCTCTAGTTTTTTATAAATTGAACAGGAATTGTTCATAATCACCATTAGAAAATCTTGAAAAATAAATTTGAGACTGTTGGTGCTTAGTGGACTCATGATTCATAACAGTGTTCTTAATATATGGGAATATTCTAGTACAAGTAGTTTTTTTTTTTTGTTTTTTTGTAATTATAATATGTTTCCAAAACTCTTGTATGACCCCTGATGCTTCTAATATCGAAAATAGTTATTGAAATAACTATATAATACCCATAGTCTTACTGAGATTTAAATTAGTTATCTATGTTTTCATGATACACAAGTTCAAAACATTTTTTTTTAAATTTTCGGCATACTTAACATTGAGCAGTATTAGTAGACCTTATTTGTTTGATGGTGACCACTGTAAAGAGAATAATCGGCATACTATTGTCGCATACAATTAACTGTATTACTTGTTTAATAAATAATATCTATATATTCATGTAACTCAATAATTGACAATGCCATTCCATTTGGAGTAAAGATTATTAATGCAATGCCATTATTTCATCTAGAGTACTGCTCCTGATAATGCTATCAAAAATAACCCATCATCCTAGTTTTTGAACTGTAAAAAGTTCTTAAAATTCAAATGATTTCAGTTCTAATCATTTTCATGTCATGGTAACAACGGAATGTGAGGTGGCAGGGATAAGAATGCAGATTAAATAATGCATGCTTAAACTTTGTTTTCTGTAACGACCTTCTCATACCACAATTAGTTTTAAAACATCTTATTACGAGACAGTTTTTAATTGAAATAAGCTGGAGAAAAATAGTCCATTTCAACGTCCTGATTTCAGACCTTTCTTAGGACTGCATGTGTCAAGAATGTAAAACCGTTGTAACTAATTGTGGAGGGAATCAATCCTTTGGCCTCTACCCTCTTTATTCCTCTGTTCTTAAAAATTCTGAGAATCTCTCTGAAACATTGGTACAATAAAAATACTTTTGACACAAAACTATTGTATTATGATGAAAATGCATTGTCATAACAATTAATACAACATTTATTGTTAGTGAATTCTGACTTAAGTTATGCCAATTTGACTTTGTAATTATTTGTTTAATATTTTTAATAATAATAATAACTCCAATTTGATATAGGCTGCATGAGTAAACATTTTATAAGGATATATCTCTTTATTTATGATAGATATTATTTTTACTTTTTAAATTTCAAATTAACTCTCATTTCCAAAAAAAAAAAAAAAATCATTACTGATTATTGAATTTTTATTAATCTTATTTTTTTTTATCATTTCACATTATTTTATTTGACATATTGTCTCTTTGAGGAGTGATCTGCTTAAAATTAAGCTAGAAAGAGTATGTGAACTAACGCAAAATAAAATAAATTGAACGTGAAACTTCATAAAATTGGCTTTTGATAATCACCCTTGAATAATTAATTTGTACAGTGTAATTATAGGAAAATAAATTAAATTGTCTTTATGTTTAAGAAATAGCTTATGCCTACTTTTGTGTGCGAGCGTGCATGTGCACACATGTATATCAATAAATTTTTATCCCTGTACAGTTCAATTTTTTAGTGTGAAATTATTTTATTTTGTAGTTAATAGAACTATCTGTTAAAATACCAAAAAGTTACTTTTAATATTTTGTTTATTTCTAAAACCTGTTAATGTATTGTTTTGAGCTCAAAAATACTTGTAAATTTTGTTATTATCATTTTTAATGCTTATTATCTCAAACAAACAGCTTAAGCTTTATAAATTTGTAAAATAATTTTTTTTTAATCTGTATATAATAGAATTAGAGTACAGAAGCCATATTTATTACTAATAAAATAATGATCTATTTCGTATTTATTTGTAAGTTATAGATAGGCATGATGTTATAGAATTTAAATATCTTTAAGTGTACTATGTTATTAAGCACTTGTGTATGCAATGTAAAAAATAAGTATCAATTATTCAATGTTTAAGCCTAGCTTTATTGTAGTAATAATAATTCATATTTACAACCTTTTTTTTCAGAAAAGAAAAATCGTGTCAACAAAGATGAATTATCTCGGTTACCAACTATGGCTGAAGCCAACAAAACAGTTCCTAATAGTCAAGTAAGTTTTATCTTTCCACGCTCCTCATAAATTTATGTTTTCCACTTTCACTGTCTTCTTTTGAGTTTAGTTCTACTGGTTCTAATATGTGTTTATATATTGTAAAAGAACCATTTCATACAAGTTACGTGGAATTCACCATGCCAAATTCTAAGGTTTTACATCTGGCTGAGAGAATTGCCTCCTATTCAAGATTGTTCTGGATAATATCAGTAATCTGAGACATTTAAAAAATTGGCAGAAGGAACTCTTATTCTTAGCTGAGTTATTGTATAATAATATTACTTAAAGGAACTGAGTTAAAATTTCAAATATGAAGAAATACCTGTTTCGGTGGTATAATTTTTAGATTTACTTTTTGTTCATTCATTTGTCCGTTCATTAGTTTTCATTCAGGACAATGTGTCAGTTAGGAGGACAGGTGATAGGAAACAAGTAGGTTCTGTTACATTATACACTACTACACCTGATACCATTATGTGAAAAAACAAAAACCATATTTATTGATCCTTAATAACCATTTTCCTTACATTTTAGTTAAGAATCTTCAAGAGAAGAATTTGAATCTTCACTAAAAATATAAAATATTTAAAAAAAAAATTGTAAGAGCATTTTTGTCACAATTGTCAAAATGCTGATATTACACTAAAGTCCTTAACTGTATCTAAAAATAAGCAGTATCATGTATAATAAAAGTATTACTTACCCTTAGAGAAGTGATTGTCAACCTGAAAGCTATTTAAGAGGCCCTCTTGCCATTGGTTGCATGCTAAAATGGTGGTACCTGGTGTTGGTTATTTAAATTTATTTATTTGATGATTTAAATTGCTACTTCATCCTGTTTGTAATCTATTTTCAATTTGATTTCACTTCTGAGAAACCATTTGTCAGAATATATTAAAACATAATTAATCCAAAACCATAATAGATAAACAAACAAAAAGATGGATTCTTGGAAACTAAGGACCTTTTTAGCTTTAAGAATGCCCATTAGTAATAAGCTAAAATAGTTACCTAGCAACTAAATGAAATAAGAAATTGGTGGTTTGTAGAAGTAGCATCAGCACTTTCTGACATTAGAAAGGAGACCACACAAAGTTGTGACATCATATGATAATGTTAGCAATTGAAGGGTTAAGATAAGTTGCAGTGTCATACTTTTTTTTTTTTTAAATTTATTTATTAATGGTCACTTTATACTACTATTACTATTCCATATATATATCCTCCTATATAGGTGGTCAATAGTTTACTACCCTAGCCATGGTGGGGCATACGATTTTACTTTTAGTCTGATCAATATTATTAATAGGTTTTCTCCTTTTCTCTCTGGATTCATTAGATCTGATTGTTTTCAGATTCAAAATACTTCAAGTAAACAGAATGATGAAGAGTCTCCTGGATGGAGAAGACCAGGTTCTTTCCGAAGTCGGCTCCAAGAATCTGCTAAGCCTGGTTTATCACTCAGTATGTTTTTAAACTCATTTTATTTTTCTTTTCTTTTCTTTTTAATATAATAGCAGTTTTAAATGAAGAGTCTGAATATCAGAGCCATTCTATTTTATTTGAATTACCGACCCTTCTTGTTTCTGTGGGTATATTTTGGAAGATTACTGGGACAGAAGATTACAAGCAAACTCTCCTATTTCTTCCCTAGTTAGCCCCATGGCAACTAAAAAATTTAAATGCTATAGATTATAGTCAGTGAGTTAGAAGTAATACAATTGATGAATGGGTATAGCATACACGCCTCTGCTTTAAGTGACATTTGATGGAATGGAAACAGAGAATACCTTCATGGCATTTGAAAGTGATCTTTGATGAAAGGTATAGTTAGTATATATAACTGATGTTGCTTTAATTTTGAACGATAAATTACGAGGCAAACTCTTAAAGTTCTACCTGGTAAAGGATTAGCTGCTGGTGATAACGGTAAATTGAAATCCTGTCAATATAGTTATAGTATGAGTGTATTTTCCTTCCTGCACCAGAATACTTGGATGGAGAAGTTGAAGTTGTTTATGACCAAATAAAAGATTTAATCAATCTATACCAAGACAATGTTGTAATGTTACATTTAATTTGTTAGAAGTGATAAGATTGGTTGAAAATAAGGTGTTTCTCCTTCACAACATTTATTGAGCGCATTCATTTGAGGTCAAAATTGTGCCTGATAGACTTTTATGCTCGATCTCATTATCTTGCATGAACTTGTCCATGCTTATCGACTTGCTGAGTTTTTTAAAAATGCAAAAATGATACTCCCTACTAAAATATTGGTCATTCTTATAACAAGTTGGTACATGTAACGCAAATTATATTGTATCTTAAAAGTTACAAATAAGAACTTGTGTTAATTAATAGGGGTTGATTATTAGACCTCGTCGACCCCCAAAATCAGTTTTCGTTTATGTTGAACCCTGGGAAACTGGGATTGATCCCAAGGGGTCAATATTGAAACATTTTGGGATTCCTGGGTGTACATCACAATCAAGATTACCACAGGCCACTAATGGCTTTTTGGCCTTTAAAAAACCTTGAAAAGCCCCAAGAACTGCCACTCCATGCTAAGACTGTGGCCTGTATGGCAATTATTAGGCCTTCAGAAACATTGTCTTATAGCATTAATCCTTACAACTAGAACTAGGAAGATCTAAATTGTTTAAGAACATATGCTCTCCAGCGTATTTTTAGCTGTATATGTATCACTAGTGAATTGGGAATTATAGCTCTGCGAAACAAATTTTTTGCCGGGTTTAGCTGTTTAAAAACTTTAAATCGGGCTGTTGAATGAATGTGCTCAACACCTCATGAATTTTACTGAGGTTCACCACATTTTTCTTAGGTACATTTCTACATTTGTTTTTGAAACACTTTTTAAGCTCTCACTTTTAGCTACTGATTTAAGAGGGTATCTTGTTTCAGATATCTAATTTAATACTTGTATACTAATTCTCATCATTTTCATGATGATGTAATTTATCAAATACACCATTTATTCATATATTGATTAGAAAAAAAATGTTTGTTAAAATTATTATTATCTGTTGGGATTGGCTTACATAACTCCAATACACAGGTTCAATCCATGATGTAAGTAAAATAATTTTAATACTCAAAAATAATAAATTGTCATAACTATAATTTTTCAGAAATTGGTGAAAAGGAGAGTCCTACTGGTGCTGCACCGGGATTGATACAGAATGTTAGGCAGCCAAACAATGTGCGGAGTGAAACTCCCCAAGAAGTTGTTCTTAGAAGAACCCAAAGTTTTGAAGCTGATGAAAAGTGTGTATTTTTAGCTATTGTTAACCACTTTGCATTTCTATTGTAAATACTTTATGGAATCTTTTTTGTTTGTGTTTTGATTGACTTTGTGCTTGTATTTCACTTTATTATTTTTACCCTTAATACCTATTTTAAAAGTATGTATTTTACTTTACTGACCTAAAAAACCTGTTTGTTTTTATCAAAGATTAATATTGATTAATTTTAATCTTACCAGCCTTTGTCATATCAGAACAGCCCTGATGAATAAGATTCTTCTTCTAAGAGTTCTTTTGTCCCAACTATATAACAATATGATCTAAAGTTCTTGGCAGTCAATTAGTTCAAATTCGTTTTAACCATACATGTTTTCTGATCAAAAAGCTACCCTTTAGGAGCTTAAATCTTTACACTAGAGCAGTACTCAACCCCAAAATTACTCATTTTCGCTCATTATAAAACACTAAATAAACTTACTAAAACAATAGTCGAAAAGTCTGCTACACAGGGGATGTGAAAACTCAGCAGATTTACCGCGTGCTTGAATGGCAAGCTGGTGGCTCCCCCCATCTGTTCTTTATTTTTCCTGTAGTAAGAACCCAATAAACAGGAATTGAAATTAAACATGTTCAGAGTCAGATGTTATTGACATATTTTCTCATGAGATGGGTAGGCACCAGAGCAGTGCAATTTGGAATACATAGCAGTGCTATGTGGTCATGTACAAATGGCTGTAATACCTTTTGTTAAGGATACAACAGAAAATATTGAAAGAATACATAGGAAGCTTATAATAAATCCAACATTCATCTATGATAAAAAAAATTAGATATTTTATATCAATTATATATCAGCTCATACTAAAGTGCTAGGAGTACATAGTATACCTTGTTCCTGTGATTTTGAATACCTTGGTCGCAGAGACAGAAGAGTCAACGATTCCAGAACATTTCTGCTAATCCATTCACCACATCAAATTAATGAACTCAAGGTTCTAGTAAAAGTTTATTGATACCAGGACAGAATGGTACAAGAAGCAATAGTGATAGTAAAAGGACCTTATAAAAGATGACTGTAGATTAAGCTAATGGAAGCCCATAATTTCATTTGGACCAAAGATCTTAAATAAAGAAGACGAAATCTCTAAGGAAAAGATACTGGAAAAAGTAATAGAAGTCACCTGGAAGAGAAGATTCTCCCCTAGGCACCACCAGACAAGATATATATATATAAGATCAAGAATAGAACTAACTCAGGAAGCAGGAAGTATATCTAATAAAATGTCCAAATATATTAACATACACGGTCCATAGACCTTAATTGTAATAACCTAAAGTTTATTCAAACAATATTTTCCACATTTCTAGCTCCCTTCAAAAAATTGTTGGCAGCTGGGACAAAAAAATTAAATTTTTAGTTTCATAAGTAGAGGTTAAAATATTAAAATTATTCTATTAATAGAATTTTGTAAAATATGGATTTAAAATAAAATTTATTGAAGACATAGAAATGAGAAGCCATATCCAAGTGGCTGAGGTAAGCGGTTGGATCCTACCAGGTGCGTCTCCATCTTTTATTGGAACATTTCAAACAGCCACAAAAAGCTTGGCCTGGCGTTAATGACCAGAACGGTTGACACACCAAAAAAAAAACGTTATTTTCATACTCCAGTTTTTGAGGATTATAGAAATGTTTCGATAAATGCTCCTTGCATCTTAGTTTCAATTTTTTCAGTGTTTTCCCTATGAATGTCATTTAGCACATCATTATATACATTCTGACCAATGATCCCATAGTTCAGGATCCTTTATTGTAAGCAATATGCCCTGGATGTTTCTTGCTCCTCTGTATACAATACCTTCTTACATCTCTTAACTCCTGTGCTAACTGTGGCATTCATAGTATCTACTTCAATTGATGAAGTAGACTGTTCTCAATTGAAATATGAGAATTGAATTGACTCATATACCAAATCCGAGTAACCATCATTGCTTAAAAGGCTGGATAGTAGAGGCCAGTCAACATGGATGACTAAACAGAACTAGCCAATGTGGGATTGACTTCTTATTTTGTTTCTTCATGAAGATTTATTTTATTTTTTTTATTCTTTCGGTGTTATTAACAAATTTTTGGATGCATGCTTGGCTCTATCTTAACCTGTAACTTGTTTGAATCAGTTGTCTACAGCAAAGGCCCTTATAATGATCACATTCTTTTATTTTGTCATTCAGCATTTTTATATCTTAAAAAATAACTAATAGATTCAAGTGTCTGAAACTTCCCATTTATTATCATTGTTATGCATGATCGTTTCTTCCGTAAATAATTTCTTGCTCTCCATTTGTGGGAACTAATTTTTTTTTTTTTTTTTTTGTTAATTCCTACTCATTATCTAAGCAAATGAATATCCATACCAGCCCTTGTTTCATTGCATAGCATTTGGTTATAAATGCTCAAAACTATATGTTCAATTCAGACTTAAATTTGGATCATTCCATGCTATTTTACAGAAGTCTTAAGTTAGAGTCTTTGTACTAGAGAATATATCCTAAACACATCTTATGTCTTACATTTTATTAAAACCAATAGTTCGATTTAATTTAGGTTATTGCTTATATTTGTACATCTAACAATCTTAAGTAGCATGGGATTCTATTGCTTTTTATTAATGAAAATAATAAAGTGAAATACACTCGTACTTCTATGCTTCTTTAGTGTTGCTATGTTTTTGGATGTTGTGTGTTGCTTTGACAGGTTTTATCGGCGTTATTTGGAGCTGAGAGCTAAGATTAATGCTGGTAACTCTTGCCCCACCCTTCATTCTACCCCAATGAGATCAGCTTCACTTAAAGAGAGGTTAGTTAAGATGACAATAACTCTTATGGATAAGGGAATCTATTTCATTTTACTTTTACATGTTGATAATTTGTTTGAATTTCTGCACTTTATTATCTTATTTATGGATGGTGTTATTTCTATCTTTTGTGCATAACCTTGATCTTGTTTACATAGTCGTTAAGTTATGTTTTGTATTAGTTTGTAATAAAATAAATAAGTTATCTTTATTCACTACTTTTAATTGATTTAATTTAATTTAAGTCTCAATTCTACTTATTTAAGAAAGGATTGAATATCTTAGTGAGTAGGCTTAGTTTTGTGTTAATATACATGAATCTTGCTAAAAGGTTTATTCAGCTTTTTTTAAAAAGAATTCTATAGATCCATAATCTTTAACCTATTTTCTCAGACAAAACTAAACTTGATATTTAATCATGTCATGTAAAACTAAAGATCAAGTATGTTAGTAACTGAAATCAGATCAGAAGGGGGGTGGTTTAAAGGTAAAGGAGGGAAATTAAAAACTCAAAATAAGCATTTTTTTGTTTTTGCTCTACAGTAAACCCCCACTCCCACTCATCACATATTAACAATAAGCTGATTAATCATGAAATGGCTTAAATATGATAATTTTCAATAAACCTTTGCTTAGTGAGATACAAGCAAATGTATTATTTATGAGATCAATTAATTTTTATGTTTGTGGGTCGAAAATGTTTATTTGACCAATGCCATACTCAAATTTACCCGTTTCTTCCAACATTGAATATCATAGTCACTAATGGCTTAAATTGGACTACGAAGTGGGGGGGGGAGGGATTCAAAATATCCCAGTTATTATAAGTTAGATCAAAAAACCTTAGATGTTCAATCTTGTTAAATGATTAATACTTTACAATTTTTGTTCAATACATTTTTTTGTGCTGGAATATTAAGAGAGTTATAGGTATTTTCTTGTTTTCAGCCTTCAGTAAACCCCCACTTCTACTCATTAAATTTTTACTTTGAGTAACTATCACTGAACTCCTCATACCCAGCTTACTTTGTAATTCCTGTTTACATAGGCTTCTTACTCATTTCTTTTTAGGTCTTTTAAACTTTTTCTAAAAGTACAGACAGCATTTATTAGTGGTCTTGAGATGTAGTTATTTATCATAATAACTGTTTGGTTATTATTTAGGGCCCCTTTTAAAAATTGTTTTAGCTAAGTTTGATGGGGCAATTTTATTGGGATTCTTAATTTGTATCTTAAGACTAGATGGAAATAGTCCGCACCTCAACTATAAATTTATAGTAGAGGTAAAAACCATTTTTATTTACCCTATGGATATGAATATTGACATCTGCCAGCCAGGAAATTCAAGGTATAATTCTTAATTTCAGTTGGAAGATAATTAAACATTATATAGGAAGTCACAACAAAGCTGTATTGGATTTTTGCCAGTCTTGTCCTAGAAATCTTCACTCAATCACTTCACATTGCATAAAATGTTTGAGCACTTCTAATGTGTGGTAAACTATTTTAGCATGCCATTACTCTGTATATAGATGATTTTTTTTTAATTTAATAGAAGTACTCAGGCTAATTTGATTCTACCTATCCTCTGCTAACTTTTTTGTGTTAAGCCTCGACTAAGTTTTATCTTGCACCCAATACGCTCATGTAAAATGTTGTATTTAAATTATAAAATAATACAAAATTTAGAACTGAAACAGGACCAGAAACTTAGGTAGAAGACTAGATTATAGATAGAAAGTAGATGATATTTCTATTTAAGCATCAATAGTTTTCTATTGACAGTTATTTCCCATCTCATGGATAGTTCTATCCATAGTCTTTATTCTATTTAAAGTCATTTGTAGACTTTCAATATTGTATCATTTGTAGCTTCCACTGCCTATATTTGCGTTTTTTTAATTTTCAGTCTTCAGTAAACCCCTACTCCTACTCATGCTATATGCTGTTATATCATCAGCCACTTTATCAAGCCTAAATACCAAATATTGTTTTCATTGAACTTTTACTGTGGGATAACATACAAATCCATTGTGTGATAGTCCCACCAATACATATTTATGTTCTCAACTGAAAAAATGTTTATTTAATCTATACTTTACTCGATATTTAAATGGTTCACTCAACACTGAAGATCATATTCATTAATGGCTGAAATCAAACCTGGAATAAAGGGGTTTAGGGGGAGGGGAATTTGAAAATTCAAAATATCTCCATTATTATTATGAGTCAGATTGAAAAATGTTATAGTTTTTTTTTAAACTAGTGACTAGTGATGCTCTACAATTCTTATTGTATATATTTCGTTTGTGACTCAAGTATCCAGCAAGATATTCATACTTTCTTGTTCTCATTCTTCAGTAAACCCCCATATCTACACATCGGATTTTTTTTTAGAAATAGAAAATATATGGTATGTCATACGAGCACTTTGGAAATCTGCTTAGTTTATTCAGCCCCTTATGACAGACTTTTTTTTAGTGTAAGATTCTCTTGTCTTATCCATAAACTTTTAATTAGCCGATATTTTGACTTTATTATTTTATTGATAGTGTAACATTCTATGTTATTGAAACTGTCAATAGTCTGAGCTACTGACTATGTCCTATTCCTTGACTTTTACCTGTGCATGTGTACCTGGCTTAATTGCTAACGCTAATTTGCTTTTTTTTTTTCTTTTTACTCCTTTAAGCATTAGTTTCCCAAGATTGATTTCTATAGTTTAATAAACTAAATGCCTCCAGATAAAAGGACATCTAAATTAGGTATTTTGTCAACTCTCCATATCACCCCCATCTCCTTATCTCTATTGTTTGCAGTATTTCCTTTTGAAATTCAGTCAGTTTTGTATATAATGTTCCGTCATGATCTGAATAAGCATTTAGACAAAATATTTTAATTTTGTCACTACATTATATATTTATTAAAACTTAAGAAGTATATCAGATTTTCAGTCCTCATACTTACTAGCCCTAGTTTTAAGAAAAGGGTGTGTGTGAATGTGCACACGTGTGTGTTTTATTGGCTAAACGTGGAATGTTGTAGCTTAACTATAAATATATCATGCCAGCATATAGAAAACACTAATGAAATGCCTTAGTGATATGAAGAATAAAAGCTGAAAAATATTATTCTGCTTTATTGTGATTTCATAGTTGAAACAATTTGTTAATGAATTCAAACTTGTAGATTACTTCCTTATGAAATATTAATCACATAATTTCTGTTTACTTTTCATTTCTAAATTACTACAAGATTTGAATAGTTGATTGCTGCTTTATGTATATTATTTATTTATTAGAGTTCAGATGCAGCTCTGGCAGTTTTTGCTCTAAAATTAAAAAATATAGCTCTCATAAACTTTCTTTCCTTAGCATTTGTCTGGTTATATATTTCAGACCTGTATTTATTTAATAGCAAGTCTATTGTTTTTATGATCTAGATTTATCAAATTATATACTATTTTGTTACTACAAACATTTGAAATCTGTATGTAGACTTATATATTGTATTTATATTTAAGGGACATTTTACTTAAGTTTTATTTGTTTTGGCATATGCAATACTAATCTGATAATATAACTCTTTCATTGCCCAGTTGGATTGACAAATTTATCCTAGGCTTTAGAATTTCACTTTAAATTCATTCCATTTAAATTTGCCCTTAATTTATTTATTTTAAACAGAAGATACAAAGTTCTCTTTGCACTTACAGAGAATATTAAATTTTGAACCTATCTGCTCAGAAATTTTTGAGGGCTATGAAGTGTAGAACGTACATTTAAAAATTGACTTACAGTAGGACTGGACTTTGGAACTCATACTTTTATAAGGCTGATGGATTAATATAAAAATTAGATTGTGAAAAGGTGTAAGCCATAAATCTTTTATGTAGTATAATTTTAAATGAAGCCCCAAAACAATATTTTACATATTTGTTTACTAGTCTGAATCCCTCTCATCTCCAATCACCTGTAAATAAAATATATTTTGCATTTGGCAGGACTCAGTTCACGTTTATAATAGCTTACATTCCTCCCTCCCTCTGTAATTTTACAAATTATGAAATTAGCTAAAAATCAGAAATTTATTTTCTTTTAGGAAGATAGACTCTCTCTCACTACTTAACAACTCCCCTCCTAGTTGCCTTAGGGTTAAGGAAACTTTAAAATGAATAGGCTCTCTCTAAGACTGATCATTCTAGTCATTTATCAGTCAGCTGTTTTGGGACGAGCCTAACTCATACTAGTCCTACAAGTGTTACTGACTTGCCTATAAGTAGTGGAAAGTGTGGAGCCTTCACTCATCCCGTCAAAAGAGTTTGTGTTGTTTTGCTAGTAACTGAAGCTAAAAATAGACCATGGGCTCTGAATAGTCTTGTTATCTAACTCTTCAGTGGGTTAGCGAGTAGAGGGGAGGGCACTTTCTGAACCTGTCTCTGTACCATGCTGTAAATTGGAATGGTTTGTCTGTCAGAACCACTAAATGTTAGGTACGCTCTATATCCAACAATCATTTTGCGTAGTATACTCTTTGGCCCAATCAATAGTAAAAGTCTTAGTAGTAGAACAGATCAAGGTTGAGAATATAAAAATAGTAATTATAAGTATTCTCAGTCCTTTTTCTTCAGTTTTTATCAATTTTTATAATAAAAGCATGAAAACATTTTTATATTTAATTTCAATTATTTGTTGAAGAAACTTTAAAAAGACATTCAATAATTTATTGAGGTTTATCAATAGTTTCATTTTTCCACCTTTACTATCAGGCTTTATCTGTAAGTAATTAATATCACCTATCTCCTCTCCCAATGTTCCTTGCTTAAAACATTGGTTAATCTCAATTTTACTTTATTTAACTTTAATAGGAGAGTTCAAGCAAGAGAGGAATCCATGAGGTTACCTTCGGGTGCGCATCCAACAACGCTTGCAACCACTACCATTTCTACTCCTACACCAGTTTCTGGTGGATTTGTGTCTTCCCCTGTTACAACAACCACATCTACTAGTCCTCAAGCAACAGCTCAAGTTAGAAGGTGAGAATCGGCATATATATTTTATATTTCAGATACAATGGTTAATCTAAAATTGCTGTTATTGAAAAGAATTTATTACTTTATAAGACAGGGAAACTTACCACTACCACCACGATTCCTCTCACCAATACCAAGTGCCAGACTTTGGTCCTTCATCAGATGTTCGGCCATAAGTTTACATTATCGTTTATTACATTATTACCTCACAATAATAGTATTTTTTGTCTTCATATTTTCTGTTCTTGAGAGCACCAAGTTCTCAATTTCTCATAAGGCAATTCAGCGAACTCATTTACATATTTGTGAGTACCTTCCTTAACCTCCAAGAAGTTCTACCAAGCCAGATCCACTCCTATTAAAAGGTTGTTCTACCTATGCTAGTGTTGCACATACTTATTGTAAATTACAGCTGAAACTTGAACAAACCACATATGTTTCTTTTTATTTCTCTTAGCAAAGGGTCAGGAGCATCTAATCTTAAAAGCATCTTAGCCTAAGACTTTAAAAATAAGATTACTAATGTCATGGCTCTACCTTCTGTGTACTAGTTATCAATCAGTAATAGTTAGGAAGACAGTTTATAAATGGGGAAAATCCTAAACCATGCCCCATCCTGAAACAAAAAAGAAATAGTCTGTTTCAACAATAAGATACAATTTCTATTGGAAATTAGTTAGATGATTATGAATATGATTGTCTGAAGAGTTACTTTCTTATATAAAATAAACCTTAGAGAAAATCCACTCAAATTTGAGTATCATAGCCATTAAGAATATGGAGTACATGTTTTTACAATTCGTGAAAAGATAATAGATTATTATTGTTCTCTTTTTTTGTGATATATTGAATATCGTTAATTATGGTAAAAATTTCAACTATTCTATGTTAAACAATACCTTATTTGTAAAAGTGTGCCAAACAGTGAGGAATAATGCTTTATTATTACTTACTTTAATTATTTCACTTAACTACAGTTAAATAAGTGGTTGAAATAAATAAATAGTTTAGCTTGAGTATATTAGTATTGGGTTGACCTATGTGAAAAATCATTCTGCTATTTCTTTGATGTAAAAGTGGCAATTATTTCTCCTTGTTTGAAGCCCTTAAATATCCTTAAAGGTTTTTGAGACAGCCACACAGGTCTAAATCTTTACAAAAAGTAAAGGCTCTGAGTCTTCCTCAGTAATCTGATTGATAAGCTTGCTATCAGGTATTCTCTTATTCTACAATGTTCCTAGCAACCTCTCTATACTATTTGGAGAGCCCACCATCCCTCCTATATCTGAATGGATTCCTGTAGACTAAATTAATATTCTTTCTATCTGAACTCCAGCAGGTTAAAGGCTACTTTTTAGCAGATTTCCCTTAAGGGAAATCATCTATTGAGGTTGTACTCATGACGGAATTTTTGAAATTTTTCTTCAAATGTCCATCGATCCTACCTAGTAGATGACGAAAATGAGGTCCGTTCAAAACTGTATTTATATATATATATATATATATATATATATATATATATATATATATTTGTCTGTTACTGCTCTAGCGGTCGCAATTTTTGTTTGATCGTTACCAAACTCGATATTTAGTCGTTTTATGTAAAAAGAAAGGTCAAGTTCGTTAACGGCTGGGCTGAAATCGTGCCAGTGGGAGGGGGGTTTAGAGGGGAGGATTTTTGAAATATCTCCGTTATTATAAAAATTGTATAGAATGAATGTTATTTTAAATTGAATTTACTATAAATATTGTTCTATACATTTATTCTGTATCTTGAATATTAACCGAGATATTTGCATTTGTATTCTGTGTGTGGTCGGCAGGAGTCGGCTATGTTCGGACTTTCCGCCGAGAGCTCTGGTGGCCGTTTCCGTAACTATTCGTCCCTCGTGAATAGGTTTAGAGGTTTCTTACTACTACAGTTGTTATTAGGCAGATTTCTCTATTGTAAAACTTCACGTGGGAAATCTGCTTAGTTTACGCAGCCCCTGCGTGACGGACTTTTATGGAGGTGGAATGCTCATTACCCACGTTCACATTTCCACTTTTCTGTTTTATCCAGGCTTTCGACTTTGAGAGTGTGGTACTTCTCCCTGTAGCAACACATCATCCCTTCCTATAAGCACAGAAAGTTAATTGTAGCCTCCATACAAAGGAGAGCAGTCAAATGAGTTTGAAAATGAGGGAATACTTATGAATACCTGGGGGCTCGGTTAGCTATGTGGGTTAAAGCGTTGGCCTTAATCTCATTTGGTAAACCTTGAGGAGCGAGTTCGATTCCTGCCTGGGAAATAGGCATTTATTTAGTGACGAACTCATTAAATAAAATCATTAGTTCCATTCTGGCTAGAAAAGGGTGATAAACTGTAGATAACTCACTTCAATTCGCCTTATTAGCAATAAGTGGACCATTAATAAATAATAATAATGAACACCTAAGATCATTTTGCTGGTGTTGGTTTTTTTTAAATTAAATATCCTGAATGGGTACTGAAGGTATATTTACAAATTCAACTTTAATTCTCCCGATGTAATGCAATAGTTAAGTCCATCAGCAATGAATACCAATATAGGTTGAAAAAGAAGGAAGGCTGTGGATTTATGTCTAAGATAATCAGTTGGTTATATGAAACATAACCATGTGGTTATCGTCCACACAACCATGACTAGTTAGGGTATTTACATTTTTTGTTTTGTACTTATTTTTTCAAGGTTTTGTATTGTGTTGCCATTAGAGTTATTACGGTTTTATTTCGCGTTGCTTACTCAAAAGGAAACTATTTGGAAACAATGTTTCTTGAAGGTCATAATCATATAAGGGAAGTGAAATATACAGTTTAGTGATGTTTTTTTTTCATTTTGTTCATCAACCCTCAAATTGGTAAAACTCGTCCAAGATATTTTATGGCCCCAAATAACATTAAATGCTATAATTCTGCTTGGCAAATAGAAAGTTATGATTTACTTTATATGTATTGTAATATTTATTCTTTGTATTATTGATTTTCTAAATGAACGATTAAAACAGAATCTTCTTAACAATACAATAAAACCAAGAGTGTTCAGGAAGAAAAATATTTTATTTATAGAAATGTGCTTTAAAACACGCCATTTAAGAAACAATGGTTGAAACTTTTTTTTTTTTTTTTTAGAATTATGTTCTGTAGATGGATCCTCCTGTACGAATGATTTGTTGAAATCTGCTGTTATGATTCCTCATTGACCTCTGCAACATCTCAACTGAGATGGTGTGAATTTCATCCTCAATTATCTGTTTTAGCTCATCTAGAGTTTTTGGTCGAGTTATGTACACTTTACTCTTGAGATAGCACCACAAGAAAAAAATCACAAACGGATAAATCTGGTGATTTAGGGGGCCTGGGAACGTTACCCAAATATTCAGGTCACTCGGTTACCAAACAATTCTTGTAGAGCTTCCAATGATTGTCATGCAGTGTGCTATGCTTCTCCATCTTGTTGAAACCAGGTTTCTTGAATGTGTGGAAGGAGGATTGTAACATCTAGCAGTAATTTGCAATGGCAGAGACTGAGATTCATTTCTTTCCAAAAACACGAGGTTTTATCATCCCATATAATAAAACAGCACCTCGTACTGTCATCTTCCTACTGTGTAAAGGGCACTTATGAACTTCATTAGTATTTGTATTTGCCCAGTAATGGTAGTTCTGCTTCTTCACGCAATCTGTGAGATGAAAATGGACCTCATCTCTTCTTTAACTTGCTTAGCAATTCATCATCATTGTTTATTCTTGTTATTATTTGTTGACAGAATTCTAATCGTAGCTGGTAATCATTTTCCCTCAGTTGTTGCACTATTTGCTGCTTGTATGGATGAAATTTCAAATCGAAAGTATGAATTCTGCAACACTCCTAGGATATTTCGACTGCAGTTGTATGCTCACAAATTGAACACACTCTTACAGTGCTGCCACATGCTCATGTCTGGCAATACTTTCATCAAAAATACCTATTTTTTTTTTAGAGAGTAGGTGAACAAGGGCTGAGAATGAATGGACTCTTGATGAGGGATTTGTATAAAGTAAAGTAGTCAAATTCTAAAGTGATTTTATTCATCTCAACATTTGAACGGCTTTGCCTTCATCTATACACCTGTGGCAAATAATTACAAAAATATATAATAGCACATAACTTAAAAAAAAATAACACTTAAAAATACTTAACAAAAATATTTAATAAATAATGATTAATACATTAAAATATGAATATAAATAATATGATACAAACAAAGAATAAAATTATATATTTGAATCTGAACAGTTAATCAAATTAACTGTGTCTGTGTATATATATTTACATTTTAATTTATTGAACATTGTTGTGTTGACACACATTTTAATTTGTTGTTATTTATTAACATCCACTTTGTGATATTATGGCTTATCATTTTAATTTATGCTCTTTTTTCCCCATTAATGTCCACTTTTTGCTACTATATCTAATTACACAAAGTGGTAATTTACAGGTTACCACCATTTTCTAGCCAGGGTGGGACTAAGGATTTTATTTAGTGAGTCTGTCACTAAAGAAATTCCTATTTGCCCAGGCGGGAATCGAACTCGCCACTCTAGGTTTACCATGTGAGATGAAAGCCAACGCTTTAACTCACACAGCTAACCTGAGCCCCTCTTTTAAAAAAAAAAGTGTTAAATATTTGTCGCATTATATGTTATTATATATTTACACAGTTGCTTTTACAGCTCGAAAGGTGGCAATAAGAGGTATTGAAAATCAGTTGAACAATTAGACTATTTTTTTCATTCTCCTGAGTTTTCAATTGGCATGAGAAATGGTTACAGAGACTTTTCATTCCAATTTTACTTTCAGTTATGTACTTACTTCTCCCTTATTGAGTTTATTTATTATATGTATTTAATTTTGTTATTTTATATTTCTTGTATATAATATTAATTTTGCCTTCTAGTTTCATTATTTTTTTCAGTTTCTATTCTTTATTTTCCCACTTATCTTTTTTTTCCTTAAGCTTTATAGTATTTCTTTAAATATATGACCTACTTTTATCCATACTATTTCCAATAATTCCAGTGTAACTCCTTCAACTCCCACAACACCTGGTGGAAGCAAGTTATCCCCGGCCAATATATTCAAGAACTTCTTCAAGTGCGTACTGCATCCCCGTTTTAAATTTTATTTTCACCATTGCACGTTTTTGTTTTGCTTTTTTTACATTTTATTTTTTTTCCCATACTGCTCCTTTTATTATGCTTTACTCATTCATAATATTCTGTTTTAACTGTTTACTTAGTCAAGTAAACATTTATTTTATTTAATATCCTTATTTTCCTAATTTGTCAAATCAATTTTTTTGTCTCAGATTAACTCATTTCTGATTACAGTGCTTGCCTGCAAATTGTTTTTAGCATTAATTTTTCTGTTGTAACAACATTTTATGTTGTATTGAGCATGTGCTGGAATGTTATTTATTACATCAAACAGAAGTTGGTGTAGCTTCACATTTTTATTTTAGGTGACAACAGCCTGTCTCATATAAAATAGTTTTTATTTGTGCAATCAAAAACCACTACTTGTTGTTATAGCATTTTTTAACTCTTATGTTAAATAATTTCCATTCTACACCCTCTTCATGTTCATCTTGTTTTGGCATTACTCACTCTTTTATTTAGGCATTTTTTTTAAATATTTCAGAGCATCGAAATAAGCTTTTATTCATTTTTTCCATACATACATTGTAAATACTAAGTTAGAATTTGGCAACAACAAAAAAAAAATAATATTTTCCAATTAATTGAATGGTGGTTTTTGAATTTTACTTGTTTTGGTGGAATATAATTCCTTGCTGAGTCAAAGAGTTTTATTCATCTGCCACCACACATTTCTGTCCAATTCTAGGTAATTATATTGAAGAATTAAATATGTAGGTTTACTGTATATTAAGAAAAGTAATGGGTTTTAATATATTCTAATATATAAGGAGTATTTGTATATTAAGACCAGTAGTCTACAGTCTCTGGTCACTCAACTTCATATTTATCTACAGTGGAGGTAAGGTTAGTATGTAAGTATTTATTGGAACAACATTTACAGAAAACAGAATATACAAATTGTTAAAAACAAATGTGAAAGGAAAGCTATAAATTAGATTATATCGGAAATGCCAGCATTCAATGTTCATATATGAGGCAATCATGAAAATAAAAGAAGGAACCCAAGAATACAGATTAATAGGAATTCCCTGTAGAGCATCTGATCTGTATGTAATATTGCATATATGATATGATATGATATCGCCATTAGGCAACAGTTCGAAATAGAAATGAATAAAACCCTTCCAAGCCCAAAGGGCACCTTAGATCAGCTTATCACCCCACTATGCACTAGATCAGTTGCTCATCCTAGATCATTTCAGCCAAATTCCAAAGGAACAATTAAATGTTTGCAATCATACATTCAGTACTCAAATTATTTTATTTTAATTAATCATTTTCATAGGGATGTATAAATTTACTGTTAAATTTTGATCTCAAATTTTTTAAACAGATTTTCCTTAAGAGAAATCAGCTATTGAGGCTGAGGCTTTACTTATGGCATGATTTTCGAAAAATTTAAGGGTAAATAAGGTCCATTCAAAATTATATATATATATATATATATATATATATATATACACAGCCGACTCTCGCTAACACGAACCTTGATAACTCGAAATCCTCGATATCATGAATTATTTTTAATCCCCTTGGTAAAACCTGTCTAACACAAAGAAATTACACCATACGTAACACGAACTAATTTTTCGGTTATATTTTACCTCTATAACACAAAGAGAGACAAAAATTACCTCTGTAACTCGAAGTTCAGTAGATAAGACGAATTTGATTAGTGCATTACCTCTATACCACGATGTTCTCAGAATGGATTTGTTTAACACGAAAACCCGGTGTTCGGGTTGCAACCTGTCGGTGAGTCATAACCCGGGACAAGAGCCTTTAGTCTGTTTGCAGTCTCGTCTCGGGTCTGTTTACTTTGTGTGGAGCGTTTTGATTTATGTAGTGTCGACTGTTTGTGCGTGAAATATTCAAGAATGAGTGCAAAAAGACAACCCAAGGTATTGACTTCTGGTGAAAAGTTACAAATGATAAAGTTGGTGAACGAAGGGGTAGAGAAGAAAGACATTGCTACCAAGTTTAATTTTGAAGCTGTAAGGGATACAGCAAAGTTTTTTTTTTATTTTAATCAACATTATGACTGATAGTGTTTTTCAGTTTTAAACAAAGAAAGATTACGGACTTATTAATCAGTGGAATTAATATTATATTTCCTGTTTTCTGCATTTTACCGTTTTTATTTAATTATGTATGTATACATATTTTAATTCATTTGAATATTCGTAAAATATTCAATCGTAGAAGATGTAGGGAATAAATCACAGTACATTTTTTTACCTCTGTAACACGAATTTTCATTTAGTTCACCTCTATAACTCGAACTAAGCCTAAGACGAACTATACATAACACGAACAAAAATGGCAGTCCCATGGAATTTCGTGATAGCGAGAGTCGACTGTATATATATACTAGCTAAGGTACCCAGCTTCAATCATTAGAGGCAGAATGATGAGGGTATTTTTTTTTTGTTGGCAAGGCTTTCATGTAGAAATCTACATCTAATTTCTGTCTGTGATGGCTTGGCGAATGTTGTTCTTTAGATGAAGTTGGGTCCATGGGCAATCAGTACATACGACGAATTTGAGGTAACCCTATAAAAAGAAATCACATGAACCCAAATCAGGCGAGCATGCTGGCCAAAGAAGATCGCCTCTCGAGAAGATAAGACACTGAGGGAAGTGCTCCCTCAAACATTCCATCACACTGTGCGTGCTGTGGTTCCATCTTGTTGGAATTGCACATCACCAATATTAATTTCTTCCAAATTTCGGAGAAAAAATATCGTAATCATCTCTCTGTAGCGAACTGCTTTCGCCGTAACACTGTGTTCATTTTATTTGAAAAAGTAAGGACCCTACTCTTGAAATTGCACACCACACAGTGGTGTTCACAGTGGACTGGCTTCTGATGAAGTTCACATGGATTGTTAGCACTCCAATAGCACATGTTTGCCTTGTTCATAAAGAACATGTCAGGTTTTCACCGAGCGCTTCACATGCATTTCGGTGGGCAATAAAATGTCATTTTACCAGCTCCTGTGATACAGCCATTTTCTAGGAATAGAAATTAAGATCTTGGTGAAGAGTTTGTCTCACAGTGTGGTCAGATATTCCCAGAGCAGGTGCATGTTTCCTCTCAGAACATCGTGGAGATTGGAGGAATGACTCTCGCACCCTTTCTACATTTTCTGGATTTCTGGCTGTCTGATAACCTCCTGACCAGGTTCATCCATTACATGATGTGGACTGAAGAGGAGAGAAACAAATCGTCAGGACTTTCCTTCTCCAATGAAAGTGGATCCTCCTAAGTCCCCCCCACTCATCGCCAAAGGGCGGCCGTAACAAATCAGCAAGTTCTTTCCTGCACCCTGTATGTTTTGTTTTTTGTCTCATAACATGCACATTGGCGGCAAATATATATATATATATATATATATATATATATATATATATATATATATATATATATATCATAAGTTAAATAACATAAATAAGAGAATCATAATCATTTGTACATTTCATATCCTGCATGTCAATTTGTGCTGTTTTCTTTGCTTAGAAAGTCCATTTTGCTTTTTGTGATAACTTTAATTTTAATGTAAATACAAAAACTGCTGCAGATTTTAAAGTTTAATAAATATTTCATATAAGACTCATTAAATTAGTCTTGCTGTTTCATTGATAGTTAATTGTTATTATAATTTATTGTGTTCTCACATTCTTTTTCATAATATTAAGCGCATAAAAAATTCACATTTTTAAAATATAGTTCCAGATTTTATTAATTTTATCAGAATTGCAATAATACATGGTGAATATTGTACTTTTAGTGAGAAATGCCAGAAGTTTATGTTTAAGAGCCAATTTTTTTTCATCCCACAAATTACTCATCATATAACTTCATTGTAATTACACATATTTCTGTTGATCAGTTTTAAAATATCAAAATGTATTTATTATGCATTATTGCAATGTTGCAATTTATTATGAAATATTAATTTGTATCTCACTTTTCTACTTTTTAACAGATTTCCCTTAAGGGAAATCAGCTATTGAGGTTGTACTCATGACGCGATTTTCGAAATTTTTCTTCAAATGTCCATCGATCCTACCCAGGAGATGACGAAAATGAGGTCCGTTCAAAACTATGTGTATATATATATATATATATATATATATATATATATATATATATATTTGTCTGTTACCGCTCTAGCGGTCGCAATTATTGTTTAATCATTACCAAACTCGATATTTAGTCGTTTTATGAAAAAAGGAAGATCAAGTTCGTTAACGGCTGAAATCGGGCCAGGGGAGGGGGGGGTTTAGAGGGTAGGATTTTTGAAAATTCGAAATATATCCGTTACCATACGTCGGATCGAAAAATTGTATAGACCCAATCACATTGCAAATGAAATGTACTATAATTATTGTTATGGACATTTATTCACTATCTTGAATATTAACAGAGATATTTGCATTTTTCAGTTTTCAGCCTTCAGGACACCACCACTTCTACTCATGTTACAGAAACAATACTCTGCTACATAATAAATCACATTATTCGAAGCTTAAATACCAGCAATTGCATTCAAGAGACCTTTATTATACGAGAAACATGGAAATATGTCATGGTGACTCCCCCCCCCCCCCGTCTTAAGGTTTTGGACTACTAAAATTTGATTAATTGAGATAACAATTATTCTGACTCATTATTAATTACAGTACTAGACATAGTAAATAGTTCTCAATAAAATTAATATGTTATATTCTGATATATTTCAGTAATTGTTTTTGTTTCCGGTGTGAAGCGGGCAGACCTGTTTCTTTACATTTCTAACGCTTCCTGCCACCAAGTTATTGAAACATTTCTTTTTCCCGTTTCTATTTATTCACAGTGGTATTTTGTTACCAGTATGTAGATTTATCTATTACTAAACTTCACGAGGGAAATCTGCTTAGTTTATGCAGCCCCTGCGTGGCGGACTTTTTTTCCTGTAAATTTTACCTTTTGATTTTACGTAGAATGAAAACTATATCTTACTATGTTTATTATAGGTCTTTTGTACCGCCTGTACGTGATGAAGAATCAGAGACTCAGCGCAAAGCACATGCAAAGCGAGTTCGAGAAACAAGACGCTCTACACAAGGTGTTACTCTTGAGGAAATTAAATCAGCAGAGCAGCTAGTCAAAAAAAAACAGCAGCAAGTACTGCAGCAGGCACAACAGCTAACTAATGCTGAGGTATTGTTCTCATTTAATTAATTTATTTTGCCTTTTTGAGATTCTCATAAATTTCAGGCCAGATATTTCCTTTGCTTGAAAGAATCCTTTACAAATTCTAAAGGAATGGAATGCGTCCTTTATGATTTATCATAATTTGTTAGTGTAGAATCTTCTTGGATATTGAGAGTTCTATTAGAGTTACTTAAGCAATATTAGTTGAAGAGTTAAAGTCCTTATTATTTGTCATTACTGGTTTTGAAATGTCCTGTTATTAAAGGCTAGAAAATGTAACTTGCTTAAAACAATAGATTTTTATTCTCTAAGCCAATGAACATGTTTAGTTTGTCTTGTAGTTGTTCTTTCTTTTGTTGATCCCTTGAACTGTTATGTAGATACTGGGAAGTATTATAGCCCATGGTTTAGAACCATTTAAAAAAAAAAAAAAAAAAAATTAATACTAGTCCAAAATCTTGTGAGTGGCTTCATTTTAACCTAACCTACAATATTTATCAATCTAAATGATGGGCTGACTTAAATCTGGAAAGTTATTGTTGTTATCAAAAGGTATTAGCTTAACTTCGCTTCCTATTTAAATCATATTAAAAAAAAAAAATTTAAAAAACAATGGACTACAAACATATTGGACCCACATTTCAAAATTCCAAGGTGCATTAAAATGTATCATTAACCAAGCTTATTTTCATGTTAAAAGATATATCTGTAAATACTACAATCTGTTCAATGTTTGAATAGAATATAGTTGTCCTTTAGAGATGGATGAGAGTGCAGAAATAGATAAGTGATAAGATTTCAAGGAATCAGTATTTGGTTTTAACAGATTTCCCTTAAGGAAAATCAGCTAATTGAAGTTACTACAAATGTTATTCTAGGCCTTTTTTGTCTTCCATGAAAATTAATCGAGATTTTTGTGCTTTTATCATGCCTATCGGTGAAGACTGTCATCACTGGCTGATCATTGACTACAGCTGGCAAATGCTTTCGATGCGATAGCACCATCTTCAAACCCGTCAAAAGTCATACTGAGTTTTCTGTTAGTCAGTAGATTTTATACACCTGTTATCTGTATTGGGTTGTTTATGTTTTTAGTTCGGGTCTGTTTATTTCTCAGGTCTGTCACATGAAGGGTTAGTTTTAGCGAGTGCCCAGGTAAATTGTTTTCGTGTAGTAGGTCATCCGTTATCCATAATTGGTTGTTTATGTTTTTAGTATGTGTCTGAGTTTTGGTTTGGTATAGTTGCTTGTGTGTGAGTACAGGTTCAATATAATGCCCACAATTATTTGGGTATAAGCAAGGCTAATATTTCATAATTGAATTAGAATATGGACCTATGTGCGTCGTCGCTTTGTATGTCGACATTCGTGTGTGCATCCGTCAGTTGGTATCTTTTGTTTATTATTCTGTTTAAGTAGTTGTAATGGACTGAATATTGTGTCTGAGCTAGTGTTGGAGCAGTTCGTTAATAATGTCCCTGTTGAATGGCTAATGTTAGTAAATATATTGGTAGCTATGATCTAGTAAAGGTCTATATCATTTACTAATACCTTTCTTATCATTTGCTTTATATAATTCTTACTATCTAAAAACACAACAATTACCTAAAGGAATTTATAACTCTCATGAAATACACCATCACAAATAACCATTTAATTTTAACTTTTTAAATTTTAACTGGACTTCTGTACTAGGCATAGAAAACAAATCATTATAAGTGATTCATTTCTGATTTGCTAAAAACACTTCCGTCAATGCTAAACCAATGAGCAAAACAATGTCTCTCAACAGTGCAAACATATTTAAAATCCTGATCTTGTTTTCTACTTTCCATTTCAGTGTTTCAGGATATTTACTTCAAGGGAGTGGTTGTCTTCCTGTTTATTTATTTATTTGGACCCAGTTTCAGAGTTTAGATAAATCTATAATAGCCAGTCAAGATGCTGGCAGCAAGGTTCGGGTCCTTCTCCCAGAGCCAGAGAGTGAGTGTCCTGATGGTTCTTGTTCTTTTCTACCTGGAAGGTACGCTGATTCAGGGAAATCTTTCCATTATTTTTCATTCAGTAAAACTTTTCATAAAACAGGAGAAATCCTTTTTTGCGGTTCATGCTAGACTAATTTAATATGATGTATTAACCATTATTTCCTTCTCTGCTCTTCATGATGAGTGTCTTCGATGTCAGCGCTCATGTTGAATTGATGGCGAACTACCTGTTACGGTACATTTTATTTTACCTTGATACTCAATGATTTCTAATTTTCTTTTTTATATATTTTTGAGCTCTTAAAATGTACACAATACAATATATAAATACATAGATAGAAAATTATTCTATTGTTGGGGAATTTACTTATTATTCTTGAAATGTATGGCCAGCATACATTTTTTGTACACTAATTCATACCTCATTCCAAATTTATTACTTTTATGGTACTGCTGTCTTTGAAGGGTCTGGGCCTCTGCCAACACCATTGTTGATCCAGGTTTCCACTCAGCCTTCTCCAATTACGGATACCCAACTGCTCCAAGACTTCTTCCATACTATTTTCATGAATGCCTGGGTATACCACTTTTCCTACATACTTTCTATTAACCCTTTCCTTGCGCAAAGCCACTATAGTGGCTTGATTCATGCCACTATAGAGTTTTTTTTCGCAAGGAAAGGGTTAAACATATAGCATCTTAGGAGCAATCTAGTGGATCCTATTCTTTAAAGTCCCAACCAATGAAGGCAGTCCTTCTTAACAAAAATGTTCACCATACTAATAATATTATTATATTTATACTAATAGTATTGTTATATTTCCATTATTTTAGTGTGATTTCTTTTTTGCCTTCCATGCTACTCATTATTGGCTTCAAATAATATTGGCAAGGCTGGCTCTCCTTTCCTAGGCCTCCAGCACTGCTTTGGTTATTTTCTTTTTCTTTTGGGAGATAATGTTTCACAATTTTTCATAACTATCCAAATGTAGTAACCTATATTTTTTCATAACCAAATGCCATGTATTATAACTTAGTGAGATACTAGACGTCATTTGGTCTGTTGCATAATAATCCAAATCCAGAATGTAGTTCTATCTACACCAGCTGTGCAAACAAGTCTTACTGTTGAACAAATGCCTTTTGTCATTTCCTTCTAAAAGAGCTGTTTGCTATTTTGTGATTCAATCTTAAATTTTCAATATGAGGTGTATTCATGATGTAAGGGATTCCTTCAAATGCTGCCATAGACCCTTCAAATATCAACATTAAGGTATCTTCTCTCATTCATTTTCTATTGGAAAATTGAAATCATGAAATTAGCTTAGCTTAAAAAATAAAGAAAACTTTAATGCTAGTAAAGGTGAGTTAAATTGTTTTTTTTTTGTTTTTTTCACATGCATTGCTATTTTTTTGGGTTAACATTCATTGTTTTTATTTGGAGCATTGAGGATATATGTCCATTACTTTTATATCTGTTTACATCCTAACATCTGGCAATAAATCTCTTATTATTTATCATTGTAAATAATTGATCAAATATGATCAATATAATAGTTTTATTCTTTATTGTATTAATTTCCAAAGCTATGCCATGCCTAAAATTTGATTTACATAAGTTCAAAGTTTGGATATGGTAAATATTTAGAAATAGAGAATATATAGCGACATGAGATCATCGGTAGTCTGTCATAGGAAGTATGTAGAACAAATTTTAATAAATGACTACTATGAATTGATATGTTTACTATCTGATCCTGCTATAAAGACTTGATGAATATTCCAAAAGAATGTTTAGCTCCTTTATAACAGAATTTCAACAGTACTTCAACTTCAACTTAGTGTAGTGAAGTTCCAATCAATTCTTAACCAATTTTGTTCCTTCTGTTCATTTTTTAATTTTAACATGTTCTTAGAGCATTTACACACATAAGTAAACTTATTTCTCCCAAAATGATAAGCCCTATATTCTTTCGTTAAGGATGTAGAATTTTTTCAGTTAATAAATATCTTCACTGTATACTAAGTTTTTATTTTCTCATATTTAAGTATTTACTAAATTTACTGCATATCAAATATAACTAATAGTATTAATCATAAACTGCCTAGTTGCAAAAGAAGGGATTTGTATATAATAACAAAATTATTCTAAATGTATTTTTTAAATATTTTAATAAGTTACGCTTTAACCCATAGATTTGCCGAAGATAGGTTTTAATTATTTGGGATAGCCTACAGATGAAGTGGTTGTGAAGGTGCACAAAGAGCCCCCACCTTCTAGCTCAGAGAAGCAACCAATGGGAACTGGTGAAGAAAGTGGTGGAGCGTCTCCCCCCATAGTGAGTGCCACACTTACCCGTGGCAATAACACAGCAACATTCACTGAGGAAAGGAGGCCTTCTTGGAGGCTGAGGGTTGACAATGGGAGCAAGGTCTGTCGTTTTAACACAAACGACTTTTTTAGGAGAGCACTAAATTTAACATGGAAACCACTCATTATTTGATTTTCTTTTGTCATAATTTTTGTTGTCATTAACATTAAATTTTAGAATTGAAAAAATACGGCTTCATCAATAACACTGCACATTGAGTTAGTAAGAATGTTGATAAAACCAATTTGTTACTTTAAAATTATTACTTAACTAATTTCATGAATTGCATACGTTCTTTAGGAGTTGAAACTTATATATTATATTCGGAAGCAGAACTTCTGTAAAGGTTAAAGTTCTTTCTCTAGAATTAAGGCTAGAAATTCTAGATGTGGGCATGCTTTCCCCCATCTCCTGGTTTTAAATTAAACTTCTGAAGATATGTTTGTAATACATGAAACTAGTAGGGTAATGAACAAATTTTTAATTAGCAAATGACATTTATTAAACATTCTACCCAACTCAAAGTATTAGTTTTTAACATCTAAAACTCTACTGGCCCTTCTTCATTAACTCAAGAATTTAGTAAACTTAAATATGGCAAAATAATCCTTTTCAAACACATATTAATTGTTTTAAAAATTATTTTATTTTTTGTCTACAAAAATATATAATTTATAGCAATAATCTATACTGTATTTCAGTGCTATGGTCCTTGAAAAGCTCTTGGTAGTTTACTGTATAATTTGGAAGTTTACATTTCATATTATTTACTTTAAAAGAAAGATAAATAAAAATCCCTTTGCCAGTTCCCTATTTTTCAACATAAAAATTCAAGAAGTATGTACAATGTGTTTTATGCAGTTTAAAAAAGCCTTAAGAATAGAGTTTGGGCTATTTTATTTATGACTTCTTATTTTTAATTAGGACTAGTTTAGTAAATGTAGTTGGTTGGTACATAATGCATATAAGCATTAATATGTAAGGCTAAATAATAAAAATAGATGTTTATCTTTTAGCAATGTGCTTCATATTCCTATATGTAATTTCTAAAGTGTATTTAATATTTTAAAAGCAGATTAAATATAAACTGAAAATTTCAAAAACTGTTTTAAAATAATACATTTGATCTATAAACATTAAACAGAAAATATACATATTATGCTCTAGATTGCCCAATTAGTTTTATTAGTATTTCATATTTGACCTATTAATTTTATTATTTATTAAAATGTGAATGTATAATTGAATGTGGTTATTTAGAAATAAACAATCTTAAGAGAATATTCACTCTGATGGTCCCTTTCTGTATAACTATATACAATTTATGCGTAAATAAGTCAACAAATTTACCAAAAAAGTGCTATTATTCCCAAAATATTCCCAGTAGTTCATTATTCTAAACATTTTCATGGCTGGTTAAACTTATGGAATATAACACAATGGAGAATTAATCAAACCCAGATCATAAAATTAATAAGCCTTGAGTCTTGTTAATACTAGAAATAATTAAAGGTTTGTTGATTTGATTATAAGTGAGACCCAGTTTTGATGAGATTATGTTCTATTGAGCACACTTGTTTTTTTAATTTTTGAAAAAAAAAGTTTTTCATTCCAGAACCTGAATTATTCTTTATTTTTTCTTAACTATTTTTGGAATAATATATATATATATATATATATATATATATATATATATATATATATAACATGCAGTAGGAGAATACTAAATTGTTTCCTGTATTCCATTTCAGTTTAATCTCTCATTATTGTTTTTGATACTAAATAAAATTAAATATATGTAACCAAATGAAGAGTGGCTTTCTGTGTGTTTTGTTTAATGTGTAGTTCTGTTTTGCTTCTTTGCACCTTTTCCCCTAGAGAGTTTACTCAGCACTTTACAATAATGCACAAGCTCATCAAACAGTTAGTTGGAACTTATTTTCAGGAGATAGTATCAGTGTCTTTTTTTTTCTTGTTTTATATAATTAATTATTTAATATGTTAAGGAAATTAATGAAGTTTTTTACAAAGGTATCTCTTTTTCCTATGATACTTTCTATTTACTTGTGATTCATCTTGGATTCCAGCAGCCTCACTGTGACTCATGGTCTTAGTTTCATTTTTCAGTTAGGTGTGCATGATCACATTCTTGCCTGTCAGTGTTGTGTTATTTTTATATTGAATGGTATTTGTTTATATTTAAAGCATGTTATAGATGTTTGTTATGACTGCATGATAACATTTGACATTTTTGCACAACTTTAAAATTTTATTTATATATATATATATATATATATATATATATATATATAAGTAAGTGAGATATATTATATTTGTTTGTATTTTTGCTGTATTATTTTTATGATTGTAAACTCATTTCTTGTACATTGTTTTTTATTTATTTATTATTCTAAGATACATTTAAACAGTAGTTACTTCCAAAATTCCTAGAGCTGATATAATTCCATTTAATACATACCCTCTCACACACACAGATATGTGTATTTGGCTATAGCTATTTAAGCAAATAGTAATGTGGTTTATCTTAAATGAGAATAATTATTTAAACAATTATACTACATCTTAAGATTATTGCTAAATTATCAAATTAACTACTTCTACTTCTTTTTTCTATATTCATTACTTGAAGCATCTCATTTTGAAAAGTCGCTGAAGAGTACTGTTTTCATTTTTGTATTTATTTATTTGCAGATTAATGCAATAAGTATTCGTAAAACATATATATAAATATCAGTATTTACTCTTGACATTTTAAGATTTGAATTTTTTTATCACTATATAGAAAACTTTCTACTATGCTTAATAAAAATCCCTTAAATGTTTTAGAAAAAATCCTTATTTCAAAACTATTTAAAGTTTCAACTTTATGCTTTGCATTAAGTTGTAGTAGTAAACTGATTCAATAATTAAAACTAAAATTATTTATTATCATCCACTTTTTGCAACTAAGGCTAATTGGGACGGGTTATCTACAGGTTACTATCCTTTTCTAGCCAGAGTGGCACTCTGGATTTTATTTGATAAAATTATATAATTATAATCCAAGAGTAACACATGTTTAATATCCGAGAGATATTTCACTTCAATAAATTAAAGTTCTTTTCTAGATTTGTTTATGAAAATTTAATTTTTTTATAATCATTATAGTGAAGTTTTTTAATGTAATACATTAAGTAACTGAATAACTTGGCAAATAGTTATTATTTCAAAAATAAAAATACTTCTGATGACTATAATACAAAATAAACTGTAATTCTGCCGGTTGTTTGGTATATAATATAAGAAGAATATAATGTCCCAGGATGATTTAAATCTTGCATTTCTATCATTTTGTTTTTTAACATATTTTTGATTAATAGACTCCAACTCATAGAAATATAAACTGTAATTTTCTTTCATTTGAAGCCACCTTTGTGCTTAATGTACACCTAATGCCCTTCCAGTACAATGATGAATCTTTTGATGTAAAAAATTCTTTACACTCATTTTCACTTCTTCTGTTGAAACACCTACCACACAGGAAATGTGCTAAAGATTACGACAGTCGGTAACCTGATACGGATATAGACTGAATGAGGGAGGTGATTGCATCCCAACTTGTTGTTATAATCTAGGATACGTGATTCATGAATTGTCTTGTTAAAAAGGAACTTTCTTCCTGTTCACCTGTATTGCATACCATTGGCCTAGATCTGCACTCTCTAAATTTGGGCAGAATAACCTCTGAGGTGCTTACTGAATTATTAGGGACTACCTCCATACATACATAGACATAGACTTGAAATTCTACTTTACCCAGATCATAACTTTTTCTCCCCCCAATTTGCTCTCTTTGGATTGGGGGTAGAAGGGAGAGCTGGTTGTCTTAGTTAGTAGGTTTTATCTTATTAGGTCTTTTATGATATATAATTTATCATTGCCAGTAACAATTTGTTTGATTAAACAAATGTCATTTGGTTTTTCAGAAGATTTTTTTTTTTTTTTTGACTTGTCAATATTGGCATTTAATATGCATTATCACCAATTACTATATAGGACTCTCTCTTCTACTGGACTCCTACTTCATCAGCTTTGTAACTAGCAGTTTATTTTCCCTTTCTTTTGTTTTCTATTCCCTTATGCTACAAATATATTTCCTCATACATGTACCAGTCCTGAAATTCAGGCTGATGTTTTGACAAATAAAATTATCTGGTCACATTTATTCCATCATATGACACAAAGCTCTTAAATGTAATTTTAATGATGAATACTCATAGTGGCTTATTTGTTATATAATTGGCTTCTTCCTTTATCTGTGGCCTATTAGTTTGATGGAAGTTTTTTTAGAGCATTTATTTTTTGTATTTTTTTAATTACTTGTTTAGGTAAACCTTCTGTCTAAGTTAGTAATTAAAAAGGGTGTAAATTTAATCATGATTTGTGTTCATACGGCAAATTTTTGTTTTCAGTTTATGCTTGAAGATGCAAGGAAAAATGACAATAGTACTACGAGTAACAGCTCAGTGAATGCTACTGATGTTGTTCGAAAAACAGCAGTTGCAATTCCTGTGACGGAAACTGGAGATACGACAGTTACCCTACCCCTTCGGAAATCTAGGCCTGATGAAAAAGGTTATTATGATAAATGTTTTATTATTTTATTTTTTCATCATTTTTCTACACAAATTTTATATTTCATAGATGTAATTTTATCAATCATATTTAAAATTTTAATATTTGTTTTACTCGGTTTATATTATTACTGTGTAAAGTAATTTGTAAAAGGAATAGGACATTTTGTGTTTGTGTATGTGAAGTGAGAAAGTGTTTATTAGTATTTTGTTGTGTGTGTGTGTGTGTGTGTGTGTGTGTGTGTGTGCGCGCGCGCGTGTGTCTTTATAAATCTGTCCCTTGATCCAAAGAATTTTAACTAAACATTTCATTCGTGTTCCTCTAACCTTACAGCCTTTTTTTGTTTAATTATTCCCATATGAAACATCAAATCAAGGAATATTTTTAACTATTTAAACCAATAATTTGGGTGAAAAAGAAATATGTTTTCAAAAAATAATTCCTGAGCAAATTTATTGCTCCTCCAAACTAACTAATAATGAAACTTGTCCATGAATATTTAATTTCAAATATCTGTTAGTTCCTGTAAATTTGGTGGTTATTTCTTCTACCAAATGTAGCCTGTTACCATGAAATTAGGAGAATTTGTAATAGTAGTAGAAGGAATTTTTGAAGGGGAGCTGGAAAGGAATTGAGTTAATGAATCTTTGACAGGTGGGCTAGAAGTTTGTAGGGAGAAAGATGTGATGCAGAAGAAAAATATTAGGAACATTGTGTATGTGTCTTTAAATATTATATTTAAACTTTAAATTTGTCTATCTTAGAAGAGAAGGAGACTGAGTCCCGTAATGCCCAAGCTACTCAAGCAGCTATACAAAGGCGGCGGCGACCAAAACGAAGATCAACTGGTGTTGTCCATGTTGACTTAGATGTAAGTTCATTTTTTTTCTTTTTATTTCTGTTTAAAGTATTAAGGCTAATATACAGATATTTACTGCCTTTCTCCAGTCTTTTCTAACCTGTTTAAATGCATAGATTGCATTTGACGGTAGCCCTCCATCAAAAATATGCCTATGTCCACACTGGAATCAAACACAAGATATTTATGTAGATAATTAAGAACCTAGTTATATTGGTTATTCCAAGACCTGATTCAATTTTAAAATATTGTTCTCATCTTTACTGAATTTGTTCCAATCAAGTCTTATTACAAGGGTGACTATTTATAGATAACTTGCCACAATTGGTCTGATCTTCAAATGATATGTACTCTAACCCTCAAGCTGCAGGATAGTCCGGCCTTGCAGAGCTCCGTGGTGAACACTTTTTATGTATGTTCTAGTGCTAATCATACAATTCTCATTCCAGTAATTTTAATTATGCTCCAGTGACTATTTCAAAGCATTTCACCAATAGGCATATTTCTATCATCAGGATTCTCATTGAAATCTGAAGAAGAATCGCCTTCACTTTCACTCACTCCCGCAAAAAGTTATAACAGAATTTCTTCATCTGGAAAAAAGCCTTTTTCTGGACATTTTGAAGCACTCAACTTCACTTTAAAAAGTAGAAAATATACTGATTAAATATGCAAGGGTAAATTGCAGGTCACGATTAATGGTACTTAGGATTGTAAAAGGGACTGAGTTGGTATACAGGTAATCCTAGTATAGGGAAACTAAAAATGAGGAAAGTAAATCCCTATGCTGTCTATCTATCAGCTTTGAAGGACACTGTAGTTCCTATAAAAATTCAACAGGTGGCAGTAGAGGAAGAACTGATGTAATAGCTTGTAGCAGTCCATTGCTAAACTCACCAGACTATTATCTCAGCTCGTACCAGCCTAAGGGTTAACCTTCTTTCGTTGCGAGGATTTTCATTTAACTCAAAAGCATTCATTTTCATTAATGTCTCCTGAACTAATACCTAACGTTCTGACTACCTTATTCAGTTTGTCAATTTCAGTTTGTGTGGAAGACAGAAAAAGACTACCAGCCCTTAGTTGCTTTCTTTTATCTCTTCTGGCGTTCTTCACTCTGCCTTCAATATTTTTGTGAGAGGCAGTCTACTATTTTATGCACTGCTTTTCATCACTGACATGTAGAAGCCAGCAATCAAGGAAGTAATTAAGGGCTGCCAATTTTATTTTGTTTTAAAAAAACTCAAATTGCCATTAATATAGTCAAAGTCAACAAGTTTTTTGGGCATTAAAGACTGTACTGAACTAAAAAAAAACTGTACGTGTATTAGTATTAACTTCTCAGGGATTATAAGCTGTTTCAACATTTCTAGGGATAAGTAGGAGTGGGGGTTATAAGGGAAGCCTGAAATGAAAAATTGTGATATTTCATTTTTCATTGGTTTTTCGGCAAACACTTGTTTGTCTGTGACAAACATAAGTTGTTTATTTTATTTTGAAAAGCAACTTTTATTGTATACACTTTTGTCGTACAACGAAGTAAAAACGAGATATACACAAAAACTAACGCTGGAGTCAGCAAGTTTATTGGGCACAAACGACTGAACCGAACTCTGTATGTGAATTAGCATCAATTCCTCCATGAAAATAAGGTTTATTAACATTTCTAGGGGCGAGCAGGTGAGTAGGTTCTAAGGCATGAAATGAAAAATTGCCTTAATTTGTTCCATATTTTTTTTCATCAAAAGAGCTCGTAACAAAAATTGTTTATTTTGATATTTAAAGTAAATTTTGTTGTATAACATAATATAAATATGATATACACTAAATATTATTACAGGAGACCAATTTTATTAGTACTAAGTTTATTATAGCAATGTCGAATTGGTACTTATCGTTTACAAGGTTGGCCAGTCATTATTTTTGTGTTTTCTTTAGAGGCAAATTTTTTACTGATTCAAAACCACTTATTGCCATTCGCTATTATGGCTATTCACTTTAACATCCTAAATTCGTTGAGCCTAGTTCTACGATACTGTGATTCTGGAAAGGTGATACTTACAACTGAGAAAAGCAGGATTTTCACATCTATAAGTAAATCATCAATATAATTTCATTGACCCTGAAACCATGGTCCATACACAAAATGTTGAAAGGATATTGGGTTGTACATACTGTCATAACAGAGGAGTACTATCAGACACCATTTTGCAGGGTTCATGTGATGGACGATGGCCAGGGAGGGATGACCGCTTAAAGTGGCTACTACGCGATATCGTCCAGTTTTGGGCTATTACTCATTTATAATAACATTTTGTCATTTATAAATTCTAGAGGTGTTATTGTAGATAATAAAGTGATTTTCTTTTTGTTATGATTTAAAAATTTACACTAATGTCTATTAATCCTACCTAGGAGATGACAAAAATGAGGTCCACCCCAAAAAAAAATATATATACACACACCTAAATATTAATATATTTTCCAACATGGGAATATTATAAAGACATTAATTATTTTATCCTCGTGTAGCCAATTATTAAAATAATAAATATATTTTGGTCCCACATGGGTGTATTATAAAAGTAAATATTATAATATTTATATCATTTTATATAGGATACTGGAATCCTATATACTGGATACTGGTAGTAGAAAGGGTTAATAGGTATAATTGATGTAATAGTTTCCACCATTAAAATAAATTATTTATTATTTTATATTTACGCTTCTTTAAACAAAGCCTCAGCGCATATTATCATTTAAATTATTATGGAAAGAATTGTCTGCAATTAATCTTTAAGAGTCTCTTAATTATGAAATTAGGGCGCAGTAGGTTCTGCAACAACTTGGTATTTTGAATTCAAATTATAGTTATAATTTTGAAGAGGTCACCCTTATGACTTTATTGACTGCCCTCTTGGCCTCATCAGATTTTTTTTGTTTTTGGAAACAGAAAATTTATCTAAATTATTTATAGATGAGATCATTAGTGTGTGAATCCAACATGTGAGAAATATGCTTAGTTTATACCCTGTGTAACACTTTTTCCTCCTTTCCTATATATAATTGTCATATCAGCAGGTGGCCTAGATATGACATAAGAGAAGTTTCTATACCTCACAACTATTTTATCAGATTATAGTTACTAAAAATATTTTGTGTTTCCAGGATATTGATCCTGATAAACAATCAGATAATAGTGGTGGAGCAAGTCCGAGTGGTGACAGTGAGGCTGTTATTGGAAATAATATAGAGGTATGTAGATGTTCATATTTATATATATAGACTACTATTAAAATTTCTTTCAAGCTAGAGCTGCAAAAGTTTCCATAGGTCTCTTGCTAGTAGTAGATATTTTTTAGCTTTGAGCCAAGTTTTTTACAATGATTCATTTAGTTAACTTGCTGAAGATTTTGATGGAACAAATTGAAGTATATCTATTTAATTTGAAGTCTTATGAATGCAACATATTTAATCCATACATCTTTAGATTCTTACAATAAGCAAATATAAAGTCCAGCAGGCTAAACGGTGAACTCATAATATCTTGCATGACAACTATTCAAAACTCTTTAAGTACTTTTGAAAAAAAAAAAAAAAAAAAAAAAAAAAGAGTATGAAAATAGTTTGTATTATTTTATCAACTTATAAGATTTGTACATTGTAGTTCATTATACTAGCGGGGGGGGGGGGGTTAAGTGTAAATTTTTAATATAATGACCTTTTCCAAAAAAGGAAACTACTTATAAATATTGTAGAAGATTGCTTGTATATATATATTAATTTTTTTTTTTTAAAAAAAAACCTTTGTTCTTGTTAACTCCTGAGAGGGTTCCAAAATTTCCGTACTATACTGTTTCAGTTTTTGAAAGAAAAGAAGAGAGCTATTACCTTTACATTGTAGTGAGCATTTTCAGCTTTTAGCAGGTTTTCCTTAAGGAAAATCAGCTATTGAGGCTGTAGTCATGATCCGATTTTCAAAAATTTCCTCAAATGTCCATCGACCCTGCCTAGGAGATGACAAAAATGATTTATATATTTGTCTGTTAACGCTCTAATGGTCATAATTTTTGTTTGATCGTTACGAAACTCGATATTTATACGTTTTATGCAAAAGTCAAGTTTGTTAATGCCTGAAATCGGACAGGGGGGTTTAGAGGTGGAGAATTTCAAAAATTCTTAATATCTCCGTTATTATGCATCGGATTGAAAAATTGTATAGAACCAATCTTATTGCAATTGTAATGTTCTATAATATTGCTCTGTACATTTATCTCTATCTGTAATATTAACCGAGATATTTGCATTTTTTAGTTTTTGGCTTTCAGTAAACCCCCTTTCCTACTCATGCCATATTAACAATAAGCTGTTATATTATGAAGCAGTTTATTTGAAGCCTGAATATTGTTCTCATTGAACTTTTACATCTTGAGATAAGTGCAAATAGACGTGACGCACATGGGAAATCTGCTTAATTAACGCAGCCCCTGTGTCACACACTTTTAGCTTCTTCTTACGATTATGAACACTTTGATATTCTGAGTATGCATAAAACGCTTTCTCTTACTACTCGGGGGATTTGAAGTAAGAACAAATTATGTTATCGTAACAGGAAAAATTATACAACTGCTAGCTTATACACAGGCGGGAATAAAGTTAACCTTTCTGCTGCCCCCTCCCCTTGTCGGCCTCATATTGGTTTACGTTTACTTGTCACTTGATGCTTGATTTTTAGCAATGTATTATTATTCACAGGAATGTGAATTTGTTGATTTTTTATAAATAAATAATTTAAAATGATGAAGCCAAGTGGAGTAAAATTACTGGGGAGGTGTGCCCAGTTATTTCTGCTACTTATTAACCCATATACTTCACTGAACGTACTACTTATCGTCAGTTTACTTTTCAGACACACAAATGGCTATTTTTAATAATGGTTATTATGTGCCAGCTGCCATATTTTTTCTTTAGGCAGGTTTTGGAGAAATAAACTTTTATTCTTACGTGTTTACTACCCATGGTTAGTATATATACTATGATGTTTTGAAAAAAGATATATACACAGGAGATAAGTAATATAAAAATATTGTGTATAGTGAATCCTTACATTACAAATACTTTTATTATTAAGATATTCTGAGCAATTTTAGTAATAAACCTTAGCTAGTTTGTTACTATACAACAATAAAAACACAAAATATTAAATGAAATTTCTTTTATTTTTTTTAAGTTCGTTTATCTGTATCATGTTTTATCATTGAAAGTAGTAAAGTCATTATTTTTATTTTACTTTCTTCACACTGTGTGTGGAAAAGTTAGTCCTTCCAAAAACAAATTATAAATACATAAATTACAAGTTTGAAAATAAATTTAAGTAAATAAATTACTGATTTCTTGCTAGCATTTATAATAAATGACCTCATGTTGTGGTTCTTTCTCTCTTAAAATGCCTTCAAAATTCCATAAGTTAAAATTAGTTTTTGTATTTATTAACTAATAATCTGTAACTGTAAATTATTTAATATAGAATATTGTACACATCTATAGGATTATGCATGAAAAATATTTGTAGTTTTCAAGTCATGTGCATAATCCTTTTTGAAAAGTAATAATCTGTAATTGCTGTATCATTTTTTTTTTTTTTTGAGATCCTATTGTTCGTTAACTCAGAATTGTAGACAATAAAGAATGTTTTTGATTAATTTTCTTACAATTGCATTTGAAGGGTTGGGAAAGCTTTGTCATTCTCTTAATAACAAACTAGTAATTTTGGCTTTCCGTTACAATAGGCTATCTATATTTAGCATGAAGTAATTTCCAAAAATATCATCAGACTCCACTGAACTCAGCTTACTCCTTTTATTTTATTTGAATTATGTAATAATGATAAAATTGAATTTTCATTTAAAATAAAGTGAATAACCATAGGGTTACATACAAACTATCTAATGAAGATTTTCATTAAAAAAGAAGTAAACCTTTTTTATTACCAAAAAAATTAATTGAAAAGATAGTTGACATTTCTAATTTTTATGGGGTCGTCAATCTTCCATCTATTCTATTTTTGAAGGGGGCAAAGCTCTTGGGTATGTATTTTGATTATACCTTTGATTGATCTAAATTTAGTTAAAGCAATGATTATTTTCTGTTTAATGTCTTGTATTAATAACTCAAATATTTTGTTACAATCAAGGCTAATATGCTTTTTGATAATACAAAATAAATAAAGTTAGTATAAAAAAAAAAAATAATAATAAAAAAAAAATCACAAGATTCATGATTTATTGTAGACAAGGATTTTTTAAATATCAAACTATTAATTATTTTGTTCCTTTCACACTCATAAGTAATTTAAGTTAGCTTTTATGAGCTATTTAATAAACAGTTCCTGTGAAGACAAATTAATTAAACACACAATTAAAGTAAATTCAGAAAAGTTATTTTTATTCAATAGTTTAAAAGTGTTACATTTTCTTCAAAACTGTTTATTAAATATATTGAAGTATATATATATACATACACATACATGTGTGTGTGTGTGTGTTTGTATAAACATATGTGCATATATATGTTTTCTTCAAAGTTAATTGATTATATTGTGGATTTTTACGGTTTAACTTAAATATTTTTATTTAGAAATATTAATGATATAAGTAATATTTATAGTTATTGGGAAATAACCCTTCATTTCAACTTTTAATAGATTAATATTACTAGAGGGAGACCAAGTCAAGGTTATGTTTCATTCTTTTAATAAACCTGAAATATGGGGCATCCAAAATAACATTGAGTAAAAACTCTTAGGCTAGAGTATGTGAAACAAAACAAATAATTTGTCTTCATACTATGAATGAATTCTGTCTTCTTTTCAGAAATTTATTATCATAATTTTAAGTTCCTTTAAAATATTCTGAGTTGGTATTCTTAAAATCTCTCTCGTGATCTCTAAGTGTTTAATACAATTCCACTTAATATTCCTATGTCCTTACATCATTTTTACAAATCCATATTTACTTGTCTCTGTAGCAATTCTGTTGTTTTACTAGTTATAAGCTATTATCATCATAGCTGTTAGTGACATTTTAAATTGATTGTATTTTTTTTTATTTGTATTGCTTTGCTTATTTAATAAATTTTAAGTAAATCTAATAGTGATTATGTTTAAGGGAATTTTCTTACAATAGATTTAAACCCAGCTATTTTTGTTCTACTTAATACGCAGAACTTGCTGCCAAAAATATAGAGATTTCCACATAGCTTTTAAAAAGTCTTGGTTCCTTCCCAAATCCTATGTCCTAAATGGCACGGCATGCTCAGCCATCTTTTAGATTATTGGTTAATGGGATATGTTTTAGATGCTTATAAATACTTTTTTGTTTTATGCATCAAATGTTAATTTGTATAAAATTGCCTTTGATGGAATGGTCGGAAATTATTAATAATATTTATTATAATAAAGGTCTTTTTATACTTAAATTACTGTTTCATTTTATTTTATTGAAAATGCTAAAATTTGAAACTTATATTTAAGAAATTACTAATTTTTTACTTTTTATTTAAAGTTTGTATAATAGATTAATTAATAATAGAATATGTTGTTATATATCCATAAACACTCGAAATGTAAATCTAGAAATCAGAAGTGACTGTCATATTGCAAATATCAGTTCTGAATTTATTGTGCCTGAGGGTTGAATCAGTTCAGTGTTCACTAGTCATCCTAAGCTATCATTTTTTTTTTTTTTTTTTTTTTTAGTTAGTAATATGCTGGTTTCCTTAAGAGTATATTCTTAAAATAATTAGGAATGAAAACTCTTGGCCTCTACATCTGGTTTAGCGGTGCCAAAACGTCTATAGGTTTCTGTATACATTTAAAATCTGTTTATGACTCGCACCTCCTGTTCTGGGTCGTGGGAGGGAAGGTTGGCCATTAGTGGGGGTGAGGGAGGAGCTTGTTCTGGACTATTCTTGAATCAGTATCTACTATGATGTCCTACAACTTAGGTGCTAGCTACAGGAAGCCATCCTCTTCCAGGCCTTCAAGCCTTTACTCATCATCTCCTTCGTTTAGTTCTCTTGGAGGTTTAGTGTGCTTTGATTTTAGTTCGTATTACTCTCTTCACCTTCTTTTTTTTTTTTTTTCATGTTTATAGTGTTATTCTATTTCTGTTTCCTTTGTTTATACTTTTGTAGAGGGGCACCTTCAGGGCGTGTCATGTGTTTTCTTTCTCTAAATTATCCTCCTATTTTATATTATAAAACTTTTTAATATCTCTCTTCTTGGTTTAACAACCTTTATATTATGCAGATTGAGGTCTTTGCTGTTTTTAAATATCTAATCTCATTTAGTCCTCCAAAACATTGTCTAATTACTGAATTATTTACATTCCTGAAATTCTTGTTTTAAATTGTACAATTAATTTTATTGATGCCACTTGTAGAATTATTTAATTTAGATTTACACAGACCATTTTATCATATGAACCCTAAATTCAAAAAGTATAACCTCAATTTTGATTTTTAATGTTGTTAATAAAATAATGTTATTCTTTTCATCAAAAAAGTTTTAAATCAATTCTTAATATATTTATAATTTACCAACAAGTAAGCTTAAAAGAAAAATTATTATTATTGGTTTAAAAAAAATGTGAACAAAATCAAACAGTTTTCTTGCTGTTTCTGAAAAGGGTGAATAATGAAACAAAAATATTTGAACATGCGAAAAATTTCTGACTCTATGACCGACATTGGTGCAGAAATAAGGACTATCACATGGAGTAATTAGTAATACAACTTTAGAAAGTATAAAAAAAAAGAAAAATACAAAAAAAAAAACATTTTTCTAACTTTAGATTTGAGGAATTTTTCTATTGAACCCTGAAATTGAAAGAGAGCCCTTTACTTAATGCAACCTACTCTACAAGATAGCTTTAGAAATACAAGAATAACATTTTAGAATGCCAATGATTTTAATACTGGCAAGTGTTTCATATTAATATGTTGTATGTTGTAATGGTTGTAAACCAGATGGTTACTGCTTCAAGGAAACGTGACTCTTCTGTCAACATATTAATCATTCTTCCTAAATACATGTATACAATTATATTTCAATTAAAGTCATAAAATATGCAGTAAAAAAGGTAGATAAAATGGTGGATTAGCAATTTGTACTTCAGTATGGGAAGTATTGTAATTAAAAATAAAGTAATTCGGTTTTCAAATTCAATTGAATTACCTGTTTTGTCATTCTATGTATCCAATCAGACTAGTTTCATTGTATGTATGTATCTCTCATTACTCAAAAACAACAAGCCCTCGAATGTTGAATAAATTAAATTAAATTATTTATTAATGTCCACTTTTTGCAACTCAGGCTAATTGGGACGGGTTATCTACAGGTTACCACCCTTTTCCAGCCAGGGTGGGACAAAGGGTTTTATTTAATGCATTTTGTCACTAAACAAATTCCTATTGCCCAGGTGGGAATCGAACTTGCCACTCTAAGTTTTCCATGTGAGATTAAGGCCAACGCTTTAATCCTCATGGCTTAAAGTGAGCCCCTGAATGTTGAAATATCATTTTTAGACGTAATATCATGTTGTAAAATGTAGTTTTGCGTCTTCCCTTTTGATCGAAATTGACTAAGGAAGAGGGAGGTTTAAAGGAAGGGAAAATAAACGACAATGTTCTTTTCTATCTGTTCATTTGTATTGGACATTTTTTGATCTAATGCATTGGAATAGAGGTTATGTTTGTCACTTTCAAATTAAATAATTTTAAATGAACTGTAACAAAATATTTTGTTTATTTCATTTATTTGGGTTACAAGGAAGTCGTCATGTGTTGTCCACATCAGAATTTTTATAGAGAAGTTGAGTCCTGTCGTTACATTAAGCAAAAACGAAATATTTTTCTCAGCTTGTTAGGAGATTCTGTAGTTTTCAAAGGATGATTTACAAATGGAATTAAGAACTTAATGGGTTTGAACTTGAAAAGTTTATTATATCTAATTAAGGTAGATAGGGATTTGATTTGTAACATCAAATCAAGCATTCTGTATATTCTGTATTATAAGGAAATCTTTTCTGACGAATGGTGCAATTGACATCATATTAATCCGTAGGAGTTCTGTAATTTGGAAACTTTTTAATGTGAGTCCATGCAATATTATGTTTAGGATTTCAATGGCCGTTTTACATGTGGCTGTTATTTCATACATCACTATCACTACCCTCCTAAAACTCATGTCCTCATTTTCTTCTGCCTCTGAAACATAGTGTAATCATAGGCCCATCTAAATACAGACTTCCAATCAAGATTGGCTTTGTCAATGCATTGATTATCATTCTATATAATTAAAAATATTTCTCTTTTCCAAATCACCCAGACTTATTGTGTTTTGGCTGGATTTCATGAAAATTCTTGTTTCGTTAGAATGAACCATGAAAATATTAGTGATAGTAGAAATCTGAAATGTCAATTATGCAAGCTTTTAATAGCATTTATAGCTATATTAAAAGAGTTCTGGAAGTCCATTATGAAGTTTTAGTTAATCATTGATAGAAGGTGAAGAGTTGTACAGTAATTTGTGATTTAGGTTTTGTGGATTTTATGCTCTGATATCTTAATAATATTTTATTCTTATTCTAATTGCAGTTTATAATCCATCTCTCTCTGCTTCTTCCCCTTATCTTAATTCTTCTAATTACGGAGGTACATCTTCTGGCTATGGAGGCATCTACGTGCCATCTTCTAGTTCCCTTCATAATTTATCTGTACCCTCTATTCCGGGTTTAAGCTCTTTAACATCTTCTATTACAAGAAGTCCAACTTCATCGCAACTTCCTAGCAGATCTAGTAGCTTCAACAGACAACGTTCTAGGTCCAGAGTGCGGTCAGTAGCTGGTTTAGGTAGTTCAAAGAGTATCTCTTCAGAGGGATATCATGTAAGAAGATTTTACAATATTACATTTATTTTTTAAATATTACAATAATTTTTAATGTCCCAAAGAATTTAGATTTACAATCAATGTAAAAAGTATCTGTATATATACAAAATGAAAAATATTTTGCATTAAAAAATATATAAATAAATTCTGCTGCCTGTCTGTGATATAGGGAAAAAGTCCATCAAGCAGGGGCTTCGTAAACTAATCAGATTTTCCAGGCAAAGGTATACAATAGATAAATATACATACTGGTAACACCACCGTGAATATTAAGTGAATAAATACAAATGGCTATGAGAAATTTTTCAGTTATAAGTTAATAACTCTACAACAGAAAGTGTCTGAATTTTAAACAAACAGGCCTGCCAACCTTAATTCTAGACCGGAAAGAAAAACCATTAATGAAATATTATTATTATTATTATTTATTAACGTCCACTTTTTGCAACTTAGGCTAATCGGGACGGGTTATCTACAGGTTACCACCCTTTTCTAGCCAGGGTGGGATTTTAGGACGTTATTTAATGAATTTCGTCACTAAATAATTTCCTTTGCCCAGGCAAGAATCGAACTCGCCACTCTAGGTTTACCATATGAGATAAAGGCCAACGCTTTAATTAATGAAATATATCTGAATATAACATATTAATTTTATTGAAAACTATTTACTTCAGCTAGTGCTGTAATTTGTAATGAATTAGAATAATTTTAACCTCAATTACTTAAATTTTAGTAATCCAAAAACAAAAGAGGTAGGGGGATCAACAGAACGTATTTGCATATATCTCACAAAGTAAAAGTTCAATGAAAACAATATTCCTTATTTAACCTTGTAATGAAGTGGTTCATGATATAACACCTTATTATTAATATAACATGAGTAGGAGTGGTGGTTTACTGAAAGAGGAATGTTATAAAATCCAAATATCACAGTTAATATTCATGATACAGAAAATATAGAATGTTTTTATATTTTCAAAAAATAAGAACAATATTTATAGATCCTTTAATTTGCAATAAGATTGGTTCTATACAATGCTTCGATCCAAGGTATAATAACAGAGATATTTCAAATTTTCAAAATTCCCCTCTAAACCCCCCCCCACTGGTCTGATTTCAGCCATTAACGAACCTGATCGTTCTTTTTACATAAAACGATTAAATATGGAGTTTGGTAGCGATCAAACCAAAATTGCGAATGCTAGAGCGTTTACAAACATTTTATTTATATATATATATATATATATATATATATATATATATATATATATATATATATATATAATTTGGATCGGACCTCATTTTTGTCATCTCCTTGGTAGGATCAATGGGCATTTGAGGAAATTTTCCAAAAATTGCGTCATGAGTATGACTTCAATAGCTGATTTCTCTTAAGTGAAATCTGCTAAAATGAAAATGAAAAATAATGAGAATCTATGTTTCCTTAATAAAACATTGAGAGTAGATCTCAGCCCCAAGGCCAATTGAAATTGTATTAGATTAGATTTAATAACTTAAGCTAGAAAATAGTTTCTTTAAATACCACAATTAAAAAGGAAATAAATTAATCAGAAAATTGTATCAAGCCTGGCATAATATATTTTTGGTTCAGCTTATATATATACTATCCTTTTCCTGTAGACAGTGCTACAGGTTATTTAAGCTTATTTGCATTAAAGAGAAATACAAAATAAGTTGGTTTAATGGTGCACTGCATCATTATTTTCAAGATATCATTTAGGAGAGATAAATTTTAAAAAGGAAGAAATTGCATTTAAAAATACATTCAATCAGCCTAATTTTTAGCATATCTTGCCTTTCTCATGAAAAACATTTTTGCAATGAGTATTATGCATTTAATTTGATGAGAGCAATCAGAACTGTTGGGACACTAAAATTCTAGCAATTTATATTTTTCATAATTTAGTCTTTATTTTTCAAATTTCTTTACCATGATGATGTCACATTATGCATTTATCCATGTATCACACTTAGTAAAGGCCCAATGAAAGTAATACACAGCATTTAAGCTTGTAATAAGATGTTTCAGAATATATTTGGTTATTTATAATATTTTTAGGACTAGAAGTGGGGGTTTGCAAAAAAGGGAAAACTATAATGAAGTCAAATTATTTTCTTGATTATTAAGATATAAATTAGCTTATTTATTTACTTTAAATATTTTTTAATTAAAGATTAGACTCAGAGTTTGTAAATTGCCAATTTCTTACATTTTATGGATGATTTTTCTTTTTTCCCTTTCGGTAGGCATTAAAGACCTTTGAAATCTTCTGCCATCCCCAAATGAAACTCGAGGAATTCATGAACAGAGTTTTTTACAAGGGAGTCATCAACTTTGCGTACAACTCCTGTTAACTGAGGAGGGCCTGGAATGAGTTGTCTCCAGTAGACGGATGGGTCCCATTATACACATTGTGTTAGCCTGCTTGTGGGAAGAGAGTCAAAATCATTAGACTAGCACTGGACCCAAACACTGCAACACAAGTGAGCTCGTGAACTAATGCTCTCCCTTGCTGGGGATCGAAGCTGCACTTATGTTTTCCCTCAGCTTACTGATGGTATATGACATGACCACTGGTGCCCCCCCTCCCACCAAGGGTGGGACACTAGTGGTCATTAAAGGTCGTTAATCATTAAAGGTTTAATTCAAGGAAAAGTCTTTCAAGTCAACTGATTAATGCACACGCACACATAATTATTTTTATTAATTTACATTGTTTTTCAACTTTTTATTTAATATATTAAAAATATTTCATTTTCTTTATTTTATTAAGAGTGGCAGTGAAGGATCTGAACCACCTTCTCGCCTTAACTCTGCAGCACCTGCTTCAGAAGGTAGTAGTTCTGTTAGCGAAAAGAAGTCAACAGCAAATGGAGAAATAGACTACAAAAAGGTATTCTAGGCCCTTCTTTAAAAACTATGTATAAAAAATTAGTGAAAATATCCAGTATTTGAAATGATTTAAAATGTGGCATTTTTGTTTTTTAAATCATTGAAAATGAAAAGAGAAAAATTTCTTTTTAATAATATTATATTTCAAAGCTTAACTACATGTCAATAGTCATCATTCCTTTTTTCTTAATTTCATTGAATCATTTCAATAATTATATTCAAGGAATTGGTACATTTGTATCTTTATCTTTATTTGTATGAGTGAGCATCACAACCCAGAAAATATCTCAGCAGTGATCTATTAAGATCACAAAGGCATTCAGCTAACGAAGGAATTGACAAATTGAAACATTAGAGATTAAGGATTTATTTTCCTGGAACCCAATAAATAATTATTCTTCTACAAGTTATTTTTGACTGAACTATTTGAAAATAATTTCCTTAATTTGTTTAGGACCACCAAATAATACTCTTTTTCAAATTGAATATTTCTTTCTTACATTTTTCCTACATGTATTGTGGCCTAATACAACACCTCTTCCGGGGCTTAAATCTTCATACTAGAGGACCACTCGTCGTCCTTAAACTTATTTAAGAAGCGCTCCTGCCATTGGCTGGTCACATACTAAAATGGTACCAATTATATTATTAAATAAAGATTTAAGCCACTCCGTGTGGGTAGAGTATTGGGATATGAAGTGTATAGAGCAAAATATAATAAAGAAATTCCAATTATTCTAACAGTTTGAATGTTAACAAACAGAAACAGAGAGGTTTGAGAAACTTTCACCAAAAAATATTTGAGAGGAGTCGTGGGATATTATTTTAAAGCTTCATTTTTTTACTTTGAGGTAGTAAGTTTCTATTGTTGTATTTAGTTTTTTTTTAAATTAATTTATATTCTATATTTAATTATATTTTATTATTTTGTTTTTCATAATATATTTTTCAATTTTAATTAAACCTCATTGTCTTTCACTCTCATTTTAATACGTAAAGAATTAAATCAAACATTTTAAAAGCCTTCATGGCTCAAGAAAACAAATTTCTCATTACTTAATTATTTTTTTTCTAAGAAGTTTTGCTCCAGGAACTAAAGTACATCTTGTACCCATGTGCTAAGTACTTTGGAGATTTACTGCTGTAAACTTAATGTGCCTGTAGCATGTTTAATAAAATTATAGTCTTGGTACTGGTAATAACATAACTCATTTAGCCTAGTAATGGATGGATGTAGAAAATAGTAGTGTCATCTATCACTGAGAGCTAGTAAGTTGAGAAGTGCCTGTTGCTGGTTAAAAGTCTAGTTTATTATTTTTTTTCTCTTTTCACAAAGTAACTTTTCTGAAGTACAAGTTATATTTATTCAAAACCCTGACAGTCTCATTGGCTAAATTTAATAACTAAGTTTCTTTTTCTAGCTTTATGAGGAGTCTTTAGTAGAAAATGAAAGGCTTCGAGAAAAATTAAGGCAAACGGAAGATGAGTTAGCAGAAACAAAGGCTACTTCTGAGAAAAATGCTATTCTGGTAAGTGTAGCTATTCTGTGTTGTTTGTGCGTGCACAAGTGCATACAAGTGTGTGTGAAGTTGATGTATGTATTTTTAATTTAGCAGATTTCCCTTAGGGGAAATCAGCTATTGCGGTCGTACTCATGATGTGATTTTTTAAAAACTTCTTCAAATGTCCATCGATGGACCTTATTTTCGTCATCTCCTTGGTAGGGTCACCCAGGAGATGACAAAAATGAGGTCCATTCAAAACTATATATATATTTTGTCTGGTAACACTCTAGCAGTCGCAATTTTTGTGTAATCGTCACCAAACTCGGTATATAATCGTTTTATGTAAAAAGAAATATCAAGTTCGTTAACGGCTGAAATCTGACCTGCTACTATATGTTGATCGAAAAATTGTATAGAACCAATCTTATTGCAAATTAAATTTACTTTAACTATTGTTATATACATTTATTCTCTTATAAGTGTAACAGACGAGCTATGGTCGGTTCTAATTGTTCCTGCCGAAAGCTAGTTCGGCCTTTTCCGTAACTGTTCAGCACGCGTATGGAGATTTCTCTATTGTATAACTTTACGTGGGAAATCTGCTTAGTGTTTGCAGCCCCTGCATGACGGACTTTTTTTTCTATTTCCTATTGCTTCCACAAGTCCTTCAATGTAAGGCCCCATAAGTCATCAAATAGTTAATTATTGAGCGGGCTTTTTTATTTTTTTTTTTTGCATTCTCTAATTTTAATAATTTCTTCAGTAATTGATAAACACAAATTTAGTAACAAAGACCTTTGCCTAAGTGATTAAAAGCACTATGTTAGACAGGCTTAAATCAAACTTTTTATGAAGAAACAGCCATTGTTTATTTTTCTTCATTTTTTAACATAAGTGAATTAACCCTAGAAATTTACACTATTCTGGACTTTACTATGAAAAAGAATACAAAGCAACTGATGTGGTCCATGAAATTTATGAGGTGGCAGATGCAGTGCCAGGTACCTATTAAGCAAAAATATATTACAAAAAAGAGAAAAAAAAGTCCGTCACGCAGGGGCTGCGTAAACTAAGCAAATTTCCCAAGTGAAGTTATACAATAGAGAAATCTCCATACGAGAGCCGAACAGTTGTGGGAAAGGGCCAAACTAGCTTTTGGCGGGAAATAGTCATCCGTTATCGGCCCAAATTTAATAAAAATGCAAATATCTCGTAATATTCAAGATAGAGAATAAATGTATAACAATATTTATAGTAAATTTAATTTGCAATAAGATTAGTTCTATACAATTTTTTGATCCGACGTATGGTAACGGAGATATTTCGACTTTTCGAAAATCCCCCTCTAAACCCCCCCCCCCCTCCCACTGGTCCGATTTCAGCCATTAACGAACTTGATCTGTCTTTTTAAATATCGAGTTTGGTAACGATCAAACAAAAATTGCGACCGCTAGAGCGTTAACAGACAAATATATATATAATTTTGAAACGGACCTCATTTTCGTCATCTCCTGGGTAGGATCGATGGACATTTGAAGAAAATTTTCAAAAATCGCATCATGAGTACGACCTCAATAGCTGATTTCCCTTAAGGGAAATCTGCTGATAAAGTGACAAAAAGTGTACAGACTTTTGAATTGTCTTGTATGTTGATTTCATTCTGTTTTAATTAGAAATAGATTGAGTTTTGGAGACATTTAAATTATTATTGTAATATATTTGAGTATCATGGTTTTTATTTTATTTTTCAATTTTTAGGCAAATCGAAATTCATTATCAGAAACAGAAAAGCGAGAAAGAAGAGCAATGGAGAGGAAACTCTCTGAGATGGAAGAGGAATTGAAGGTATAACTTTGTTAATACTTAAAATTTTGATTTATTTACAGTGAAGTAGATATTCTATTCCAGGTTTATATTGTCTCCCAAGTTTTAACTGAGCCAAATTGGTTTCAAGCTTGTTACTTTTTTCAGCAATTGCAAAAGTTGAAATCTGATAACGAAAGACTGAGAGCTGAGAATAGAGCTCTAACGCGTGTAGTCTCTAAACTTACCTCTTCACACCTAAAATAGGTAATAGGCGTGATTGAAAATTTGTTTTTCCTTTCTAACATGTGAAAAACAGTCATACTTTTTTGTGTTTGATAATAATATGCACGAGATGTGTTGGAATATATATTTACTGTGGGGTTTGATAAATTGTTTGTTTTTTTGTTGTTGTTTTTCCAGCTGAAATAGAAAGTTATGATTCTGTGTACATATTTTTGTTTACGTGTGAACAAGAGATGAGGTTAGCTGTAATGTGTACTGTTTTGGCTTTATATTTTTCTTGCTAGCATTCATACTGGGGTGCATTCTAATTTTTTTTTTTTTTTTTTTTATACTATATTTTATTTTGCAAGTAAAGCATGCTTTTCAGCAGGGTTTACTCATGCCATTTGTTCTTGAAATTATTTTTTTTATTTAGCTAGACAGGAAATCAAATAATTTTCTTTTTTTTTAAAGCTGGTTCAACATTGACAGTCCTTAACAATGTCTTATAGCTTAATATATCAATACAACAATTAAATAAATGTATTTAAAAATAGTTGTATTTTTGAAAACGATCTTGTATATTGCTTTTGACATGCTTGACACCTTTTCTGGGTCTAGGCGGAGGTGGATATAAGTAGATAGCTGCTGAAGGTAAATTCTGAGTAGAGTAGCCAATTTTTATCTGATAATAAATAGCAATAACCTAGATAGCAACCTCCTCATAATAAAGATTATAGTTATTGGCTAGTCAGCCCTTCTTAATTATTAACTCCTGTTGTACAACCAATCTACATTATTTTTAACTGGCTGTTTTAATCATCATTGACGGGTTGAAATATAAATGGTTTCCCGAATGTAAGATTGGATGACCAAAATCATCCATATTGATATTCATCAGTAACACAAATGCCATGTACCATGGATGGTGTAAATGGGCAGTCATTCATTATTTAAACCTGACAAAAATAGTAAGGCAAATTTATGTTTTGAATTGTCATTGAAAGAATTAGAAAATTTCAGAAATCAGTAAATGAATTTGTATATGGTATCTCGTTGAAATATAAATATTGGATTAGAGTAACCACTACTAATTCATCTATTGTCATCAAGTTACAGTTTTATTATAGTTGTAAGCATGAAGCGTGGAATGCCCATTGGGCAAATATTGACAAATTTATCATTGTTCAGATCAAATAAATCTAGTTTCCCATCAAAATGAAACAATTGTATCATCTTAGCATTTGTTGGAAAAATACAATACAATTTTTCCCAGGCATTCTGTTGTAATGCCATAGAAAAATGCATGAAGTGTTACTGAAGTCGGAAATAATTAGCAAACTTTGTTACCCATCTTTGTCTGTTGGAAGAAAAATGGTTTCCTGTGGAAATCTAATTTAGGTTATTCCAATCCCACTCCTATCAAAATTTGAGGCGCATAATATAGCCCAAATTGACAATATTCTTTTCCTTAAAAAAATGAAATATATATTGACAATGTTTTAAAATATATATAAAATTTCATAATTTGCTTGAGGCATTCGAATGGAATACTATATGGCAACCAAAGGTTGGAAGTTAGAATTTTGAAGCTAATTAATGCAAGCAATTTCTTAGGACTGAAAATAAATTTTAAACACCTTATTCTTTCCATTTTTCTAATAAAATCAATGATAATGAAGATATTGGTAAACATAAGTTTTCATTTCCAAGTATACCCCATTTGTATCAGTGGTAGTAAAGAATTAAGCAATAACAACTAATCAGAATCAAAGCCCTGCGTCTATAAATTAAATATCATGGGCATCAGGATAAAAACATTAAAATGAGCTCTAATAGCTGAGTAAAGTATTAGTAGGAAGTGTATTTTATTCAAATAGATTCAGCGCTGCATTTTTCATCTTTGCTAGGCTTCCTCGCATTCCTGCTTCATCATCAGAGGTGAGGTGTATTAATTTTATATTGGGCATTGAGTCAATAATTAGCAGGTACTTTTTTCTTAGTTTCTTATATTTAGCTTCTTAGACTTTATGGGTATTAAGAGTCAGTTGTACGTAACATTTATCAAGAGGCCAATCACTCATAGTGTGTGATTCACTCGACATACAACCCCTTCTATCCTAGGGTGACCTGGAATGAGTTGTCTCCGGGACGCTGACCATTGTATCCAGAGGGTCTGTGGCTAGTTTTCACTGTCACCTTATCCATTAGCTCTACGACACTATTCGTGGCCGTGCTAACTAATGTTCTCCCTTGGCAGGAATCGAACCTGCACCTTTTTTGACCTTCAGCTTGCTGACAGTAGTGGTAGATGTACCCACGCCTTACCCCACATGACCACCAACATTTCCACACGCACAGACACACACATACATACATATACTTTTCAGTTGGCTTAACAGACAAAGATATTTAGGTACACTACATTTAGCTATTTAGATTACATGGACCTTTGTAGCATCCCACTTCACTCTGTTAATCCATCTCATCTTCGTTCTCTCTCTGTCTGGGGTTCCCACCATATTGTGACATGTATTGTGTTTATAAGGAGTCAGCTGGGTTACCTCTTGCCACATGTCCTGTCCATTGTATCTTATAAGCTTTCAAATCATATGAAATGGACTAACTAATATAATCTCTTCTTTTGTCTTCCTTCTCCAGAAACCTATGTCCCCATCCCACTGTATGTATGTATTGTGGTTCTTAAGAACATTGTGCTCAAACTTTTCATTCGACCTGAATTTCCAGAGTAACCGTCAATGTCATTCACACTTATACATCAGTAAGGTTTGATAATGGAACAATAGACCCTTAATTTCAAGTCGTGTGGTTTTTCTCGATCTGAAGACTTGAAAACCAAGACGATTTGCTGCATGTCATTGTTTTGCCTTGCCACTTTCAGCCATAAAGCTTAAGCCAAGATCTTCGCTGCACATCAGACTCGGCAATAAATAGAGCATCTTTCATATTGAGAAATTCATTTTCTTCAATTATGTTCTGAACATTCTTCAGACCTTTCTACAATTGAGCTGATGTACTCTCTGTGAACTTTCTTTAAACATTCTACCAATCTCTGATTGGTTGGATAAGTGAAGTGACATTTGGTAGAGGGAAGAATCACACACACACACACACTATATATATATATATATATATATATATATAATATACCCCCTTCTTTTTATTCTTGTAATAAATAAAAAACAAGTATAATCAATTTAAGACATATATATATTTCAATGTAATCTTAACAGTATGCATCACAACATGAGACCTTTATTATGCGAGATATGTGCTAATTCGTTGTGTGATAATGTCATCAATTAAGGTTTTACGTTCTTGTCTCAAAAATGTTCGTTTGATCTACGCCAGAGTCGTTATTTAACCGTTTCAGTCAGCACTAAAGATCATATTTGTTATTGCCCAAAATCGGATCAGGAATTTTGGGGGAAGGAGAACTTGAAAATTCAAAATATTTGAGTCATGATGATCGTAAAATGTTTTTATATGCATTTTTTTGCGACTCAAATATTCAGCAAGTAATTCATTCTTTCAGTCCAAATATGTGGTGAGATGAGATCACTAGTGAGTTTCAGTACATGGGAAATCTCCTTAGTTTACCCTTTCTCCTCCAGATCAGACACGAAACACTCATTACCACTTTCCTCATATTCATTCCCACTTATATTTAACATCTAATGAGCTTTATTTAATAATTACTCATCAGCCATAATTAATATTATAAATAAAATTAAATTACTTTTATCAAATGTAATTATACTAATCTGTTCCAGTTATTAAAATATATCAGGAGTTTACCTGCACTTCCACTGATAATGGGACCCTCAACAAATATATTGTATGCAAAAAAATATCAAGCCACATGTTGAGTCTGCCAATTATTATTTTTTTATATTTTAATCAATTATGGAATAATATAAAGATAATTAATAGATTAATTAATTATTTTGCCCCACATGTATATAGCCAATAGTGAGTTCAGTATATACATATCTTGGCCCCACGTTGGTGCATTATAAAGTAAATTTTATAGTATCAATTAAAATTACAATACTCAACAACCATTGAAGTGGTAAGATAATTATAAGGATATATAATATACGAGTATATGTACAGTTGTTTTCAATATTATAATAAATTAGTTATTAATATTTAACACTTTCACTGCCACCAGATTTTCAAAAAATTTAAACGTGTGCCACTTTGTTAGAGTTATGGTGAGCTAAGAGCTTTTAAAAAAAGGGAAAAATAGTCAAAAAAAAATTCCTGAACAGATTTGTTAAAACCAATGGTTCTCTTTTAATCTCCGGTGTTTAACTGAGTGCCACTGTAAATTTCAAGCCCTTTCTTTGTGTGCCGGGGTGGGGAGAAACAATGGTCTGGAGTTATACCTGCTTCATAGCATCTACGGAGCCAGCACACAGAGTGAAACTCACGCTTCCGTATACGCTACGGAGGTGGTAGTGAAAGTGTTAAATATTTTTCATTTTAAAACTAAACTCTTGAAAAGAATTTTATATACTTGAAATGTTTCACAAGACTCTTAAAATTTTCCGCAACCACTTCGGAAAACAGAAAAAAAAAAATTTCTCGACTCATTCAGGAATAATTAAAAATGATGTGTTAATAATTATTTCCGGATATTATTTTCATAATGAGCATTTTCAATGTCAGTGCTTATGTTGAAACGATGGTGAACTATACCAGCTCTTATGTGCTATTTGGGCTCGAGAATCGATGATATCAAATTGACTGATTTCCATTTCTATTATATTTTTGAGATCTTAAAATCTACTATTCTTTTCATTTTGGCCCTTGTCATTGCTCGTACCTAATTGTAGGGTGTATGATTAAGGCTGGGCATTTCAGGCTCTCAGCTACATCTGTGACGTAGGTCTTATAAAACAATGAGAAGTAAGATATATTTTTGTTGTATGTAAAGGCAAATCTTCATTGTTTTGCTGTTCATGGAATAGTTATTTATTATACAAGTGACGAAAGTAGATCATTTTACAACTCGAGTGAAACGTTTACCCACACGAGCGAAGCGAGTGTGGTAATTTCACGAGAGTTGTAAATTCTACTTTCGTCACGAGTGTAATATTAAATTTTTTTCTGTAATCATGTAATACATGGTCAGATCTAACCAGAATATGAACAAAATTAGGATATTGTGAAAATTATGGTATTTTGTTGGTAGGTTATAAGCATGGTTGTGAAAGGTTATAAGCATAGTTATAAAACAACTAGTGATGATTGTGAAGTAATGCAGTTATAAACAAGGAAGGTAATTATTATTATATTTAAATTTTAAAATATATTGATTATTTCCACCAATAATTCATTCACATTTCAATTTATTTTGTTAAAATAAATTCTTACAATGTTAAGAAACATTTAAAAGCATTTAATTTCCAACTTCAAATTATTTTTTAATTTATACTTATTACTAATTAAGAAGGCAATTCACTTTCTTCACTCATTTCAGTTTAGTAATGTTACCATTATTCAACGATTACAGAAAAAAGTTATTTCTATGGCAAAAGTATCCTTACTTTTTTTCTATTTATCAATTGCTCTAATGCACTACAAAACAAGTTGTAGGCTCTACAATTTTTTTAACATTCTATATTTGTTTACTATCATTTTCTATTAACCTAATTTGATTTTTTTTTTTCCAGCAACTTGAACAACTGAAGTGTGAAAATCAACGACTTAAGGATGAAAATGGAGCATTGATTAGAGTAATTAGCAAGTTGTCAAAATGACTTCTGCTTCAATTTTTCTGTTTGTATAATAGACCAAACAATCTTATTATCTCAATTACTTGTTAATGTTTTTTACAGTATTTATACTTCTTCAAACGTTTTGTTTGAAAATGATGAAGCTGTGAGATGGTGATAATTTATTTAAAATTGTTTGTTAAATTACCTGTTTTGAAAGTATGATTGATGATGTGGTGATTGATTTTATTTATACTATTAATAAAAATAAAAGAAACTCTTTGTATAGTTTCAATCAATCAGCAGTATTTTGATATTTTTATGAGGGCATTTCTAATTGTCTGTCACTTGTGGTGTCTTTTTATTTATTTGAAATATTTGTTGTTTGATGAAGTCAGAAAATGGATGGAGAATGTTGAAAACATTAAAATACACATCATAAATGCATTCCAATGCCAATTATGCTCTCTAATATGACCACCAAAAGAATGCCTTAACCATCAATCTCCATTCATTTTTATTTGTAAAAATGCTGTACATATATATATACATATATTATTGTATAGATTGATTATTGACTATAATAAAATTTATTCTAAATAATGTTGATATAATTATAATTGCCAATATTTTATGTCTTTCTATCCTAATATTTATTGTAAAACATCATTTGTAAATACAGGCCAAGAAGTTTTTCTATTTTCATTTTATTTTATTTTTAATTTATTAGCTTGTTCGACACTGCTTGAGAATGCACTGATTCCTTGCATCATCTGATTTATTAACTAATACAAATCTGATCAGTTAATATACCCAAAGTTTATATAAAAGTTTTGTTTTCTAGTCCTTAGAGTTTTTTATGTAACTTGTTGTACTTTTAATGTTATTTAGTTGGTATGAGTATTTGTTATGACTACATTGCTTTCCTGGGTCACATGAAATATATAGTGAAATAATTGTAAATTCGTGGAAGCGTGTGCAATAATTGTTAATTAGTGACCCTACCACTATTGAGCACTTGTTAGGATAACACTTTTGTAATATAATTGTTTAAATTTTAATTTTGCTTGTTAGGCAATGAATTTAAATTATTATTAATTTAAATATAATATATTCATAGTAAGTTTTTATTTTGTACAAATTCACATTTATAAAAATGTAAATCATAAAATAAATGTTAAAATATGTGCCTTTGCTTTAAATTGTAATATCTGGTTATTAAAACCATGTTTTGTTTTTAATAAACATTAAAAATTAAATAGTTCAATAGCTATGAATTAAATTCAGTGCAAATGGTTTGGTTTAGACATTCACTGCCAAGACAATACTTTATAACTTTAAATGTTTCCTACCAAATTGTATTACTACTGGCTTCATTGAATAATTAAATGAACTATTTTAATTATTAAGATCTTATTTTTTTCTAATGTTTCCCCTTTTGTCAATTCTAAAACATAGGGCATAATTTATGTTCTTCATATAAATAATAAATTTTTGCTTATACAACTTTAATTAATGGCATATTTCTAAAATTTATTATTGATAATTGGAAACAGTATTTCACCAGATTATACATCACAGTAGAGTCCCGATTATCCGAGTTCCATGTTAACCGAGATTCTCAAGGAGGTATGTACATACTTTTAAAAAAAGTGTGGAATCTGCTAGTATTCCACAGAAACGAGGTTCTTGCCTCAGAAGTAGGGAGTATGTACTAAGTCAGCGCTTCCGGACAAGATTCTTGGAAAGCTCTATGCTCGCGCAGCTCTCCCACCCCTCCCCATCCTACCTTCCGCTCGTTTTTATTCAGTTGTAAGCCGGGAGTCAAGTGAATTGTGTCACGGTTTTATTTACGTTTTGAAAGTGTAAAATGAGTGCGAAAAGGAAGCGTGTGGTTCTTTCCTTAGAAGATAAGCTTAAAGCTATTGAACGTTTGGATCATGGTGAAACATTAAAACAAGTTGCCAGTGATTTGGGGGTTGGTGAAGTGACTGTAGGCGAATGGAGGAGAAAAAGGGCAGAGATTGAGGTAGTTCAGCGAGTCCAATCATCAGGATTTAGAAACATAGAGGAAAAAAGGAAAACCATGAAAAAGAGTGAATTTGAGCTAACATCGGAGGCGTTGTTTTTATGGTTCCAGCAGATGAGAGATAAGGGCAGTCCTTTATCAGGTCCGATGTTACAAGCCAAAGCGTTGGAGTTTTTCCATCACTTTCATGATGGAGAACGATTTAGTGCTAGCATAGGTTGGCTGGATCGCTGGAAGAAGCGATATGGCGTGAGGGAATTAAACATTTCAGGAGAAATTTAGCTGTCTTCTATTTTTTATTTTTTGTTGTTCAACATAACATTTGCAATAATTTTTAGTGTAAAAGAAAGTGGATTTCGTTCATAAAGATATTTTAAAAACATATGTAATTACATACCAAAGCTTGCTTTTGTCTCCTCATAGCTCATAAACTTTTATTTTCTTCATCTCAAATGTTATTAAGCTGTTTTATTATTCCATCCGTGTTATCCGAGATCTTTCTTATCCGAGGTAATCCTGGTCCACATTAACTCGGTTAATCGAGACTCTACTGTATATGTTTCAATTTTAATTAATGAACTAAGTGGACAATGGCTGCTAGAAGACTTCGAACCCCCACAGAGATATGCTATTGTACGAAATACTATAATATAATAGTATTTTAATCATTGATTGATATTTTATTTAAATTAGTGTATTTCTGAGTGATGGCTTATATAATCTAGGGGCTCAGGTTAGCCATGTGAGTTAAAGCGTTGACTTTAATCTCACATGGTATACCTAGAGTTGGATTCTCACCTGGGCAAAGGAAATTTAGTGACGGAATTCATTACATAACAATAACATCCTAACAATAGTATAATAAACATAATAACATCCAAAGTCCCATTCTGGCTAGAAAAGGGTAGAAACCTGTAGATAACCCATCCCAATTAGCCTTAGTTGCAAAAAGTGGACGTTAATAAATAATAATAATATCTAATCTACACATGTGAAGAATTCATTCAAAAATAAAAGTTACATTTAAAAAAATTGTTAACTCTAATTAATTTCAAGTTTGTGAAAGAAATTTGTATCAGTATTTCAGTCCTTCCAAAACAGGAGTTATAAAAATTAGACATTAAAGTTTGCTATTTTTGTTAACTTTTCCACCTTTTCATTGTGAGATCAGCTATTTGCTCCAGCGGTATGCCTTTTTTTGTGTGTGTAAATTTTCGATGGAAATGCACCATCTTCGTCAGATAGTGTTCTTAGTTTGATTAGCTACTTTGATTAAATCGCCTGTTATTGTTTTTAATTAATGCCTTCCGAGAGTATGGCACCTCTCACGCCATTCATTGTGCTTTTTCTTTTATTTCGAGAGCTTCCTGAATTAATCATTTTCCAAGGTGGTCTTCTCTATGTAGAAGTTTTGTCTCATTGCATTTAATTTGGTGAATTCCACCTTTTGTACTTTAAGCATGTCATAGCATATAAATTATTTTTAATGGGCATTTAAGCAAAGTTTTCTAACAATGTGTTGAGGTCATAACTCAAAATAAGTAATAAACTTTTTTGGCTTTTGTCTGAATTTTTGAATTCAAGTAGGGGCTGAATGAGGGTTTGATAAAGTAAAGAGTAAGTTCGGACTGATTTTTACCAGTTTCCATAAAAATCCCTTGTAGTAGAATTTAGAGCAACAATTTTCATCTCGAACATTTCAGTATTAATATTCAACATTATCACTAACTCCCAGATATTGATAAAAAAATACAAATTTTTATAGTGGTAAATATTACTCCTGGTATGTTAACATGAAAAATGTCATATTTACTTAGATTCTTTCCAATAAAATAAAAGAAATCTTTTAGAACTTACCAGATTATGCATGATTTTCCCCCCACTAATAATTTGGAATATATTAAATGATTGAATTGTATCATAAACCTCCAATTATATAACTGATAAAATGTACCCACGTAATAAGTTATGTTAGGTTTAGTTAACAACGTTAATCTATGTAAATATTTCATAGAAAAAAAAAGTAACCATTCATTTTTTGAGGAAATTTTATTATAATTTATCCAGAAATTAATTGTGAGCAAACAATTTCATAAGAATTCGAAGATAACAATCAAATCACATAGCATTCAGTAATGGTAATTGTTATTACTTTTATGTACTATATTTTAAAACAAATGCCTCTCAAGTTTGAAGGTTTCCATCATCAACAAAATTAGGTCTTTCAAGATTGGCGTCCTCTTCTGACAACGGTTCAAAAGAATGCATTGATGATTTCTTAGGTATCTCTATTGCCTCTGTTTTTGGTGCTAATAATGCATCTGTTTGCGGAAAATATGGTGATGGAGCCAACTCACAATCCAATGTTTTATAATCTGCCAGGATTTCTAATTTAGTAGCATTTCCTATCAAATTAATATCCATTAGTGATATTTTAGGATGATCATTTATGGCTGGTAAAATGGGGTAAGAAGAGCCATCTGCTGACCTATTCCTGTAAGATAAAATAAAATTATTGTTCTTTATAAAAAGAAAACTATAACCATTATACTTAACTTTTTTTTTTTTTTAGCAAAACCATTTATTTACTTTAATTATTTAAATCTGTGAAAATTCTCACTTTTTTCTTTTTAAGTGTGCCATTTCCTACAGAAACTAAGAAAATGTTTAGGAATCGAAATCAAAGTATAGCAAAAAGATTTAAAAAAAAAAAATGAATTCTATGATTGTTATTAATCTTATTTGTGATAATTATTGCCAATAATTCCAAATAATATTAACGGGCAAAGGATCAATGTACATTATGAAAATCTCGTCATGAGTACAACCTCAATAGCTGATTTACCCTAAGGGAGGAAATCTGCTAAAAGGGTGAAAACCTGTAGATAACCCGTTCCAATTAGCCACAGTAGCAAAAAGTAGACGTTAATAAAGAATAATAATAATACTTTGACTATATTTGTATTTATTTAAAGATAAATCAATGAATGTCATATGATTGTATAATAATATTTACAGAACAAATGTTTTTAACATAGGTATAAACAACAATTATATAAAGTATTATTTTGTTGATGAGTCTCCCAACAAAATGTGAATGTTCAAACATCACTTTATTTTAATGATTTATAAAAATATATATTTCAACTTTAACACAATTTTATATGTTGAATGCGTGTTACGAGATCTGGACGGCAGGTCAAAACCACCAGCAAACTTCGTTGGCAACTCCTCTATAAGAGGGAGTAATGTTAGGGGACTTACAATTCGATCAAGTTACCCTGCCAGATTACTCTTTGATTATAATTTTAGTTGACAGCAAATGGGTTTTGTTCACATTTTAAGCATTAGATCTCTTATTAAATATAGAATAGTTTAATTATTTACCTTAATTGCACTACATTTTGAGGATTAACAAAGACTTCCTCTTCTTTTTCATCACTTAAATTGTGCATAGATTCATCTATAAAATATTTATATTAAAACATTTTGTAACAATCATGATAGTAACAAAAATAAAAACTAATTATAATTTATTACTCTCTGGAGAGTTTTTTTGGATTGGTGGGTCTGGCTTTTTAGGACTCGCTGTTGACAAATATGGCAAGTTTTCACTCTTTGCAACAGAAGAATTTGCACTCTGAAAGAAAGTAAATAAAATATAGCATAGAAAATTAATGTAAATCATTCGTTAATAATTCAGTGACTTAATTAGGGCGTGCTCTTTACTAATAGGCACTACTTCTTAAGTATTTAATAGATCTGTTCTTGGTGGTATGGAAAACTGCAGCCATTGTGGAGGACAAAAGGTCATAGACACCTTAGTTTGTTCAGAAGTTAAAGGCCAAAATATTTATGGCCTGTTCTAGGCTAGGATATGTAATAGAGGTTCTGATCTCAAATGGAGTTACATGCTAAATAATGAAAGCTCGATTTTTGACGACATAAGAGGCAGGTCATCTGAAAATGGAGTCAGAAAACTCATAGTGGGCTTGCCATTTTGTAGCTGATGTACGCAAATAATATATACACGTTTGCTGAAAGTTATAACAGCCACAAATTAATCAGCCGCAAAAACATCCTCAACCAAGTTTTCTTCAGGACAGAAGGACTTACGAGATAGGTTTTGGTGGACTGAATACATTCATTGAGGCTACAAAGAGATGCTCCCAAGGGTTAGTATTGGAGCTTCCCCTATGATAGTTAATAGATGACTTGCCGAAGATGTTTCAGGTCTCCGGTACATGTTTATGGTGTTGAAATAACATGAAATACTTTTCCATCCGCAGAAGAGTGGGTGGAAAATGGGGAGGATGTGCAGGCTCATGATGAGAAAAGTAGACAAAAAACACTCTTCGATAATATAAACTCCCGATGGGTTAGGAAGGTTTCCAGAGGATGCCACCGACCTAGGAGTGAGTAGCGCAGCTTTGGAACACAATGTTTCATATACACACCTTACAAATGACAATACATAAGGTTATGGATATATTGTAGAGCACGGAGGAGGCTCAATTTCAGATCGTCATGTATTTTGTATAAGGTGTGTTTATAATTACAATAATGTATGTTATGGCAGCTTAGTAGCCATTTTAAAAAGGTCATTGCTCATCGTTAAACAAAATTAAGAGGTGGGTGATATTAAGTCGTACCTCCTACTAGCCAGCTCAAGTTATTGCAAATGTGACGGAATTTGCCATAGTTCTGACCATGATGGTAGATAAGAGTAAGAATATATGATAGCAATATTTTGGTATTGGTTGAAAAAAAAAGTCAAGAAACCAGGAAATAGTAACATGGAGGTAGAATGTGAAAAGGTTTGGCTGGCTTCAGTCCCAATGGTCTGAGATCTGCCATTAACAAACATGTCCTTCATTTTTGCATAAAAGAATTAAATATTGAGTTTGGTAACGATCAAAAATTTTATTTATATATATATATATATAAATAAATAAATAAAATTTTTGATCGTTACCAAACTCAATATTTAATTCTTTTAACTTCAACTTTAACACAATTTTATATGTTGAATGCGTGTTACGATATCTGGACGACAGGTCAAAACCACCAGCAAACTTCGTTGGCAACTCCTCTATAGGAGGGAGTAATGTTACGGGACTTACAATTCGATCAAGTTACCCTGCCAGATATGAAACTCTGTATGAAACTTTATATATATATATATATATATATATATATATATATATATATATATATATATATATATGTATAAACGGAGCCCATAGTTGGAGAGACAGAAGAGTGACATATGATTGACTAGAAATTAGATGGCATGATAAAATGGCATTACTAGCTCAAAGTTATAATCACGCTTTTAAGGTAACTAACTATACCAGCCCTAAAAAGTGATATTGACACTGCTAGTGCCAGAGGTCATATTTAAAAAAAAAAAAAGGTATTTTATAAACTTAGCAGATTTCCCACAAGTTGAAATGTCACATTGATATTATCTAACACTATTTATACTTTTTAAGAAGAATATTTTGAAATAGGTCTTAAATTTAAACTAGACATGAGATATTCAGTTATAGGTACTTTAGCTTTATGTAAATATTCTCAGTAGGAGTGAGGGTTACCATAAGGCTGAAAGCAAAAATGCACAAATGGGTTAATATTTGAGAAAAATGTGAATAACAACAATTAAAGTGAATTATGATTTATTTATTATACACACGAACATACTAAAAACCCTTTCACCAATGGAGGATGTTGTCTCCAGTAGACTAAGTGGCCTCAATTACACTATATATATAAATGTACTCACCTTTTTGTCTGACTGAAGTAAACCTTCAAGCAGAGTTTATTAACTACAAGGCCTGTATATAAGCATGTACTATGCACTAAAATTGGTGGACATTGAAATTTTTCATAATTACACCAGTACAATTCCAATAGCTGATTTCTGTTTATAAAAATTTAATAATTGAATATGAATTGTCCTTAACCATTTAAAAAATTACTCATGATTTAATTTCAACTATAGAAATAGTATACTACAATTGTGTTTTAATTTTACTCACAGAAGGATCCGTTGGATGATTTTCTTGTACTTCAGTGGCCAACGGACTTTTTTTTATTTCTTTCTTAAATATATCTTTGTCTGAATAAAAATATCTTGAGCTCCTCATCCTGCTTGAGCATAGTGATATTCCAGACATATTAAAAATTCCATCCTAATACATAAATTAAAGAGAAATAGAAAACAAATTGTCCTAGTTTGACTGAATTTACTACTAGGGGAATTAATTGTTTGCAGAACAACAAAAATTCCAAACGCTGGATCATACAGCTGAAGTTCTCACAAAATATATATATATATATATATATATATATATATATATATATATATATATATATATATATATATATGTCTCTTAATGCTCTAGCGGCCCTCATTTTTGTTTGATCATTACCAAACTCGATATTTACAAATACTTTCTGTTGAGTCCCCCCCCCCCTTGTTTTGTTGTTGGCCAACAATAATTTAATTATTGAAATATAAATTATTCTAATTCATTATAAAGTACTATTAATTAATCACGGTGGTCTTAAGTGTTTGTTACTAATATGCAGATTTCTCTATTGTAAAACTTCACGTGGGAAATCAGCGTAGTTTACGCAGCCCCTGTCAGAGGGACTTCTTATAATAAAAGTCCGTCACGCAGGGGCTGCGTAAACTAAGCAGATTTCCCACGTGAATTTTTACAATAGAGAAATCTGCCTAATAACAACAGTAGTAGTAAGGAATCTCTAAATCAATTCACGAGGGACGAACAGTTACGGAAACGGCCGCCCTAGCTCTCAGCGGGAAATGCCGAACGAATCCAACTCCTGCCGACCACACAAACAATACAAATGCAAATATCTCGGTTAATATTCAAGGTACATTGTGTAGCCATAACTATACTAGCTCAGATACCCGGCTTCGCCCGGGAATTGATTTGAGACTGAATGGTGATGGTATTTTTTTGGCAAGGCTTTATTTTGCACAATATTTTGACATTTACCCGTCCCAGTGTTTAGGGTTATTACCCGTCGTTTCTGTGGATTTGTTAATAATAAAATTATTTTTTTATGTAAGACTTCACTGTCCTCCATATTGTCATATTTCCCGTTTCCTGTGCATTATGCATAGATTTGAATTATTAAGGACAAAATATTAAAATACATTTGAATTAATTTTTCCCAGAGAGGTACCTGGTAGTTCATATTGAAAAGAATTGTTGAGCATATTTCTCTAAATAACAAAATAAATAACTTTTGTTATGTGCAGATTTGCCAAAACCCCAATACGAAACGAAATATCACTATTTTTAATTTCAGGCCTTCCTTATAACCCCCACTCCTGCCCATCCTTAGAAATGTTAGTATGGCTTACTATAATGAAGGCGTTAGTATTAATTCACATAGTGTGTTTGGTTTAGTTCGGTTGAGTCTTTTGTGCCAAATAAAATTGTGGACTCCCGCTATAGTTTTTAGCGTATAACTCGTTTATACTTTGTTATAAAACAAAAGTGCATAAAACAAACGTTACTCTAAATAACAAAATAAACAACTTTTGTTATCTGCATATTTGCTGAAAAAGCAATAGGAAACGAAATATCGCTATTTTTAATTTCAGGCCTCCCTTATAACCCCCACTCCTGTTCGTCTTAGAGAATATTAATATAGCCTAAAGTCTAAGTTGGGCTAGTAGTAATATACATACCAAGTTTCAAAAAATTCGGTTCAGCCGTTTATGCGTGAAAAGGTAACAAACAAACAAACAAACAAATAAACAAACAGACACGAAAGAAACAAAATGTAGTTATGGTGTCTATGACATGTGAAACGAAAAGTTATCGTGAAATTTTGCGAAAAAAATCAATCTACAGACAGAGGTTACAATTTTATATATATAGAGATATATATAAAATTTGTGGTAAGTGTATTAGCACTAACGCTTTCATTATAATAAGCCATACCAACATTTTTAGGGACGGGCAGGAGTGGGGGTTGTAAGGGAGGCCTGAATTTAAAATAGCGGTATTTCGTTTTCTATTCGTTTTTTGGCAAATATGAACATAACAAAAGTTGTTTATTTTGTTATTTAGAGTAACTTTTGTGATATTCATTTTTGTCTTTTAACAATGTATAAACCAGATATACACTATAAACTAAAGCGGGAGTCAACTATTTTATTGGGCGCTAACGATTGACCCGAACTTAACAAAACTCGGTTTGTCAATTAGCATTAATTCTTCCATGATTATAAGCTATATTAAAATGTTTAGGTTAGAACGGGAGTGGGGGTTATAAGGGAGGCCTGAAATAAAACTTCGCGATATTTCATTGTCTATTTGTTTTTCGACAAACATGCACATAACAAAAGTTGTTTACTTTGTTATTTAGATTAACCTTTTTTTTTTTTTTTTTTTTTTATACATTTCTACAGGAACAATGTGTGGAGCAAGTAATTTGCGTAGAAATATTGATATGCTCAACAATTCATTCCTATTTGAGCTATCAGGTACCTCACCTGGAAAAATTAATTTAAATCAATGTTAATATTTTGTCCTTAATAGCTGAAATCTATGCATAATGCACAGGAGACGGGAAATATGACAATTTGGAGGACAGTGAAGAGTTACATAAAAAATTAATTTTATTATTAACAAATGCCAACAACGGGTATTAACCCTAAACTCTGGGACGGGTAAATGTCAAAATATCCGCAAAGTAAAGCCTTGCCAAAAAAATACCATCACCATTCAGCCTCAAATCAATTCCCGGGCGAAGCCGGGTATCTGAGCTAGTATTAGCAGATTTCCCTTAAGAGAAATCAGCTATTGAAGTTGTACTCATGACGGAATTTTCGACATTTTTCGTCAAAAGTCCATTGATCCTACCTAGTAGATGAAGAAAAGTCCGTCACGCAGGGGCTGCGTAAACTAAGCAGATTTCCCACGAGAAGTTTTACAATAGAGAAATCTGCCTAATAACAACTGTAGTAGTAAGAAACCTCTAAACCTAAAACATTATTTAGGGCGTAATAACCCAGTAGTTTCTAGCCTCAAAAAACAGTTAACCTAACCTCTAAATCTATTCACGAGGGACGAATAGTTATAGAAACGGCCGCCAGAGCTCTCGGCGGAAAGTCCGAACATAGCCTACTGGTGACCACACACAGAATACAAATGCAAATATCTCGGTTAATATTCAAGATACAGAATAAATGTATAGAACACTATTTATAATAAATTTAATTTGCAATAAGATTTATTCTATACAATTTTTCGATCCGAGGCATAATAACGGAGATATTTTGAATTTTCAAAAAATCCCCCCTCTAAACCCCCCCTCCCAATTGTCCGATTTCAGCCATTAAAGAACTTTATCTTCCTTTTTACATAAAACGATTAAATTCCGAGTTTGGTAAAGATCAAACAAAATTTGCGACCGCTAGAGCGTTAACAGACAAATATATATATAGACATATATATATATAATTTTGAACGGACCTCATTTTCGTCATCTTCTGGGTAGGATCGATGGACATTTGAAGAAATTTTTCGAAACTCGCATCATCAGTACGACCTCAATAGCTGATTTCCCTTAAGGGAAATCTGCTAAAATGAGGTCCGTATACGGTATATATATATATATATATATATATATATATATATGTCTGTTACCGCTCTAGGGGTCGCAATTTTTGTTTGATCGTTACTAAACTCGATATTTAGTCTTTTTATGTAAAAAGAAAGATCAAGTTCGTTAATGGCTGAAATTCGGACCAGTGGGAGGGGGGGTTAAAGGGGAAGATTTTCTAAAATTTGAAATATTTCCGTTACTATACGTCGGATCGAAACATTGTATAGAATCAATCTTATTGCAAATTGAATTTACTATAAATAATGTTATATACATTTATTCTCTATCTTGCATATTAACCGAGATATTTGCAATTTTATGAAATCGGGGCGTGAGTTTCCCGCCAAAAGCTAGGTCGGCCGTTTTCTTAACTCTTCGGCTCTTGTGAAATTTCTCTATTGTAAAACTAAACATGGGAAATCTGCTTAGTTTACGCAGCCCCTGCGTGACGGACTTTATATATATATATATATATATATATATATAAAATTTTGAACGGACCTCATTTTCGTCATCTCCTGGGTAGGACCTATGGACATTTGAGGAAGGTTTTCGAAAATCGCATCAAGAGTACATCCTCAATAGCTGATTTCCCTTAAGGGAAATCTGCTAAAAACACGTATGGATGGGAAAAATGATATTTGTTTAATTGAGTTACTAGGTCACCTCAGACCAAAAATTGTAAGAAAAAGGATAATTACATGAGGAAAAATAAGAGCTAAAGATAAACTAATTGTATTCTAATTCCTGGAAGGAAGGAATTTATGATTTGTTTCTACTCTCGCAGACACATGCACTGTATTACATTTATAATTCGATGTACAAAAATAAACTGAATAACAAATGATCTATATGATCAAATCAAAAATATAGTATTATAAAAGCATTTAAGAAAATTCTTTTTTCTTTTTAAATTTATTCATATGAAAATAAAATAATGAAGACCACTGGAACAGAAAACAGGAAAAAGTCAGAAAAAACACTCCAATTATTATTGCCCATAAGAATTGAATCCAGGGATCTTCTACCAGAGCATTTATACCTGTAGTTTAACACAATTAATTATATTTAATTCATTTTGCTTACCGGGTAATCTTCTTCATTAAATCTGTATCCTGAGTTAATACTATAGGGCTGTGAATTTGCATTCTTCAAAAAAGGTTTCCATTTTCTTTTATGCAATGACAATGAACTCCCTGCAGAAAGAAAAAGTGAATATAGAAATTTAAGGCTATTAAAAAATTATTGTATTACTTATAATCCGTTTTGGATGTCATATAAATTGAAACGTATTGGGAAGTTTCTAAACCAATAGTTTGTAATTATCCTAAATAAAGGGAGCTTATGCAACTAAGATAAGATCGGAACAGCAAAGTGGAATTTAAAAGACAATTAAAATACTATAAAACATATATAAGATCTGTTTTTAGTGCATTTTTTTTTTTAATTTCAAGGCGGGAGGGGGGATCATGACAGTCCGTGTATTAATAAATTAGTTTTATTCAAAATCTTAGTAGTCAATTGACTAGGCAGCTGAATAGGGAAAAATATTTAAGAAGCGACTAAACAAAGCATGATTCCAACCTTTGATTTGCAAAAATCAAGAGTTCAAGATTGACAGTAGGTCGTGGACAGTTAAAGTAAAAGTCTCAGCCTTCAGTAAACATTGAATCGTACTCATATCATATTTGCAATAAGTTGTTTCTACTATACTAGATGTGATACATGCGTAATAACGTTTCCAACTAAGATTTTATTTCTTGATGCAAAAAGCTTTATTTTATCTATACCATATTCGATATTTAATCAGTTCTTATTGATTGAAAAATGTTATAGAACCAATCTTGAACTATTGATGGTCTTCAACTTTTGGGCTATTCATTTTTTCTTAACTCCAATTAGCGAGTTACTCGTACTTTCATAGTTTCACGTCGGTTAGTGGTTTCCTACGTTGTTGTTGTTCACATATACTCATTCGATTTTTAGTTAGAAATAGGGAATGTATGGTGAGATGAGATCAGCAGTGTGCCATATGAGCACGTGGGAAATCTGCTTAGTTAACTTCAGGGCATAAAGTAATCTGGTCAATCAAAGGCTCTCATTGACTGATCTTTAAGTAGTAATAAAAAAATTAATGATGGCTTGAAGATGTTTTTTTCAAAAGATAAGATTTGTTTACCAGGAACCAAAATATGTTAATTTCCTAAAACGTATTCAAAAGAAATCTTTCTTACCCATGAGTTGAAATGATGGAAGTGAATCTCCTCGTCCATGAGTTGCGCCTCTAATAAACACTGGTGTAGTTTCCCTATGATCATCCTGAAATAATTATGTTATATCTGTAATTTTTGATAAATTGATTAAATATTTGATTTACTGCTATATAATGTGTTTTGACAGATTTCCCTTAAGGTTGCAGTCATGGCGCGATTTTTGAAACATTTCCTCAAATGTCCATGGGTTTAACCAAGGAATGACGAGAGTAAGGTTAATTCAAAACTATATATACCTACACTTGGCTGTTAATGCTCTGGCGGACGCTATGTTTGTTTGATCGAAATTTGAAGTTTTTTTATAAAACTGAAGATAACAATTCATTCATGGCTGAAATCAAGACGGGGAGGAGAAGAGGATAAGAAGAGGGAATTTTCAAATTCAAAATATCTTCGTTATTAGGCGTCGGATTAAAAAATAGTATAAATTAGTAACCAAGATATTTCCGTTTTAGCAGGTTCCCCTTAAGGTAAAATCAGCTATAAAGGTTGTATGTATGATGGGATTTACAAAAGATTTTCGCTCTAGAAGTAGCAATTTTTGTTTGATAGTTACCAAACTCGATATTAAAAAGTTTTATGTAAAAATAAAGATCAAGTTCGTTAACGGCTGAAATCGGACTGGGCGAGGGGGGATTTAGAGGGGGCAATTTCTAAATATTTTCATATTGGAAAGACTGACATTTTCTTAAAACTTTGATGATGAGACCCCCCGCCCTCCCTTCAACCGATCGTGCTATAACAAATATAAACTGAGAGTTGATCGACGAAACGACATGATAGAGCAAGTACAATTACTATATCAAGTATAGGAGTAGGCAATGAGATGTACAGTCTACATTATTTTCTATTAATAAGTTAGTTTTGTTTTTCCAGGAATTTTAAGGCACCTGAATGATTATCGGTGAATGAAATATTAAAAGATTCTGAAATATTTCATTTAAGGACAGTGAAGATTAGAGTTGATTAGTTAATCGCAGTGCCGGTCTGGCCAGGTCAGCAGGTCGCCAAATGCCCAGGGCCCACACCCCTAAGAGGACCCACGAGGCTCAAATAAAAAATCTAAATTTAAAAAGGAATTAATTTTATCATTAATTCACACATCAAATAATATTTATTTACATTTGTAAATACAATACATCCCTGATATATATTTCTATTAACAAATATATATATATATATATATATATATATATATATATATATTTATTTGTTAGTGTAAATAAAAAATTGTCACTAGGGGGGAAGGGGGGCAAGGCTAATTTTGCCGAGGGCCCACAGAGCTGCCAGTCCAGCGCTGGTGAATCGAACCGCAGAAAAACACTTGTGAAGTCGGAAGCATGACTGGAAAATTTAAATGAGTGACTGACAAAAAAATAAGATTAATGACTGATTAAGATTAAAGTACCAACCACTGACTCACCTGGTAGAAGTAACAGATGGTACTGGGTTATTAGATATAGAACCTTCTGGTATTGAGTTGTAAATATCCTTGACTTAAGACATTTTGGCTTAAAATATTTTTTCAGAAAAAAATATCTGACTACTTTTGCTGAGCTGCTCAATTATAAGACAGGATCTCAAAAAGTAATCAGAATAAAACCACAATTTTTGAATAAGAACTACTGGTCAATGTTTGGTTATTGTGGTAATTAAAAACTTTAAAAAAAAAAGTGACATATGTACCTACCATCAAAATAAAATATTACCTAAGAGATGCTAACCTTGACTAGCTCTGACATCATGACAAAAGCCTGCATATGTTGTGGCACTGCCACTCCGAACGCTGAGCCCAGAAATGGTTCCATGTAGTACTGCTTGGCTGCTTCTGTATAAGGGAGCTCTGAGGGAAAAACTTGGTCCCAATATTGATCCTTAATAAGTTCTGGATGTTCTTCATGCATTTCATCAACAATAACATAGGATATCTGAAGCACATATAGACCAACTACACATTTTCGAAAAATCTTAAATGATAACGACATCACATTACGTATTTGCATGTATCTCACAAAGTAAAAAGCTCAATGAAAACCGTATTTGGTATTTAACCTTTGAATGAAGTAGTTCATGATAAAAGAACTTATTGTTAATATCACATGAGTAGGAATGGGCGTTTACTGAAAACCGAAAAATATAAAATCCATACAGGATACTTATCCGTTTCAGGCAACACTAAGCACCATATTTGTCGTTGAACGCGGATATGGAATAGCGAGGATTTAGAGAAAGGAATCAGAAAATTCCAAATATCTCCGAGATTATCAGTCGAATCGTAAAATGTTATAGAAGCAGTCTTGTTAAACTATTTTGTTTACAATTGTTCTAAACGTTTTTTCGTAACTCAAGTATTAAGAGAGCTATTAGTACTTTCTTGGTTTTCTGTGCCTTCAGTAACCCCCTCATCCCCCCCCCCTCGCTCCTTCTACTCATCGGTTATTTACATATCTACATAGAACATGTGGTGAGATGAGATCACAAGTGTGTACAAAATATTCAAATTCCAAGCTTGCAAACAATATCATGACAGAAATAATCTACAAAGATATTTACTCCATAGCAACCTGAACTTACCTGCAAATTTCTATCTATGAGCCAATTGACCTCAAAATCGTCATCATCTTCTCCAAATGGGTTTACTAATGTTTCTGCTACTAAGAGCCATCCCATATAGAAGAAGAACTGCAATCATAATAAATACTTTTTGTCAGAATATTCCTTCATTTCCAGAATCATTGTATGATTTAATGCTATGTCTACAAAAGGTGTTGAAATAGAAAATATTTTGTAAACATAAAACAATTTTATCAGTCTAATCCTCATCATTAATAGGTAATCAAACAGTATTAAAGCTCATAAGTAGCTATCGGTATCAATCAATTACCTTTATACCACAAAGAGCTTCATCAACAAAAATGTCAAAAAATGGGTTATTATTTTTATTCACCTGGAGAAATGTGAAAATAGGTATGACGAGATCAATGGTGTGGTTTGGATAACCTTTGCTGGGATCTAAATATTGATTTCCCATCAGAGTAGCTGTGAAATAAGAATACACCGCCAGTGTGACAACCTGTAAACAATATAAAAACTCCCTATCAAGAAAGCTGAATTATTTGAAGTAGTTTTTTACTTTTTTATTTGTGAATCTTTATTTTACCTGTGTATAAACTAATGGTATACTTATCCAATCAAAATTTAACAATCCTCCACAACCTCCTCTGAATTTGACAACTTCATCAATAATAGTTTTAAGGGAAAAGTCATCAGGAATCTAGAATTAAAGTTAATAATATCTAAATAAGATTTATTATAGAACGAAATATAATTTTCATATATGCAATTAAATTTATCTAATATCCGGAATAATTCGAATAACATTAGGTTATAACGGCCAAACCTATGTGTAAGCAAATGCTTTTGAAAGCTACAGGAAATCACTTATAAAAAATGAAGTAATTATTCCCAACGTATCTCAAAGGGAAAATGCAAATAGACTATACTTTCGTCAAAACAGGTATATAACACAACAAATTGGCAATGTGTTAAGTGAGCTCTTTGAGTGGCCTCTCACCGCCGGATTGATTGTCTCCCTTGCCTATTCACCGTTCCCAGTACAGGATACTTAAGGAGGGGGTGGGGCGCACACGAACATGAAGTGAATTAAGTATATTTCTATTAATTATAGCTTTCTTTCTTCCTTTAACCTACTTTCTAGGCCCTTTTAAAAGGTATAGTTATTTTGTGCTTAACCACATGTTGAAAACGCTCAATTTATATACTACCTATTATATGTTTATTTATTCACATTTTGGCACAACCCAAAAAGGTCCAAGGAAAAAAATGTAAAATGGGGGCATAAAATTCTCGATAGCCTTTATACCAGTTATTAAAATATTCTATCGCATATTTAATGCTTATAACCTTGCCTTCTTTCCTTGCTCTCGTGGCAATAGCTGTTGCCCAAACTAATGGCAGCCAGTACTTTGGATGGGGAGTTTTTTCATCAAGACCTTCGAAGATTTTCTTCTCGTTAGGAAGTAAGAAACCTGCATCGACTAGATGTTCGAGAGTTGGAAATCTCTTTTTTACTGTAGGGCACATCATCCTCAATGTTAGCAAAAGAGAAAGGTTTGCATACCGCATTATTGTTCTTCTCATAAGTCTTCCTCTTTCATCCTAAAATAGAAAAGCATATATAAAATTAAAATAAATATGTTTTAAGTTACTTGTTTCTTCTTCACATTGTATCATAGTTTAGTGGGCCGGGTGTTCTTGTAAAGCGTCACAAGAGAATTGTAAGAGAGTGTGGAACATGGCCGTTCAAGATATAGAAAAGGTATTCCGGAAAAGGATTTTCGAACAATTACCAAGAGGATAGGAGAAAAATGTAAGTACGAGAAAAGTAGGACTTAGAACGGCGTTCAAAGGCAAGCGTTCTTTGTAAGTCCTTTTGCCTTCCAATTAATCTGGAATGTATCGTATCTTATGCACAAATTAGGAGGCATAATACTACTATAAAAGATAAGAGAGCAAGAGTACGTCACACGATAAGCTGAATTTTCCATGCACGGTGCTCTTAAATAAACTAAAGTCCGTCACTCAGGGGCTGCGTAAACTAAGCAGATTTCCCATGTGAAGTTTTACAATAGAGAAATCTGCATACTGGTAATAACCACCATGAGTAAATACAAACGGTAATAAGAAATCTTTCAGTTAATTTTAATAAATTCCCAACTGAAGCGGCTTCTGAATTGTAAAAATAATTTATATTTTAATAACTCAAACTTTAGTAGTACAAGAACTAAAGAAGGGGGGGGGGGTGCGGCGAATGAACAGACCGTATTTGCATAAATCTCACAAAGTAACGATGGTAAGGAAAGGTTAGAAACGACAGGTAAGGTTAGAAGAAGCTTCCACCTGAGCCGAGAAGTTACGAAAACGGCCGAACTAATCCGAACAATACCCGACCACAGCCTTCATAAAAATGCAAATATCTCGGTTAATATTCAAGATAGAGAATAAATGTATATAACAATATTTATAGTAAATATAATTTGCAATAAGATTGGTTCTATACAATTTTTCGATCCGATGCATAATAACCGAGATATTTTGAAAATCCCCCCTCAACCCCCCCCCCTGGGTTAACGGCTGAAGCTGGTCCGATTTCAGCCGATAACAAACTTAATCTTCCGTTTTACATAAAACGATTAAATACCGAGTTTGGTGACGATTAAACAAATATTGCGACCACTAGAGTGTTAACAGACAAATATATATATATATATATATATATATATATATATATATATATATATATATATATAGTTTTGAACGGACCTCATTTTCGTCATCTCCTGGGTAGGATCGATGGACATTTGAAGACATTTTTCGAAAATCGCGTCATGAGTACGACCTCAATAGCTGATTTCCCTTAAGGAAAATCTGCTAAAAGGCCTTTCAAGTGTTAACTTACTATATGAGGCAAAGAAGTGCAAGTGGCTAAACCTCACTGAGGACCTATGCATAAAACTGGATCAGTTACAACACTTAGATTTATTTCTCTGTGCGGATCAGACTAGGCAATTCAATAATTTCTATTATTCAAATTTTGAAAAATATAAAAATTCCACCATACTAGCATTCATGTGAATAATGAGGTAGAGACCGAATTCAGAGATAATTAACTGTGTGTGTACATCGTAGTGGGTTGAAATAAGCATGGTTCCCGTGGAAATATATTTAAGATTATTCCAAGTAAACCATCACTCCTTCAATGGTATAAGAGGACAATAAAGCGCATGGGAGAAAAATCACTCTCTAAATTAATATGCCTAAAGTTATACTGTTTCTTTCAGGCATCCTCGTGGAACAAATAGAAAACCAACACTACAAAAAAAAAAATTCTGAACTTTTTTGAATGAATCTCTCAGATGAGTTTGCGGCAGAAAATTGAAGAATTTAGGTGAGCTTGATTGAGAATTAAAGCTTACAAAACGGAAAAAATATTTAAATAACAGTATATTGTGAAGCGAAAAACAGTAATTAATTACTTTATTAGAATTATGTTTTGTTTAAATTTGATTTTGTTTCTTGTTAATATTCTTTAATATTTTGTTAGGCGAATTGAACATAACACAAAAAAAATATTATTATTAATGAAGGGTACATAAATATATTTGATAGCTTAATAAAAGTTGATTGAGCTAGGGTTGAATAATGAATCTGTCATTCAAATATTTATAATGACATTAAAAACCAGAGTATGTTCTAAAAGAGAAATAGATAAACATACCTACCTTACCTGTCCAGAAATAAAAGTTGAAACATAAACAGCTAATGCATCTGGCCAAGGAATAGCTAAATACTGATCCCACCAACGCTTTATAACGATTGATACATAGAATCCTAGGACAAATGAAACTGGTATAAGATCGCTATAGGTTTGGCAGTGAAGTGATAAATTTTCAAATGTCCTGAAAACAAAATGGAAATTATTTTATCGTAGGGTTAGATTTAATTAATAAAATTGATTTTCCTCTCAGGATAAACAATTTAATTAATATTAAAAAGCACTCAGAACTTATTAGATAATGGTGAATGATTATTAGTTAACATATTTTTTTACTATTAATTAACTTGAACATTATTGGTTCACATAATTTTCGCCTATTTATTTAGATTTCCTTATATACTTAGTTCCTTATGCGAAGTAAGGGAAGTATTGAAATCGCTAAAATATCTGGTTTTCAGATTACAACAGAATTATTAGTTTTGGTCTTTCCTGAAATTACTTTCACTAGTTTCGGCGTGACGTCATACTTATGTGCTTAACTCAAAAACAGAAAGCCTTAGAAAGTTTATATTTCATATGTAGGACTGTTTTAGGTTTAAAGAGGACAAAAATTAAACTTGAGAATTTCTTGGTATATATTTGAGATACAAAAGATTTGTATAGGACATTTTTTGTTCGTCATAACCAAATAAAGTATGTCATTTTTTGAGCAGATGTACTGGAACGGAATATAAATTTCAAATTAATTCATTTTAAATGATGTGCATCAATACATTTTGTCTACTTAAATTATCAGTGCATACTGTGAGTAGTAGTTAAGAATAATTTATCAAGTGTGTATTGCATTGTTCGATAATTGTGCAGTGATAAATAGTCTAATGCTTGTGTGTTTAATTTTGCAATTTTCTAATAATCAACGTTTATTACTTTTGTAATAAACGTAATAATGTTAATGGAGTGGCTAAACCATTTGGAATCTGCAGAAAACACGGTTCTAATTGGCAAAAATACTGAAGAGGTTCAGGAAATGTTGGGAGAACTAAATAAACGAGGAGAAGAAATCGGACTAAAGTTAAACTTCGACAAATGCAAATATTCGGCATTAAATACCGATGGTAACTTGGAAATAGATGGAATAAAAATAGAGGTGTGCAGCTTTTGGTCAGCCGATAACGCTTTTAGACAATAACTTTGGAGATTAGCATGATGTGCTCTGCTGCGTCGAAAGCCCTTTTCAGATACAAGCAGCTGTACAGATCAACAAAAGGTCCGTCACGCAGGGGCTGCGTAAACTAAGCAGATTTCCCAAGTGGTTTTACAATAGAGAAATCTGCATACTACTGACACTTAACACCACAGTGAGTAAATACAAACGGTAATGAGAAATCGTTCAATTAATTTTAATAAGTTCCCAACGGAAAAGGCTTATGAATTGTAAACAAATAGGTCTGCCAACCACTGAGAGCTGAACAGGTAGACATTCTACACTGGAAAGAAAAAACAATTACTGATATACATCTGAATATAACACATTAACTTTATTGCAAACTATTTGCTATATCTAGTACTGCAATTTATAATGAATCAGAATAATTTATATTTTAATATTTAACATTCTAGTAGTCCAAGAAATAAAGAAGGGCCGGGGGGAGGGGGGCATCAACAGAACGTATTTGCATATATCTCACAAAGTAAAAGCTTAGAAGACAAGAACGGAGAAAGGTTAGGTTACACGAGTGCCGAACAGTTACGGAAACGGCCGAACTAATCCGGAAACTTCCGACATTACCCGCACACACACTTAATAAAAATGCAAATATCTCGGTTAATATTGCACATAGAGAATTAATGTATAAAACAATATTTATAGGAAATTTAATTTGCAATGAGATTGGTTCTATACATATTTTTGATACGACGTACAGTAAAGGAGATATTTCGAATTTTCAAAAGTCCTCCCTCTAAACCCCCCCCCCTCCCATTGGTCCGATTTCAGCCATTAACGAACTTGATCTTTCTTTTTGTGACCGATATATATATATATATATATATATATATATATACATACTCACACTATTTTGAAGGGACCTCATTTTCGTCATCTCCTGGGTAGGATCGATGGACATTTGAAGACATTTTTCGAAAATCGCGTCATGAGTATGATCTCAGTAGCTGATTTCCCTTAAGGGAAATCTGCTAAAACCCACAGAGCTAAAAAAGAAATGATGGTAAACCGCAGTTTTACCAACGTTGACCTACGGGGGTGAAACATGGCCAGTAAACAAAACCACAATAAGGAAACTAAAATTTCAAAGGCAGGATACCTAGTGAGGGAAGATAAAGATAATGGTCTAAACATTTCATCAAATGGTACTTCATACAAGAGGAACGAAGAGAGGAAGACCTACTTACCTCATATTAACAAGAAGCTGATATATTATGAAACACATTATTTGTAAATACCAATATTGTTCTCAATGAACTTTTAGGTTTTGAGATAAATGCAAGTACGTGTCGCACGTGGGAGATCTGTTTACTTAACGCAGCCCCAGCGCGACGGGCTTTTTTCTTGCAATATTATTCCGCACAAATAGCTCATCATTTGATGTTTTAGCAGATTTCCCTTAAAAGAAATCAGCTATTGAGGTTGTATTTAATTTTTTCTTAGGTTTAATTTCTTTGAGGTTTAATTTCGTCTAAAGTAATTCTTACTTTACTTTTAAATTGTCTTCAAATTTCATAAAGAAACTAAAACTTTGAATAAATTTGGTCTGAATTTTGGTTTAGAATCTTTAGAGTTTAGTCCCTTCAACAAAATATAAGAATTACGTATTGTAATCGTGAAAAACATCGGTTTTAGCAGATTTCCCTTAAGGGAAATAAGCTATTGAGGTTGTACTCATGACGCGATTTTCGACATTTTTCTTCAAATGTCCATCGATCCTACCCAGGAGATGACGAAAATGAGGTCTGTTCAAACTGTATGTATATATATATACTAGCTCAGATACTCGCCGGGAATTCATTTGAGGCAGAATGGTGATGGTATTTTTTAGCAGGCTTTACATTGCACAATATTTTAACATTTACCCGTCCCAGTGTTTAGGATTGATACCCGTCGTTGCCGGTGATTTGCTAATAATAGAATTATTTGTTCGATAATTCTTCACAGTCTTCGATAATTTTATATTTCCCGTCTCTTATACATGTAAATATGGTGAATTTTTATTTCAGGCCTCCCTTATAACCCCCCTCCCGTTCGAACCTAAAAATATTAATATAACTTATAATCATGGAAGAATTAATGCTAATTGACATACCAAGTTTTGTTAAGTTCGGTTCAGCCGTTAGTGCCCGCTAAAGTTTTAACGTATAACTCATTTATACTTAGGTATAAGACAAAAGTGTATATAACAAAAGTTACTCCAAATAACAAAATAAACAACTTTTATTATGTTTATATTTGCGGAAAAACCAATAGGAAACGAAATATCGCTATTTTTAATTTCAGGCTTCCCTTATAACCCCCACTCCTGCCCGTCCATAGAAATGTTGGTATGGCTTATTATAATGAAGGCCTCACTGCTAATACACATTCCGAGTTTATTTAGTTCGGTTGAGTCTTTTCTGGCAAATAATATTGTTGACTCCCGCTATAATTTTTAGCGTATAACGCATTAAAACTTCGGTATACGACAAAAGTACATATAACAAAAGTTACTCTAAATAACAAAATAAACAACTTTTGTTATATTCATATTTGCCGAAAAACCAATAGGAAACGAAATATCGCTATTTTTAATTTCAGGCCTCCCTTATAACCCCCACTCCTATTCATCTCAGAGAATTTTAATATAGCCTAAAGTCTAAGTTGGGTTAGTCGTAATATACATACCAAGTTTCAAAAAATTCGGTTCAGCCGTTTATGCGTGAAAAGGTAACAAACAAACAAACAAACAAACATACACGAAAGAAACAAAATGCAGTTATGGTGTCTATGACATGTGAAACGAAAAGTTATCGTGAAATTTCGCGAAAAAAATCAATGTACAGACAGAGGTTACAATTTTATATATATATAGATATAGATTAGCAGATTTCCCCCAAGGGAAATCAGCTATTGAGGTTGTACTCATGACGGAATTTTCGAGATTTTTCTTCAAATGTCCATCGATCCTACCTAGTAGATGACGAAAATGAGGTCCGTTCAAAACTGTATATATATATATATATATATATATATATATATTTGTCTGTTACCGCTCTAGCGGTCGCAATTTTTGTTTGATCGTTACCAAATTCGATATTTAGTTGTTTTAGTATATGTACCGCCGAAGCGAGTACGCTCGTTACCAAATTCGATTGTTTTATGAAAAAAAAAAAGATCAAGTTCGTTAACGGCTGAAATCGGACCAGTGGGAGGGGGGGGGGAGGTTTAGAGGAAAGGATTTTCGAAAATTCGAAATATCTCCGTTACTACACGTCGGATCGAAAAAGATTACAGAATCAATCTTATTGCAAATTAAATTTACTATAAATATTGTTCTATACATTTATTCTGTATCTTGAATATTAACTGAGATATTTGCATTTGTATTCTGCGTGTGCTCGGCAGTAGTCTATGTTCGGACTTTCCGCCGTGAGCTCTGGCGGCCGTTTTCGTTACAATTCGTCCCTCGTGAATAGGTTTAGAGGTTTCTTACTACAGTTGTTATTAGGCAGATTTCTCTATTGTAAAACTTCACGTGGGAAATCTGCTTAGTTTACGCAGCCCCTGCGTGACGGACTTTCTATCTATCTATATATATATAAAATTGTAACCTCTGTCTGTACATTGATTTTTTTCGCGAAATTTCACGATAACTTTTCGTTTCACATGTCATAGACACCATAACTGCATTTTGTTTCTTTCGTGTATGTTTGTTTGTTTGTTTGTTTGTTTGTTACCTTTTCACGCATAAACGGCTGAACCGAATTTTATGAAACTTGGTATTTATATTACTACTAGCCCAACTTAGACTTTAGGCTATACTAATATTCTCTGAGACGAACAGGAGTGGGGGTTATAAGGTAGGCCTGAAATTAAAAATAGGGATATTTCGTTTCCTATTGGTTTTTCGGCAAATATGCACATAACAAATGTCGTTTATTTTGTTATTTAGAGTAACTTTTGTTATATACACTTTTTTCGTATAGTGATTTATAAACGAGATATAGACTAAAACCTATAGCGGAAGTGAACAATTTTATTTGGCACAAAAGACTCAACCGAACTAAATAAAACTCGGTATGTGTATTAGCACTAGCGCCTTCATTATAATAAGCCATACCAACATTTCTAGGGACGGGCAGAAGTGGGGGTTATGAGGGAGGCCTGAAATTAAAAATGGTGATATTTTGTTTCCTATGGGTTTTTCGGCAAAAATGCACATATCAAAAGCTGTTTATTTTGTTATTTAGATCAATTTTTGTCATATACACTTTCACCGTATACCGACGTATAAATGCGTTATACGCTAAAAATGGTTGCCGGAGTCAACAATTTTATTTGGCACACAAGAGACTCAACCGAACTGACTAAAACTCGGTATTTGTATTAGCACTAACGTCTTCATTATCATAAGCCATACCAACATTTCTAGGAACGGGCAGAAGTAGGGGTTGTAAGGAAGGCCTGAAATTAAAAATAGGGATATTTCGTTTCCTATTGGTTTTCGGCAAATATGCACATATCAAAAGCTGTTTATTTTGTTATTTAGATCAATTTTTGTCATACACACTTTCGCCGTATACCGACGTATAAATGCGTTATACGCTAAAAATGGTTGCCGGAGTCAACAATTTTATTTGGTACACAAGAGACTCAACCGAACTGACTAAAACTCGGTATTTGTATTAGCACTAACGTCTTCATTATCATAAGCCATACCAACATTTCTAGGAACGGGCAGAAGTAGGGGTTGTAAGGAAGGCTTGAAATTAAAAATAGGGATATTTCCTTTCCTATTGGTTTTTCGGAAAATATGCACATAACAAATTTTGTTTATTTTGTTATTTAGAGTAACTTTTGTTATATACCTTTTTTTCGTATAGTGAATTATAAACGAGATATACACTAAAAGGTAAAGCGGGAGTCAACTATTTTATTGGACACCAACGGTTGAACCGATTCCAACAAAACTCAGAATATATAAATTAGCATTAATTCTTACATGGTAATAACCTATATTAAAATGTTTATGTTATAACGGGAGTGGGGGTTATAAGGGAGGCCTGAAATAAAAATTCACGATATTTCATTTTCTATTCCAAACCAACCACGGGTACTAACCCTAAACACTGAAACGGGGAAATGTCAAAATATTGTGCAAAGTAAAGTCTTGCCGAAATAATACCATCATCATTCCGGCTCAAATGACTTCCCGGGCGAAGCCGGGTACCTTAGCTAGTCTATCTATATATTTGTCTGTTACCACTCTAGCGGTCGCAATTTTTGTTTTATCTTTACTAAACTTGATATATAATCGTTTTATACAAAAAGACAGATCAAGTTCGTTAACGGCTGAAATCGGACCAGGGGAAGGGGGGTTTAGAGGGGGAGGATTTCGAAAATTCTTAATATCTCCGTTATTATGTGTCGGATCGAAAAATAATATAGAACCAATCTTATTGCAAATTTAATGTTTTAAACATGTTGTTATGTACATATTTTCACTATCTTGATTATTAACTGAGATATTTGCATATTTTAGTATTTGGTCTTCAGTAAGCCCCCACTCCTACTCATCTCATATTAACAATATTCTATTATGTTAAGAAGCATTTTATTTGAAGATTAAATACCAAATATTATTCCCATTGAACTTTTAATTTTTGAGATAAATACAAAAACGTGACGCACTTGGGAAATCTGCTTAGTTAACGCAGCCCCTGCGTGACGGACTTTTTAGGTTTCAAATTGCCCGTTTTGAGCCTCCCTGAACTCATTTCACTAGGTTTATCCTCCTTGAGCTTGACTATTTTCATGACGTCTATACGCATTTTGTATTGAAAAATATAATTCAATGATTGAATTAAGTAATAATAGTTAACACGTATATACATACGTCCTTGAATTCTTGTCTAGAAGAAATCTGTATGCTATGCTCAGAGTTGCGTAGAGTAGGACATATAGCATGAGATTCGGCCATAACAATTTATATATGCTTCCTTTCCACCTAAGATATGAAAAGATAAATTATAATTAAGGGCTAAAATTTTGAAGACAAAGACAAAGCTCTTAATTCAGTATTTCATATATTGAAGATAAAGAGTAACGGACTCCCAATAAATATGCGAGTGCAAACAAAAATAACTTAGCTTCCAAAATAAATATATAAAAAAATAATAAAATACTAATAAGAAATAAAGTCATTAGTAGGGGTAACGCCTGTTATTGAGTCCCCCAAAATAAAATGTCTCCTATCTCGGAAACGTCTTAGGCTACCGGGCTTTCACGATTTGACATCATGGGAGTGTAGGATTGTGGGTACAAGGCGAATACCTAGAGAAGCTGGTGCGAGAGGTAACTGCCGTCCATGTTGGAGAGTGATAGGCCGACACTACAATAATTTACTTTCCAGCGTAAAACCTCAGAAAAGTGAAATATTATGTAGGCAGTGTTTTCCCCAGGAAGATTTAATTTGGTAGATAGTTCCGCTATTCATATTTCATTGACAAAGTTTTTGAGGAACAACAAACTGAAACTACAAATAAAAAGTCCGTCACGCAGTGGCTGCGTAAACTAAGCAGTTTTCCCACCTAATGAATCCTTGAGTTACGAAAAATACTTAAGAAGATTGGTTCTATAACATTTTACGATCCGATTCACTACTACGGTGATATTTGTAAATTTTCTTACCCACCCCACTGTTGCAGGTCTTATTTCAGCCAATAAATATCTTTAGTGTTGACTGAAATAGCTAAATATAGTGTAAAGCTAAGTACACACCAGTAGACCATGTTGCGCGATTTGTCTATAGACCGTCTAGAGACGGTTTCGAGACACGGTCTATAGACACCGTTCATTGTCTCGTCTAGTGTCCACACTACGATGTAAATTTCTCAGTCTCATGTTCACAGTCCGCCATGGAGGACATGGTTTTGAGTGGAATGACTTCCTGCTTAGTGGTAATTATAAGTGAAAAACACGAAAACGTAAACGTTGGTGGACGCGCGAAGTAATTACAGAAGGGCCTAGATTCGGTAAAGCTCTATTAAGTAAATTAAGATTGGAAGACGCCATGGGTTTTCGGAATTTTACCCGGCTGACGTCTACTGATTTTGAAGACTTGCTTCTGATGGTTGGAAGAATAATAATGAAGCAAGATACAAAGTTTAGGGAAACCATCCCAGCTTCTCTTCGACTGGCAGTCACACTGCGTTTCCTAGCAAGTGGAGAATCATTCACGAGCCTCATGTACACCTTCAGAATATCAAAGCAGGCAATATCGAAAATGGTACCAGAGGTCTGCGAAGCAATTATGTCATCATTAAAACAATACGTAAAGGTATGCATAAAAAAAATTATTGCTAGCTTTAAAACTCAATTTTTATTAACTTAATTTTTATTAAATTAAACGATAAATAAGTCAACACAAAAAATTTATAGATTTGTGTAGTTATTTACAAAATCACGAATGCCATTGCCAATTTCATCCCTCGGCTCTGATTCCTCCTGAAGTTGAACATCTTCAGCTCCTTCTAAACCACCTGCAGTTGATGCAGAAGGATTTGAGCAAGCGCTGACTTGGGAAAGGTGTGATGATGTAGAAGGTGCATATGGGGTCTGAATGGACGGAATTTCAGCAGGAAGCAGACCCATGTCCAATCCAAATAAAATATCAACAGCTGAACCACACCACTCGGCAGCTGGAAACAGAGTGAAGATGCCTAGTCCCTAGGCGCTGAGTACATCCACACTGTCAAAATGTTCCGCAATATGTCTAAGTTGCATGAAGTCTCCCATTCCAATCGGGAGACCATAGACCTGCGATTTTTGGTCTCGCAACAAGCCCGTAGACGGAAGTCGTCAATAGACCTGTCTACGTAGACAACCTGAGACACGTCTAAGAGACCAAAATCGCGCAACATGTCTACTAGTGTGTACTAGGCTTAACGGTATCATTCGTTGCCATGGCAACGTGGTGAGCGTTGTCTTGGAACAGGCGAGGCAGCGGGGAACAACAAAGTTGTGAAGGCTTTTCAATCAAGTTAAAGAGGGGCTCAGGTTAGCTATGTAAGTTAAAGCGTTGACCTTTTAACGTTATTCGTTAAATAATAACCCCTAATAACGGTGTCGAGGAATCTGACCTTTGGTTTAATCCGTCGATCATATCGTCTGGTGAGGGGTAGTGTTGGTGTACGTAAAACTTGAGGTGCTTCAGCTGAAACTCCAGGGGTTTTCCTTGCTCGATCCGTTGTGGTAGGAGAATACCATTTCGATGGGAACTCCACTGCCAGCAGGAAAGCGGGTTTAACTCTATCCAAAGACACGGTAGGAAGTTTTTGAGTGCACAGCTTATAGGTACGGTTGACGACTGGAAAAGGACCTGAATATGGTGGTGTTAATGGTTTCTTGACCTTATCCTCCCCTAGTTGCTTCCCTTCCAACAACTGTACGAAGCGGTTCGCTTCTGAGTCCACATAAGTGCTGATCAACCTGGCATTTATGTCCTCGTATGGCGTATCACTTCCTAACTAAGTCCGATGTTTGTACGAGAACCTCAAAATCTAGTTTAGGAATTATGGGATAAAATTTGGTAAAACTTAGTTATATTGGCTCTAATAAAAAGTGTTTCTATCTGGCAGAACCACAGTTCGGGATCTTTCTTTCAAAAGAGTGGAATCTTGTCGACTGCAGAGAAGGCTGATACTTGGACACACATTTTTCGAAAATCGAGTCATGAGTAAAACCTCAATAGCTAATTTCCCTAAAGGAAAATCTGCTAAAATCCAATGAACAGAACTAGGGACTTACAGAAGGTTGAAACAATAACATACGAATAACTCATTGTATAGAGCAAAAATTGTAGAGCACCAAAATTTTAACAGGATTGTTTCTCTAACTTTTTTCCATCCAAAACAAAGGAGATCCGAACCGACCCCCCCCCCTATTCCTAGTCAATTTTAGCCATAAACGAATACAAATATTAGAGTTAAATGGGAACGGTTAAATATAGTATCGATAAGATAATCGATATAGTATCGATAAAATGATCACTTTCCAGTCATGACCGGAAAACACTACATATTTACAGGTATCTCACATAGTAAGAGTTCAATAAAAATAATATTTTGTATTAGAGCTTTGAATAATGTTGTTCATGATACAACAACTTATTCTTAATATGAGACGGGTAGAAGTGGAGGTTCACTGAAGCATTAAAAATAAACAAAATGCAAATACTTTGGCTAATAATTAGGATATTGAAAAAACTACATTCTATATTCTCCCTTCTAAACCCCCCTCCCCCGGTCCAATTTTAGCCATTAACGAATATGATCTTTATTTTTACATAAAACGTTTTTTAAAATTTCGAGTATGATAATGATCAAACAAAAATTGCAACTGCTAGATCATTAACCGACAAACATTTATATATATTTTTAACGGACCTCATTTTCGTCACCTCCTGGTCGTAGGATCGATGGACATTTCAGACAATTCTTCGAAAATCGCATTATACGTACAACCTCAATAGCCGATTTTCCTTAATCGAAACCTACTAAAAAGAAAAGAAAAAAACAGGTTGTTACCGAAAAAGAAATGTATCAGAAGGCATCAGTTCTGATCGAAAGTTTCCAATTTATCTTCGCTCTTTGGTCAATTTCGCCCTACGAAGTCCGCCTAGCAAATTGGAAACACATTAAAACTGTCGCCACACATGTTCACAGATCGGCTAGAGAATGGGTTGTCCTTGAAATGAGATATTGGAGTATGAGGGGCAGCTGATTTTGTTTGGTTATCCAGCCCTCGTTTAGCAAAGAATATTAAAATGAGTATGTAATAGGTCTAAGTTATGAAATACTTTCCTTTACTCCAGACTCCTGGCCGGCTTTCTACCCAAGCCAAAATCGAAAAAGTCCGTCACCCAGGGGCGGCGTAAACTAAATATTTCCCTCGCGGAGTTTAGTAATAGATAAATCTACATACTGGTAACACATCACCACCGTGAATAAATACAAACGGACATAAGAAATGTTTCATCCAATTTCAATAACCTGTCGACAGGAAGCGTTAGGTTAGAAATGTAAACATACGGGTCTGCCCGCCTCTCACCGGAAAGAAAAACAATTACAGAAATATATCAGAATATAACATATTAATTTTATTGAGAACTATTTACTATATCTAGTACTTTAATTTATAATCAGTCAGAATAATTGTTATAGCAACCAATCAAATTTTAGTAATCGAAGACATTAAAACGGGAGGTGGGGGGTCACCAGAACATATTAATATAAAGGTCTCTTGAATACAAAATTTGATATTTAAGCTTCGAATAACATGGTTTATTATTATAATAGAGTATTGTTAATGTAACATGAGTAGAAGTGTGTTTGCTGAAGGCTGAAAACTGAAAAATGTAAATATCCCGGTTAATATTCAAGCTAAAAAATACATGTATATAACAATAATTATTGAACATTTAATTTGCAAAAAGATTGGTTCTATACAATTTTTCGATCCAATGTATAGTAACGGAGATATTTTGAATTTTCGAAAATCCTCCCCTCTAAACACCCCCCCCCCCTCCCACTGGTTCGATTTCAGCCGTTAATGAACTTGATTTTCTTTTTACATTAAACGACTAAATATTGAGTTTCGTAACAATTAAACAATAATTGCGACCGCTAGAGCAGGGTAACAGACAAATATATACACACCTCCTGGGCAGGATCGATGGACATTTGAAGAAAAATTTCGAAAATCGCGTCATGAGTACAACCTCAATAGCTGATTTCCTACCTCATAGAACCTTCTACTACAGTAACTATATATTATAGTGCAGGAAAGCAATCTCAACAACTGCCTTCCCATAAGAAAATCTACTAGAATAGCTTATATTTTTACTGTATTTGAAAATAAATTTATATTTGTACGTTAACTCGTATATAAAGTTACCTGAAGAGCAATTTCCAAAAGCAACCGAACCTTTTACATGATGAGACTTGAGCAGTATAAGATACAGTCATGTTTCAGTGTAAACAAAAATTATCGCTCGTCTTATTGACATTTCTTTTTCAAATCATTTATTAACTTTCTTTATTTGAAAAGGTTACGCCATATGGCGTGAAATTAATTTAATTTTAATCTGAACATAAGGTTAGCTATGTGTAAGGTGCTTCTCTTAACCCTTCGACAGGCGCAATATGATTTGTAGCTTGGTTGGGCGCAATTCATCTGAGAGATCAAGTACACCAACTTGCATTCAATTTCTTTGTAATAAGGAAACAGTATTACTGAGCCACTCAAGTTTAATAAAACATGTATTAAAACATATTATTTTAGAATAGAAATAAATTTTATAAGCATAAAACATTTTTGTCCAAATAAAATTGCGATATAATGAAAGCTTTAGTCTGTTAAGTTTTTTCATTAAATATCCACTATAATTAGATCGATAGCCTGTTATCTGTTATATTTATATTTACAATAATTAAGAATTAAAATTAGTAATTAAAACACAAGAATATTTGATAGCTCAAAGAAAAGTTGGAAAGTAAACACATAGAAATGTAAATGTATAAAAGTTAAAAAAAAAATAAAAAATAAAAAAAAATATTATAATAAATTAACATTATCGTGTAATACAAATAACAACCTGTAAAATGCTAAAGCTAACTCACGTTGAACAAAATAAGGATACCACTTGTACTATTCGGAATCGATTTCAGCTTTTTTAAAATCTTTCTGGAAACAATATTCGCATAGCATACATGCATGCTCTAGGCAAAATACTTCTGAGCAGCATTGCTTACAAATATATTTTGAGTAACGAACTTTTTTATTTTCTCGACATTTCGAGCATCTCTTTCTCTTATTATTGTGACATATTTCTTGTTGGTCCTCCCTTTCCTCAGCAGGTCGAAATTGTTTGAGTTTGGTTTGTAGGTCAATCAAATCTCACAACGCGCTTTGAACTTAAAAAAAATACTTTATTCGTAATATAAAGGTTACATAGATGTGTATCGTACGGATGTTGGGTAACAAGTGTCTGGGGGGAGGAAAGGAGAGGGTTTATATACAATGGTTCTTGTGAGGTGCTGGCTCTGCTACTAGTCCTGGAGTCCTAGGATCTAAGTCCTCCCTTCTGAAAATCCGAAGTCCTCTGAGGATGAAGAGGTCGGGCGAAGATGTGGTACGGATCCGAACTTATTTCTTGAACTGGAGATGATACTGGAGAAGGTACTGGCAGCCGATGTGTTACATTTGCTTTACATTGACAGTTAGTGATAATGGAATATATATTAAAGAATATTAAGTATGCTAAACTAATGTAGATAACATAATCTTTAAAGTTGAAATTTATGTGACTAAATGATAATTCTTGATATTCTATTTCAGTAAGATTCATTGTCTCTAGATTTTGAAAACTTACATTTAGATCCTTAATGCCTATGGGTTCAAAATTAACAGTTAGAACGTTCATATCTAGGTGAACAATGTTAGGAGGTAAACATTCCTCAATGGACTCATTTGAATTTAGATAAATTATTGAGCTTAATGGGAGAAACGTGTTCTTTGTCATCAGCGTCTAGATTCCCTGTTAACCAGTTAATAGCTTTCCCTAATCCATTTACAATCCCTCTTTTATGTATATTATGGTGAAATTTGTAGGAATCTATTAGTGAAAATTGTGACTTTGTTAATTTCAATAGATTAAGTGTAATTTTGTACATGTCTAGTGTCGAGAATTTATATTGTTGATAGTCAACGTAAAATGTTATCGTATAGTACTTGTCAAGTATGTATGCTGGAGGCAGTTTTACATGTGTGATACCTGGTGTAGTACTTACGTCAGTCACTTTAAGAGCGTCACATGTCTGATAAATGAGAATTAGAGTCAGTAATATCTGAGTTCTCATCTGAAACAGATAATACATTTTTTGTTGGTTTTATGTAAGTCTTTCGTTTTCTTTGTATGTTGTCTTTATGTACTTTGTATGTTCTGTTTTTGTCTTTGCATAAGACTGACACTTTATAGGGATTTTGATTTTTAGTCCGTGTGTTAGCCTTAGTGTACAGTGGACTGTCTTCGGTATCTGGAATGTCTTCTCTATGTTCGTTTAGTTTTTCTGTTCGTTTTTCTTTTTCTCGAGTAATATTTTCGTGTGCTATTTTTTTGCATAATTTTGAGCCTGTCGTGATATTTTTCAACAAGTTTTTCCGTGATTTTATTGTCCGTCTCGAGGTTGTCAGTAATTCCAAAAGTTATTTCATTGGTTGTCAGTTTTACCGTTTGATTTAAAGTGTTGTTGAATGTTAGTGTTGCTAATCGTACCTGTCGTGTTAGTGTGATTTGTGGGTCTTCTTCTTTTATAGCTCGAAGGATTTCAATCAAGGTAGAGTGAGTGCGGTTCGCTAAAGCCAATGAATTGGGATGCATGGGAGTAGTCAAGTGGGCTTCGATATTTTGACTCTGTAAAAAGTTAAGAATTAAATTGTTGTCATATTCTTTCCCGTTGTCCATTCGAATTACTGTAGGTCGTGGGTAGTGTTCTAAATATTCTTCCAGAGTGTGTAGTACATTTATGGCGTTACACTGGTTTACAAGTCTGGTAAATAGTCGTTTTGAAAATGTGTCATGTATTGTAATGATATATTTAGACTGATAATGTAAAGTGTCCATCATTAACTCATCAAAAGGCCTTTACAGAATTTAGTTTTCACCGGCTTCCTGTCATATTTCGTTTTCCTACAGGTGGAACACTTGTTTACATAGTCCATTATTTTGTCCTTCATACGGGGAAAGTAATAATTTCTTTTTAATTTATTGTAAGTCTCTAATCCACCGCGATGGTATGATTTACCTATGTGATAATCTACAATTAATTGCGTCTGTTCCGTGTCAGTGAGTATGTCTATACATTTTTTCCTGTATCGTTTAATTTTTACAGAGGGGTATTTGTCTTGAACAATGTCTGAGATTTTCTGAAATATGCCTTCGAATTTGGGGCGTACCGTCTCAACAGTTGGTTCGCAATAAAGTCCGTAAGTCATGTTTGGTTTGAGGATTTCCTGGAGAGTGTCTTCTAAGTCTGAGCGAAAAGGGTAGGCAGTCTCAATGGAGTATCTGTTCTTGTTAAAAGGTTTTGTATATTCAACAGTTTTACTTCCGCGTTGTATAAAAATTTGATTTTTTTCGATGTTAATAGGCTTGAGTGGATCATCTACAATCCAGACTTGCTGATTAGATGACTCCTGTGAATGAACTGTCTGGAGGTCGGAGTCGTCTCGGGTTTCCCTTACGTCAGGTCTGTGCTCTAGCTGCTCTAGTATGCTGTCATAGTCTGTTTCTAATGGAATGTGTGATGTAGACGGTTCATTGAGTATGTCTTCTATGTCAGAGTCTATTGCCATGCACGTGGTCTCCTTTTTCCGAGAAAGGGCGTCAGCAACTACATTACTTCTACCTTCAATATGTTTGATATCAAACTCAAAGTCAGAGAGTTGAAAAATCCATTTCATTAATCTATTGTTCGCATTTTTCATTGAAAATATCCATGTTAATGGTTTATGGTCAGTTTGTAATGTGAATTTTTTCCCAAATAAATATGGCTTGAAGTGAGTACAAGACCATACAACTGCTAAGAGTTCTTTTTCAATAGTCGAATATTTTTGTTCAGTAGGTGATAATGTTCTCGATGCAAAAGCAATTGGGTGGTCCCTCCCTTCTGAAAGTTGGGACAATACTGCTCCTATTGCATAATTGCTGGCGTCAGTAGTCAGTGTGAATGGTAATTGGAAATCTGGATATTGTAGGATTGGTGCGTTCGTTATCATATCTTTTAATGTCTGTACACTGTTGTTTAATAATTTCGAGTCTACGGGCTCAGTCTGTTTTAGTGCGTTTGTAAGTGGTTTAACAATGTCTGCGTAGCCTTTAATAAATTTCCTGTAATATCCAGAAAGTCCTAAAAATTGTCTAATTTCTTTTTCCGTTCTAGGGGTAGGGAAATTTAAAATTGCCTGTATTTTGTCAGGATTTGGTTTTATGCCGTCTGGGGATACTATGTGTCCTAGGAAAGGTATTTCAGATTGAAAGAATTCTGTTTTGTCCAATTGAATAGTAAGATTGTAGTCTGCAAGTCGTTGAAGTACCTTTCCTATATGGTGAAAGTGGTCTTGTTCTGTTTCCGAAAATATAATAATGTCATCAATGTATACTGCACAGTTCCCGAGATTCTGAATTGCAGCATTTGCTAGTTTTTGAAAAGTGGGGGGTCCATTACAGATGCCAAAGGGCAAACGCAGCCATTCATAATGATTTTTTTCAGTGCTGAATGCAGTTTTAGGAATAGACTCCTCATCTAATGGTATCTGATGAAATCCACTAGCTAAATCTATTGTCGAAAAAAATTTTGATCCCTTAAGTTGGTTTAGTATGTCCTCAATATTAGGTAATGGGAATTTGTCTGGTATAGTCACCGCATTAAGTTTCCGATAGTCAATTACCATACGGATTTTCTTTTTCCCGCTGGCATACATTTTTTTGGGTACTACCCATAGGGGAGCATTATATGGTGAATTACTTTCTCGTATAATTCCATTTTTCAATAATTTATCTATTTCTTTATGTATCTCTTCGCGAAATTGAGCAGGGTATCTATAGTTCCGTGCATAAATAGGTTTGTCTGTTGTTGTCTCGATTTTATGTTTTAATAAAGTAGTTGGGGGTAATGGGTCATCTTCTCTTTTTATTATTTTTTGATGCTTCGATATTAAATTTATTAATTTTTCTTGTCGCGTTTCATTTAAATGGGAGCATCTAATTAATTTTTTTATTTCTTCATTATTTATATAATTTAAATTAATGTTATTTTTATTAAGAATTTTATTATTTTCGATAATTACATCATTATTAAATAGACTTATTTTATTTTTTTCACAATCTAATATGCTATTTGTTTCGCGCATTGTATGGTAACCTAATAAAAAATCGTACTTACTACTAAAAGGAAATACTAGAAATTTTATATATAAATCTGTAGTTAAACCCAGGAAAGGTGCAAGGTTTATTAGCGCACTTTGGCTACTCTTTTCGCTACCCACTGGAGTTTTAACCACAAATTCTTCTGATTGGATTTGAGTGCCATCAGGTAAAGCACTGGGTGTTATATAATTTTGTGAAGATCCGGTATCAATAAGCCAAGTTTTTCCCCTAATGTCTTCAAATGACGGTAAAGATTCAGTTAGACTTAGCGTATGTTCGGGGGGTCTTTGTTTTGTCCTAAGTCTAAAAAATGGTCCAGTTTTTCGGTAAGATAGTCGACAGATTTTGATAGATTATCATATTTTTCTTTTAGTCCTATAACGTCTGTGTCCATATGATTAACTTGATTTGAGCGAACCGTCCTCATAGATACGGTATTACTACTGTCTAATTTTTGAACGGGGGGTTTATTAAAAAATTCATGCTGTTTTTCTGGGTCCCACTGTTGATTATAAATAGGGGGTGTCCTCGGTCTGTAGGGTTGTCGGTATTGTGGGTCATTATTTGGGTACGATTGATACGTGTGAGGGGGTTGATACGTGTGAGGGGGTTGGTACGTGTGAGAGGGTTGATATGCCTGAGGGGGTTGATACGCATGAGGGGGTTTATATTGTTGGTCTCTGTGCCATATTGGGGGTTTGAAATTGTGGTGGTCATGTCTATGTTGTTTTTGGGTATAACGACTTGGGTGGAGTCTTGGTTCAAATTTGAAATTTGGGATGTGATATTGTGTTTTGTGTGGTGTCCAGTCCCGTTTTTGGTGGTATGTATTGTTTGTCCGTTCAACTATATAGGCTGCATCGTTCTGCAATGCTTTCCTGACTTGTTCTAAAGTGTCAAGTTTTTGAAATCTAATATAGTCTACAATGTCTGGGTGAAAATGTTTGTTAGTGTATGAAATTATATTTCTCTCGACAAATTTTAAATAAATGTCAGGAGACTCTTCGTCTAATTTTGCCCTAGCACATATAAGAGCAAACATACCCTCAATTCGCTCTAAAAATAGTAGTGGATGTTCGTGTTTGTATGGGCGTGTGGAATATATCTCCTCCATTAATTGGTCACATGTCCGTGAATCTTTGTATTGGCTCTCTAAATGTTTCAAAATTTGTTCAACTGTGTCGACTGTTTGCGACAGACATTCGACACAGTTGAACAAATTTTGAAACATTTAGAGAGCCAATACAAAGATTCACGGACATGTGACCAATTAATGGAGGAGATATATTCCACACGCCCATACAAACACGAACATCCACTACTATTTTTAGAGCGAATTGAGGGTATGTTTGCTCTTATATGTGCTAGGGCAAAATTAGACGAAGAGTCTCCTGACATTTATTTAAAATTTGTCGAGAGAAATATAATTTCATACACTAACAAACATTTTCACCCAGACATTGTAGACTATATTAGATTTCAAAAACTTGACACTTTAGAACAAGTCAGGAAAGCATTGCAGAACGATGCAGCCTATATAGTTGAACGGACAAACAATACATACCACCAAAAACGGGACTGGACACCACACAAAACACAATATCACATCCCAAATTTCAAATTTGAACCAAGACTCCACCCAAGTCGTTATACCCAAAAACAACATAGACATGACCACCACAATTTCAAACCCCCAATATGGCACAGAGACCAACAATATAAACCCCCTCATGCGTATCAACCCCCTCAGGCATATCAACCCTCTCACACGTACCAACCCCCTCACACGTATCAACCCCCTCACACGTATCAATCGTACCCAAATAATGACCCACAATACCGACAACCCTACAGACCGAGGACACCCCCTATTTATAATCAACAGTGGGACCCAGAAAAACAGCATGAATTTTTTAATAAACCCCCCGTTCAAAAATTAGACAGTAGTAATACCGTATCTATGAGGACGGTTCGCTCAAATCAAGTTAATCATATGGACACAGACGTTATAGGACTAAAAGAAAAATATGATAATCTATCAAAATCTGTCGACTATCTTACCGAAAAACTGGACCATTTTTTAGACTTAGGACAAAACAAAGACCCCCCGAACATACGCTAAGTCTAACTGAATCTTTACCGTCATTTGAAGACATTAGGGGAAAAACTTGGCTTATTGATACCGGATCTTCACAAAATTATATAACACCCAGTGCTTTACCTGATGGCACTCAAATCCAATCAGAAGAATTTGTGGTTAAAACTCCAGTGGGTAGCGAAAAGAGTAGCCAAAGTGCGCTAATAAACCTTGCACCTTTCCTGGGTTTAACTACAGATTTATATATAAAATTTCTAGTATTTCCGTTTAGTAGTAACATGTCCGTGAATCTTTGTATTGGCTCTCTAAATGTTTCAAAATTTGTTCAACTGTGTCTAATGTATGTCGCAAAAAGCATCTTTTGGCTAATCCCTTTATTCTATACTGAACCATGGAAAATATTCTTCCATGGTTGGATTTATGGTGGGGATTTTCTTCTTTACAAGTCCTAGCAATTAAATCTCTTACGACTTGACAAAAATAAATTAGTTCTTCAGGATTCCCATCATATTCGGGAATCATTTTTAAATCAAAATCTGAAATGATGTATGCCATTGTATCGTTAGTTTCGGTTAATTTAATATCTAATAATTGTGTTGCAAGTTCTCCTAAGTCAATGTCACTGTCAGTTATGGGTCTCTTAATATTTAGCCTATCGCTTAATTTACTCATAAAAATAAATCACATAAAAAATGAAAATATACTTTATAAAAAATACTTATGAAAAGTTATTATAATTAAGAATTTAATTTATAAAAATTCAAATATGAAGACAATTAATTATCATTAAAAATGTGAAATATATATTCCATTAACAATTTAAATTTATGTAAAGCAATGTATTTTAAGTTGTTTCTATTAAGTACCTTTTTTAAACTCTCAGAGCGAAGTGAAGATTCAATGAATTTCTAGGTTCTGGATGGTGATTTTGAGTATTGAGATACTCCTGCGATATCAGTTCCGGCTTCTCCTGGCTGGATCTTGAAGATACAGATGTCTTCCTGTGTCCTTGGTGGAGGCTTAGAAGAGCTTAAATCGCAGCACCAGTCCCTCAGCTTCGGGCGCCAATCAAATCTCACAACGCGCTTTGAACTTAAAAAAAATACTTTATTCGTAATATAAAGGTTACATAGATGTGTATCGTACGGATGTTGGGTAACAAGTGTCTGGGAGGAGGAAAGGAGAGGGTTTATATACAATGGTTCTTGTGAGGTGCTGACTCTGCTACTAGTCCTGGAGTCCTAGGATCTAAGTGTTGATAGGCATTCCTACTATTGCTAGGCTTCTTCTCTGTAACTGGTCTTTACACAATTCGAAGGAGAAGGACTTCAAATAACATCGTCTAGCATTTGTTTTGAAAATATTTAAGTTGTTATTGGCATAATAAATAATTTGGGAGTTTATTCCTGCTATATTTAATAAGGCAAAAAAAAACTACCATTGGCCATCTCCGAACATTTCTTGCTACGTTATGGTATAGGTTGCACATAATTTGTCCACAACTCCTGATTTTAACATGTTATAATCTAAAATTATCTCCGGTTTCCCAGAATCCTTATCCACTTCATTGTCATTGTGCAAGCTGGAAATTAATATGACATTTTTCCCCATTTTAGGTATATACGACACTAAAGTACAATTTTGAGTAAAGCAAAATGAATTGCTATTTATAGGCCTGTGTTTAGTGTTGACAAACTCAGGGGGAAGTTGAGGCTTGTTTTTTCTGATCGTTCCCAGCAAAGACAATTTTTTTTCCTTCAGAAATTGCAACAAGTCAAAACTAGTAAACCAGTTGTCACAAGTTATGTTTCGCCCAGTTCAAAAATAGGCTGTGATAATCTTGAAACAACTTCTTTTGGTGAATTACTCACTTTGAAGGTTCCCTCTGGTTGCTTGCCAGCATAGATCTCTAAATTATAAGTGTAGAACATTTTAGCATCGACAAGAGCATAAATCTTCACTCCATATTTATTAGGTTTAGAGGGTATGTACTGCCTAAACGAACACCTTCCGCGGAACCCTTCTAGTTTTTCGTCTATTGTTACATTTTCCCCAACTGTGTAGCTTTTTTTGGCAGTTATCTACAAATAGTTTGAACATATCGCGAACAGCTGCCAATTTGTCTTGTTCTTTTCTGGACTCTCTAGTGTTAATATCATCAAATCGAGTGCATCTCACAAGAAATTTGAATCTCTTTAAATTCATAACGAGATGAAATCGTTCCACTCCACACCCGTCCTCCCCCCACAATTCTTCCAATGATTGTCGATTACTCCTAAGTACACCAGCCAGAGTAATCCGATAAACGCTTTGAATTCAACTACATCTGTAGGCTTTGCGTCTCTATCTCTTTGAAAGTGGTTGCGAATGCTTTCAATAAATATGTTCGTGTAATTCACAATCATATTTATCATTTCCACCGACATAATGCATTTCCAACACTCTAATGCAGAAGAAGCATTTCGTGCTTCCCCTATCACACCTGGCAAATGCATTAAAACGTTATGGCTTGCTCGTTTTACCCGGGTGTTAGGTTTTTTTGAACCATTTCGTAATTTTATCTTTACCCAAGCAAACATCGGTACAGCAATCATCTTCTTCTGAGCTGTCTCCTTCTTGCTCTGGATCCAGAGTCTTCTTGCCTTTCTTCTTATATCTTCCGCATCAGTATCCGATTCGTCGCCATTGTTTTCATTTTTCAGTACATCCTCTTCATTGAATAATAAGTCATGAATGGCTGACAGATCGTCTGGGTTCTGAGGGTTCAAAAGTTTCCGCCTTTTTGCCATTTGACCCTGGAATAAAAAAAAAGTATAAATAAATCCCCGTTCGGGCGCAATTCATCACACAGATTAGTTCAAGATAAATGATTTTTAACGTTCAATAATTAAGTCTATAATTCATAATAAGTAACATTAAATAGTAATATCAAAATTAATCCAGATAAATTTGCGAAAAAATGAAATTAATTAACTTACGTGATCAGGCGCAATTAATCTCACAGATTCAAACATCTCTGGTGGCATCGGAGAACGTACTGGATCTAAAATGGTGGTAGGGTCGGCGACCATGGTGGGAGTCAGGAAGATAGGTGGGAGAACTGCTCTCTGTTGTGAGTCACGGAAACTTGGTAAACCAAAAAAAATTCTTCTCATCTCACAGATTAAATGCGCCCGACAGAAGGTTAATGCTTTTGTAAACCTAGAGTTGAATATTTGATTCCTGAGTGGGTAAAAGTAATAAGAAAATAAATAAAATCCTTAAACTCCCTGAGTAGGAAAAATGTTGTACTCTGCAGATGTCCTTTTGAGATACGCTTTAAATTTTAATAAAAGTAAATACGCAAACAGGAAATGTAAATTCAAAGGACTTATTGTAGCCTTGCAATGAATATAATTCAAGTGTGATTCAGGTTAGGGAAGTTATAAGTCTCCGCCCCTCCCCTCATTTGATATTTATTTTAATCTATATCTATATCTATATATATCTAAAATTGTAACCTCTGTCTGTACATTGATTTTTTTCGCGAATTTTCACGATAACTTTTCGTTTCACATGGCATAGACACCATAACTGCATTTTGTTTCTTTCGTGTGTTTGTTTGTTTGTAGCGGAAGTGAACAATTTAATTTGACACAAAAGCCTCAACCAAACTAAATAAAACTCGGTATGTGTATTAGCACTAATGCACAAAATTATAATAAGCCGTACCAACATTTCTAGGGACGGGCAGGAGTGGGGGTTGTAAGGGAGGCCTGAATTTAAAAATAGCGGTATTTCCTTTTCTATTGGTTTTTCTACAAATATACACATAACAAAAGTTTTTATTTTGTTACTTAGAGTAACTTTTGTTATATAAATGTTTTTCGTATACCGGTTTATAAACGAGATATACGCTAAAACCTATAGCGGAAGTGAACAGTTTAATTTGGCACAAAAGACTAAACCAAACTAAATAAAACTCGGTATGTGTATTAGCACTAATGCCTCCATTATAATAAGCCGTACCAACATTTCTAGGGACGGGCAGGAGTGGGGGTTGTAAGAGAGGCCTGAATTTAAAAATAGCGGTATTTCGTTTTCTATTGGTTTTCCTACAAATATACAAATAACAAAAGTTGTTTATTTTGTCATTTAGAGTAACTTTTGTTATATACCATTTTGTCGTATACCTAAGTATTAATGAGTTTATACGTTAAAACTTTAGCTGGAGCCAACAATTTTATTGGGCACTAACGGCTGAACCGAACTTAACTAAGCTCGGTATGTCAATTAGCATTAATTCTTCCATGATTATAAGTTATATTAAAATTTTTAGGTTCGAACGGGAGGGGGGTTATAAGGGAGGCCTGAAATAAAAATTCACCCATATTTACATGCATAAGCGACGGGAAATATAAAAATATCGAAGACAGTGAAGCCTTATCGAACAAATATTCTATTATTAGCAAATCCATGGCAACGACGGGTATCATTCCTAAACACTGGGACGGGTAAATGTCAAAATATTGTGCAATGTAAAGCCGTGCAAAAAAAAAACCATCACATTCAGCCTCAAATAAATTCCCGGGCGAAGCCGGGTATCTGAGCTAGTATAGATATATATATATATATATATATATATATATATATATATATATATACATATATATATATATTATATATATATAAATATATATAAAATTGTAACCTCTGTCTGTACATTGTTTTTTTCTCGAAATTTCACGATAACTTTTCGTTTCACATGTCCTAGACACCATAACTGCAATTTGTTTCTTTGGTGTCTGTTTGTTTGTTTGTTTATTTGTTTGTTTATTTGTTTGTTACCTTTTCACGCATAAACGGCTGAACCGAATTTTATGAAACTTGGTATGTATATTAGTACTAACCCAACTTAGACTTTAGGCTATATTAAAATTCTCTGAGATGAACAGGAGTGGGGGTTATAAGAGAGGCCTGAAATTAAAAATAGCGATATTTCGTTTCCTATTGGTTTTTCATCAAATATGAGTTGTTTATTTTGTTATTTAGAGTAACTTTTGTTATATACACTTTTTTCATATACCGATTTATAAACGAGATATACGCTAAAACCTACAGCGGAAATGAACAATTTTATTTGGGACAAAAGACCCAACCGAAATAAATAAAACTCGGTATGTGTATTAGCACTAACGCTTTCATTATAACAAGCCAAACCAACATTTCTAGGTACGGGCAGGAGTGGGGGTTGTAAGGGAGGCCTGAATTTAAAAATAGCGGTATTTCTATTTCTATTCGTTTTTCGGCAAATATGAACATAACAAGAGTTGTTTATTTTGTTATTTAGAGTAACATTTGTTATATAAACTTTTTTCGTATACCGAATTATAAACGTGATATACGCTAAAACATATAGCGGAAGTGAACAATTTCATTTGGGACAAAAGACCCAACCGATCTAAATAAAACTCCGTATGTGTATTAGCACTAATGTATTCATTATAATAAGCCATACCAACATTTCTAGGGACGGGCAGTAGTGGGGGTTGTATGGGAGGCCTGAATTTAAAAATAGCGTTATTTCGTTTTCTATTGGTTTTTCTGCAAATATGCTCATAACAAAAGATGTTTATTTTGTTATTTAAAGTAACTTTTGTTATATACACATTTTTCGTATACCGAATTATAAACGAGATATACAGTAAAACTAAAGTAATTTGCGTAGAAATATTGATATGCTCAACAATTCTGTACAATATGAACTAACAGGTACCTCACCGGGAAAAATTAATTCAAATCTATGTTAATATTTTCTCCTTAATAGCTGAAATCTATGCATAATGCACAGGAGACGGGAAATACGACAATTTGGAGGACATTGAAGTCTTACAAAAAAAAAACGAAGGGTATAAACCCTAAACACTGGGACGGGGAAATCTCAAAATATTATGCAAAGTAAAGCCTTGCCAAAAAAATACCATCAACATTCAGCCTCAAATGAATTCCCTGGCGAAGCCGGGTATCTGAGCTAGTATATATATAAAATTGTAACCTCCCTCTGTACATTGATTTTTTTCGCGAAATTTCACGATAACTTTTCGTTTCACATGTCATAGACACCATAACTGCATTTTGTTTCTTTCGTGTATGTTTGTTTGTTTGTTTGTTACCTTTTCACGCATAAACGGCTGAACCGAATTTTATGAAACTTGGTATGTATATTACTACTAACACAACATAGACTGTAGGCTATATTAATATCCTCTGAGACAAACAAGAGTGGGGGTTATAAGGGAAGCCTGAAATTAAAAATAGCGATATTTCGATTCCTATTGGTTTTTCGGCAAATATAAACATAACAAAAGTTGTTTATTTTGTAATTTAGAGTAACTTTTGTTATATACACTTTTTTTGTATACCGGTTTATAAACGAGATATACGCTAAAACCTATAGCGGAAGTGAACAGTTTAATTTGGCACAAAAGACTAAACCAAACTAAATAAAACTCGGTATGTGTATTAGCACTAATGCCTCCATTATAATAAGCCGTACCAACATTTCTAGGGACGGGCAGGAGTGGGGGTTGTAAGGGAGGCCTGAATTTAAAATAGCGGCATTTCGTTTTCTATTCGTTTTTCGGCAAATATGAACCTAACAAAAGTTGTTTATTTTGTTATTTAGAGTAACTTTTGTGATATTCATTTTTGACTTTTAACGAAGTATAAACGAGATATATACTATAAACTAAAGCGGGAGTCAACTATTTTATTGGGCGCTAACGATTGAACCGAACTTAACAAAACTCGGTATGTCAATTAGCATTAATTCTCCCATGATTATAAGCTATATTAAAATTTTTAGGTTCGAACGGGAGTGGGAGTTATAAGGGAGGCCTGAAGTAAAAATTCAAGATATTTCATTTTCTATTTGTTTTTCGGCAAAGGTGCACATAACAAAAGTTGTTTACTTTGTTATTTAGAGCAACTTTTGTTTCATTCACTTATGTCATAAAATGAAGTAAATACGGGATATAAGCTAAATCTATAGCGGGTGTCGACGATTTTATTAGTACTTATTTAAGTGTTTTTAATATAGGCATATTATGACAAATGATGTTATGTTTTAGCCTTATCTATTTCGATTATTTAGTACTAAGTATGATTCGGATTAGTGAGATTATAAATCCCCCTCCCCCTTCGCCTCATTTATTTATTTTCCCTAGAAAATAACTTTGCTATTTATTTCCGATAGAAATTTAAAGTATAAGAGCATTTCCATTATTTAATTTGTATAATGTATTATTTTAAAAAAAAAATCGTGCTGAATTTCCTCAAGGAGTGATAGGGGAAGTAGTAGGGAATCAAACTCTTTGATTTTGGTTATATACTATCTTATTTCCGATATCTTCATGTTATTGAAACAAATATGTACTATCATAACAATTAAACGTTAATGTCATTATGACAAAAGACAAAATGCTCTTAAACTCGATGTGATTGTTTAAAGTATTACTTAGGTTGCAGGGACGGCTACGATCTCTTCCCTCGACTAGCTTTTTGAATATAATTTAAATTATTTTTAGGGTAACACTATTATTTAATTCCATCAGGTAGATAAATTATTACAATAATATTTTGAATTAATAATTTAAGGAGAAGAGTGTTGATAGCTCTAATGCGAGAGCGGAAATAGACGGAGGCTAATAGAGTTAATTGAGTTTACTAATTTCCTGTGAAATGCTGGTATTACGGGAAGTGATTACCACTGAGATCTCCTATTATGAATATAACCTTACGTGCTAAACTATGCTTAAACTATATGTGCTCGGATTGGTTTTTGACAGGAAATAAGTTTCATTATAGACGATACTAGCTCAGATACCCGGCTTCGCTCGGGAATTCATTTGAGGCTGAATGTTGATGGTATTTTTTTGGCAAGGCTTTACTTTCCACAATATTTTGACATTTACCCGTCCCAGTGTTTAGGGTTAATACCCGTCGTTTCTGTGGATTTGTTATTAATAAAATTAATTTTTTATGTAAGACTTCACTGTCCTCCATATTGTCATATTTCCCGTTTCCATTTCATTATGTATAGATTTGAATAATTAAGGACAAAATATTAAAATACATTTGGGTTAATTTTTCCAGGTGACGTACCTGGTAGTCCATATTGAAAAGAATTGTTGAGCAAATTTCTCTAAATAACAAAATAAACAACTTTTGTTATGTGCATATTTGCCGAAACCCCATAGGAAACGAAATATCACTATTTTTAATTTCAGGCCTCCCTTATAACCCCCTCTCCTGCCCGTCCCTAGAAATGTTAGTATGGCTTATTATAAGGAAGACGTTATTGCTAATACACATACCGAGTGTTTTATTTAGTTCGGTTGAGTCTTTTGTGCCAAATAAAATTGTTTGACTCCCGCAGTAGTTTTTAGCGAATAACGCCTTTATACTTCCGTATACGACTATAGTTTTTATAACAAAAGTTTCTCTAAATAACAAAATAAACAACTTTTGTTATGTGCATATTTGCCGAAACCCCAATAGGAAACGAAATATCATTATATTAAATTCAGGCCTCCCTTATAACCCCCACTCCTGCCCGTCCCTAGAAATGTTAGTATGGCTTATTATAAGGAAGGCGTTAGTGTTAACTCACATACCGAGTTTGGTTTAGTTCGGTTGAGTTTTTTGTGCCAAATAAAATTGTTGACTTCCGCAGTAGTTTTTAACGTATAACTCTTTTATACTTCCGTATACGGCAAAAGTGCATATAATAAAAGTTACTCTAAATAACAAAATAAACAACTTTTGTTATGTGCATATTTGCTAAAAAAGCAATAGGAAACGAAATATCGCTATTTTTAATTTCAGGCCTCCCTTATAACCCCCTCTCCTGCCCGTCCCTAGAAATGTTAGTATGGCTTATTATAAGGAAATCGTTATTATTAATTCATATTGCGAGTTTGGTTTATTTCGGTTGAGTCTTTTGTCCCAAATAAAATTGTTCACTTCCGCTATATGTTTTAGCGTATATCTCGTTTATAAATCGGTGTATAAAAAAATGTTTATAACAAAAGTTACTCTAAATAACAAAAACAACAACTTTTGTTATATTCATATTAGGAAACGAAATATCGCTATTTGTAATTTCAGGCCTCCCTTATAACCCCCACTCCTGTTCATCTCAGAGAATTTTAATTTAGCCTAAAGTCTAAGTTGGGTCAGTAGTAATATACATACCAAGTTTCAAATAATTCGGTTCAGCCGTTTATGCGTGAAAAGGTAACAAACAAACAAACATACACAAAAGAAACAAAATGCAGTTATGGTGTCTATGAAATGTGAAACGAAAAGTTATCGTGGAATTTTGAGAAAAAAATCAATGTACAGACAGAGGTTACAATTTTATATATATACTAGCTAAGGTACCCGGCTTCGCTCGGGAAATCATTTAAGGCTGAATGATGATAGTATTTTTTTTTTTTTTGAGCAAGTCTTCAATGTTAACTACACTTCCCGTCTGGGCGCATTGTTTTCCCGTGAGGGTCAGGCAGGCGGCTTACAGAAAAAAAAATTGTAATTCAAGAATAAATGAAAATAAGCCCCTAATCATTGTGTCCCGTGAGTGTCAGGCGGGCGACGTATAGATGTGAAATTTTAATTTTGAAGAATAAATAAAAATGTGTTCCTGATCTATCTCTCTCCACTTTTTAACTCACCTTTTTGAATACTTCAAACCATAATCGTGGATAGCATTTATTAAAATTAAATATCCTCTATAATGAAACTTATTTCCTGTCAAAAACCAATCCGAGCTCGTATAGTTTAAGCATAGTTTTGTAATTAGATTATATTCGTAATAGTAGAGCGCAGTGGAAATCATTTCACAGGAAATAAGTTAACTCAATTAACTGTTTAGGCTCCGGCCTCCTTCCGCTCCAGCATCTCTATAGTTTTCCTTAAAATATTGATTCGAAGTATTATTTTAATAATTTATCTACCTGATGGAATTAAATAATAGTATTACCCTAAAAATAATTTCATTTATATATTTATAGCTCAGATACCCGGCTTCGCCCGGGAATTGATTTGAGGCTGAATGGTGATGGTATTTTTTTGGCAAGGCTTTACTTTGCACACTATTTTGACATTTACCCGTCCCAGTGTTCAGGGTTTATGGCATCCCCTTGTTGGCATTTATGGCATTTAATAATAAAATTAATTTTTTATGTAAGACCTCACTGTCTTCCATATTGCCATATTTCCCGTCTCCTGTGCATTATGCATAGATTTCAGTTATTAAAGACAAAATATTAACGTAGATTTGAATTAAGTACCTTATAGCTCGAATTGGAATGAATTGTTGAGCATATCAATATTTCTACGCAAATTACCTGCTCCACACATTGTTCCTAGAGAAATTTATAAAACAAAAGTTAATCTAAATAACAAAGTAAACAACTTTTGTTATTTGGATGTTTGTAGAAAAACAAATAGACAATGAAATATTGCGAATTTTTATTTCAGGCCTCCCTTATAACCCCCACTCCCGTTCTAACCTAAAAATTTTAATATAGCTAATAATCATGGAAGAATTAATGCTTATTGAAATACCGAGTTTTTAAGTTCGGTTTAATCGTTAGCGCCCAATGAAATAGTTGACTCCCGCTTTAGTTTATAGTGTATATCTCGGTTATAATTCGGTATAAGAAAAAAGTGTATATGACAAAAGTTACTCTAAATAACAAAATAAACAACTCTTGTTATGTTCATATTTGCCGAAAAACGAATAGATAACGAAATACCGCTATTTTTAAATTCAGGCCTCCTTTACAACCCCCACTCCTGCCCGTCCCTAGAAATGTTGGTATGGCTTGTTATGATGAAAGCGTTAGTGTTAATACACATACCGAGTTTTATTTATTTCGGTTGGGTCTTTTGTCCCAAATAAAATTGTTCACTTCCGCTATAGGTTTTAGCGTATATTTCGTTTATAATTCGGTATAAGAAAAAAGTGTATATAACAAAAGTTACTCTAAATAACCAAATAAACAACTTTTGTTATGTTCATATTTGCCGAAAACCCAATAGGAAACGAAATATCGCTATTTTTAATTTCTGGCTTCCCTCATAACCCCCACTCCTGCCCGTCCCTAGAAATGTTGGTATGGCTTGTTTTAATGAAAGCGTTAGTGCTAATACAAATACCGAGTTTAACCTATTTCGGTTGAGTCTTTTGTCCCAAATAAAATTGTTCACTTCCGCTTTAGGTTTTAGCGTATATCTCGTTTATAATTCGGTATACGAAAAAAGTGTATATAACAAAAGTTACTCTAAATAAGAAAATAAACAACTTTTGTTATGTTCATATTTGCCGAAAAACCAATAGGAAACGAAATATCACTATTTTTAATTTCTGGCTTCCCTTATAACCCCCACTCCTGTTCGTCTCAGAGGATATTAATATAGCCTAAAGTCTAAGTTGGGTTAGTAGTAATATGCATACCAAATTTCATAAAATTCGATTCAGCCGTTTATGCGTGAAAAGGTAACAAACAAACAAACAAACAAACAGACACCAAAGAAACAAAATGCAGTTATGGTGTCTATGACATGTGAAACGAAAAGTTATCGTGAAATTTCGAAAAAAAATTCAATGTACAGACAGAGGTTACAATTTTATATATATACTAGCTATATATGGCTTCGCTCGGGAAACCATTTAAGGCTGAATGATGATAGTATTTTTTTGGGCAAGGCTTCCATGTTTACAACTACGCTTCCCGTCGGCGAGCATTGTTTTGGTGTGAGGGTCAGGCAGGCGACTTATAAATGAGAAATTTTATATTTGAAGAATAAATAAAAATGTGTTCCTAATCTATCCCTTGCCACTTTTTAACTCACCTCTTTGAATAATTCAAACCATAATCATGGATAGTATTTATTACAATTAAATATCGTCTATAATGAAACTTATTTCCTGTCAAAAACCAATCCGAGCACATATAGTTTAAGCATAGTTTAGCACGTAAGGTTATATTCATAATAGTAGATCTCAGTGGTAATCACTTCCCGTAATGCCCAGCATTTCACAGGAAATTAGTAAACTCAATTAACTCTATTAGCCTCCGTCTATTTCCGCTCTCGCATTAGAGCTATCAACACTCTTCTCCTTAAATTATTAATTCAAAATGTTATTGTAATAATTTATCTACCTGATGGAATTAAATAATAGTGTTACCCTAAAAATAATTTCAAATATATTCAAAAAGCTAGTCGAGGGGAAGAGATCGTAGCCGTCCCTGCAACCTAAGTAATACTTTAAATAATCATATCGAGTTTAAGAGCATTTTGTCTTTTGTCATAATGACATTAACATTTAATTGTTATGATAGTACATATTTGTTTCAATAACATGAAGATATAGGAAATAAGATAGTATATAACCAAAATCAAAGAGTTTGATTCCCTAGTACTTCCCCTATCACTCCTTGAGGAAATTCAGCACGATTTTTTTTTTAAATAATACATTATACAAATTAAATAATGGAGATGCTCTTATAGTTTAAATTTCTATCGGAAATAAATAACAAAGTTATTTTCTAGGGAAAATAAATAAATGAGGCGAAGGGGGAGGGGGATTTATAATCTCACTAATCCGAATCATACTTAGTACTAAATAATCGAAATAGATAAGGCTAAAACATAACATCATTTGTCATAATATGCCTATATTAAAAACACTTAAATAAGTACTAATAAAATCGTCGACACCCGCTATAGATTTAGCTTATATCCCATATTTACTTCATTTTATGACATAAGTGAATGAAACAAAAGTTGCTCTAAATAACAAAGTAAACAACTTTTGTTATGTGCACCTTTGCCGAAAAACAAATAGAAAATGAAATATCTTGAATTTTTACTTCAGGCCTCCCTTATAACTCCCACTCCCGTTCGAAGCTAAAGTTGCCATGGCAACCTCTAGCTACTGCAGCGAGTTCCCAGAGCTGCCTAACCTCTCTCAACCAACTCAAGAACAGCACGTGTCACCGGAGAATGAATCTAACCTCTTCATTGAACCCAAACCAAAGCGAAACAGGTACAGCCTTAAACCAGCTGTTATTAATAATCAACCCAAACCCATAACAACAAACAATAGCTTTTCACCATTATTAGACATTGACAATGACGAAAATAATGACTTAAGCGAACATAATATAACAGAACGCAATACGAAGACTTTAAATATACCACCTATATTCTTACTGGAAGCAGATAACTATCAACATATACTCGCTGACATTAAAACAATATCAAAATCTGATTTCAAATTACAACAATGCTTCAAAAAAATAAAAGTAACCCTTACATCAACTGACGACTTCCGTAATGTGACCAAATTCTATGACGAGACGAATGTTAAATACTACACATTTCGAAACCCAGCAGACAGTAAATTATCTGTAATTATAAGAGGTGTCCCTTATAGCATCTCTGAGCATGAGGTATTGGACGAACTTGCTGTACAGTACCCAGTTGCCAAAGTGACTAGATTACTAAATAGAGAGCGAAACCCGACCCCACTCATGGCTGTAGAGCTTGAGGACAACGCTAAGGGCAAAGAAATATTTAATTTAAAAGCCCTTTTCAATGCTGTTGTGATCGTTGAGCCAAGACGGAAATCCAAGAGGGTGTCTCAGTGCACGAATTGTCTTCGTGTAGGACACTCCAAAAACTATTGTCACTTAGACACCAGGTGTAGCAAATGCTCTGGCGATCACAATTACACCGCTTGTCCCCACCGAAATGCCAAAGATTCCCGTTGTGCCAACTGTGGTGAAAACCACAAAGCAAACTACAGGGGCTGTAAAGCATTCAAAAATTTTACATCTCATCAATCAAAAAATAAGTCCTCAAAAAAGACACCTAGTTCCCCTCGCCAACCACCGCCACCCCCACCACCCCCAACATCAACATCACACCCTGATTCCTCTACAACCCGCCCTAGACAGAATGCATGGACAAACAGGCCACCGCACCAACAGACCACAACACCTAAACTCAGTGACGCTACCACTCACTCTGACGATCAATTGACAGACATACTTCTTAGTTTAATAAAACCATTTATCCCCAAAATAAAATCGTTTCTAACCCAGCTTTTAACCAACTTATTCTCAGTTAATCATGGCAGTGATTAATATAAGAAATCTTTCTCTGCTCAACTGGAATGCCAACGGCCTAAAGATTAGGCAAAACGTATTAACCAATTTCCTGAATAGACATGACATTGACATCGCTTGCATAACTGAGACACACCTCATAAACTCTGACAAATACCGAACTCCCAGATACAATATATTCAGAACGGACCAAGAAACACGACGTGGAGGAGTTGCAATATTAGTAAAAAAGTCTATTTCACACCATAATTTATTGCTTCCATCCCTTGATCATCTCGAGGCTGTTGGGGTGGGGTTGGTTCTCCACGATAACAGTTTTCTAAGAATAATATCAGCTTACAACCGCCCTGGCACGAGGCTTATTCAAACAGATTTCGAAAAAATATTTACTGGTGATCCCACTATTTTGGTAGGGGACCTCAATAGTAAGCATGTCTCCTGGGGATGTAGAAAACAAAATAACAATGGGACACAACTCACGACTATTTCCGAAAACTTAGGACTCATTATTACTGCACCAGACGAACCCACGTTTTATCCGACACAAAGACGATATCAACCCGACATTCTAGACATAACATTAATACAAAATTTCCACTCCCCTATATTCCATGACACACTGACAGAACTGGACTCTGACCACCTTCCAGTAATAATAACATTCCAGGAAAGACCAAAACGAGTACCACCACCTACAAGACTCATTACTGGACCAGTTGACTGGCATAAATTCAAGACCGAAATGCACGACAAAACCCTCATCCCAAATTCTTACCGAACCAATCACGACATAGACACAGCGATTTCGACTTTAACAAACAATATTTATTCAGCTATTAAAAATTCAACCCTTAAGGCCACTTCCTACAAACGCCAGACGGCGCATACTATCACGCCCCCTAATATTCTGGAGCTTATTCATAGAAAGAATATTCTTCGCAAGCGGTGGCAACGAACAAGGGAGCCAGAAATTAAACGCGAGGTCAATCATTTAACTCGCAAAATTAGGCTTGAACTAGACAACGACAGAATCAATAAATATAAAACATACTTGACTAACATGAATACAGGTGACCCATCGCTATGGCGTGAGACTAAACGACTACTCAACCAAACTACTGAAATACCTGCACTGACTAATGGAGACACTACAGCTTTAACCGACGAGGACAAATCTAAATTACTAGCAGACTACCTAGAAAATAAATTCCAAACATCAAACTATACTGACCCAGAAACAGACGCAACAGTATCCTCATCCTTCATACACACTAGACTGACGAACCACAACACTGACTTTATATCCCCCAAAGAGATAGCCTCACTTATTCACAAGCTTCCCCTCAAGAAATCTCCTGGTGAAGATCAAATAAGCAATGCAGTTTTGAAGAAGCTTCCACGCAAATGCATTGCTCTCCTCACAAGCATCTTTAACGCCTGCCTCAGACGAGCATACTTTCCGGGGAAGTGGAAACACGCTCATGTCATATTTTTCAATAAACCAGGAAAACCTCGAGGAAACCCTGCAAACTACCGCCCGATAAGTCTCCTTAACACGACGGGGAAGATCCTAGAACGCCTGGTTAATGATAGACTTAGAAGGCATCTTACGGACTTCATCCCACACCATCAATTTGCCTTCAAACCTCATCACTCAGCCGTCCAACAACTTCAAAGGGTATCCGAAGTCATTACGAAAGGGTTCGAGCAAAAGCAGTATACAACGGGGCTCTTCCTTGATGTTTCAAATGCCTTCGACTCGGTATGGCACGAAGGACTGCTGCACAAACTTAGGATTACAAACACTCCAGCATACCTCTATAGTATTATTACATCCTTCTTACAAGGAAGAACATTTCAAGTGAAAGTAAACAACACTCTCAGCACGAACCGGAATATCAGAGCTGGCGTACCGCAAGGATCTATACTTAGCCCTTTGCTGTACATCCTCTACTGTAGTGATATCCCGCAGGCTGAAAATTCTGTCTTAGCTACATTCGCAGACGACACACTCCTCCTCACTCAAGACGAATCACTAAACTCCTCCATACTCGACCTCCAAACAGCAGCCAACCAGGTTTCAAGATGGTTCAGGAACTGGAAGCTCTCGTTAAACCCTGATAAAACGCAGGCCAAGATTTTTGCTCTTCGTCGTTTCAAGAACGAAGATCTTCCTGAACTGATAATAGGGCATCACTCAATTCCTTGGTCACCGAAGGACCAGAGCATCCGTTATCTCGGAGTACATTTGGACACACGACTTACATGGCGACATCATATCCACATTAAATTGCAACAAGCACAAACACGACTTACACAAATATACCCTTTAATGAACAAAAATACACCACTGAAACTGACCTGCGCAACACTACTTTACAAAACACTCATACTCCCTATATTAACATACGCATGCCCAGTCTGGCTGGGCATCAGCAACACACACAAAAAGAAACTACAGTCCTTCCAGAGCAAAGTACTCCGAATAGCGGCGAATGCTCCCTGGTTTGTTAGGAACAGCCAAATCCACAGGGAATTGGAGGTTGCTCCTATTTCAGTACATCTTCAAATACTTGTAAGGAAGTATCATAGCAGACTCCCAATGTCAAGTGGAGCAACTCATTATAATTTAGGTGCAAAGACTGAAGGACGACTACGTCCGAAGTTGTACCAAAATCTTTTATCTTTAATTTTGTAAGAAATCTCGAACCTAAAAATTTTAATATAGCTTATAATCATGGGAGAATTAATGCTAATTGACATACCGAGTTTTGTTAAGTTCGGTTCAATCGTTAGCGCCCAATAAAATAGTTGACTCCCGCTTTAGTTTATAGTATATATCTCGTTTATACTTCGTTAAAAGTCAAAAATGAATATCACAAAAGTTACTCTAAATAACAAAATAAACAACTTTTGTTAGGTTCATATTTGCCGAAAAACGAATAGAAAACGAAATACCGCTATTTTAAATTCAGGCCTCCCTTACAACCCCCACTCCTGCCCGTCCCTAGAAATGTTAGTATGGCTTATTATAATGAAAGCGTTAGTGCTAATACACATACCGAGTTTTATTCATTTCGGTTGGGTCTTTCGTCTCAAAATTGTTCACATTCATTATAGGTTTTTGCGTATAAATCGTTTATAATTCAGTATACGAAAAAAGTGTATATAACAAAAGTTACTCTAAATAACAAAATAAACAACTTTTGTTATGTTTATATTTGCCGAAAAACCAATAGGAATCGAAATATCGCTATTTTTAATTTCAGGCTTCCCTTATAACCCCCACTCTTGTTTGTCTCAGAGGATATTAATATAGCCTACAGTCTAAGTTGGGTTAGTAGTAATATACATACCATGTTTCATAAAATTCGGTTCAGCCGTTTATGCGTGAAAAGGTAACAAACAAACAAACAAACAAACATACATGAAAGAAACAAAATGCAGTTATGGTGTCTATGACATGTGAAACGAAAAGTTATCCTGAAATTTCGTGAAAAAAATCAATGTACAGACAGAGGTTACAATTTTATATATATATATATATATATATATATATATATATATATATATATATATATATATATATATAGATTGATTTAATTGTAATAAATACTATCCATGATTATGGTTTGAAGTATTCAAAAAGGTGAGTTAAAAAGTGGCAAGGGATAGATTAGGAACACATTTTTATTTATTCTTCAAATATAAAATTTCTCATTCATAAGTTGCCTGCCTGACCCTCTAGCAAAACAATGCGCGCCGACGGGAAGTGTAGTTTTAAACATTGAAGCCTTGCCCAAAAAAATATTATCATCATTCAGCCTTAAATGATTTCCCGAGCGAAGCCGGGTACCTTAGCTAGTATATATATAAAATTGTAACTTCTGTCTGTACATTGATTTTTTTTCGCGAAATTTCACGATAACTTTTCGTTTCACATGTCATAGACACCATATCTGCATTTTGGTTCTTTCGTGTATGTTTGTTTGTTTGTTACCTTTTCATGCATAAACGGCTGAACCGAATTTTATGAAACTTGGTATGTATATTACTACTAACGCAACTTAGACTTTAGGCTATATTAATTTTCTCTGAGACGAACAGGAGTGGGGGTTATAAGGGAAGCCTGAAATTAAAAATAGCGATATTTCGTTTTCTATTGGTTTTTCGGTACATATGCACATAACAAAAGTTGTTTATTTTGTTATTTAGAGTAACTTTTGTTATATACACTTTTGTCGTATACCGAAGTTTAAATGCGTTATACGCTAAAAATTATAGCGGGAGTCAACAATATTATTTGCCAAAAAAGACTCAACCGAACTAAATAAAACTCGGTATGTGTATTAACAGTGAGGCCTTCATTATAATAAGCCATACCAACATTTCTATGGACGGGCAGGAGTGGGGGTTATAAGGGAAGCCTGAAATTAAAAATAGCGATATTTCGTTTCCTATTGGTTTTTCCGCAAATATAAACATAACAAAAGTTGTTTATTTTATTATTTGGAGTAACTTTTGTTATATACACTTTTGTCGTATACCTAAGTATAAATGAGTTATACATTAAAACTTTAGCGGGCACTAACGGCTGAACCGAACTTAACAAAACTCGGTATGTCAATTAGCATTAATTCTTCCATGATTATAAGTTATATTAAAATTTTTAGGTTCGAACGGGAGGGGGGTTAAAAGGGAGGCCTGAAATAAAAATTCACCATATTTACATGTATAAGAGACGGGAAATATAAAAATATCGAAGACTGTGAAGCCTTATCGAACAAATAATTCTATTATTAGCAAATCCACGGCAAAGATGGGTTTCAATCCTAAACACTGGGACGGGTAAATGTCAAAATATTGTGCAATGTAAAGCCTACTAAAAACTACCATCACCATTCAGCCTCAAATCAATTCCCGGGTGAAGCCGGGTATCTGAGCTAGTTAGAGAATAACTCCGTTATTTATTTCCAATACCTCAAGAGCATTTCAATTATTTAATGTGTATAACATATTACACACGTATTTAAACAAAGTCATGCTGGATTTGCACAAATTTTGGTAGCGGAAGTTGTTGGGAATCAAACTCTTGAATTATATTATCTAATTTCCTCCGATATGTGGACGATATTGAAATGACTATGTACTATCCATAACTATTACATGGTACTTGGTAATGTCATTGTAACAAAAGACAATATTCGTTTAAACTCAATATGATTTTGAGCTTGAGGGAGGCGGGTGCTACAATCTCTTCCGCTCACCTCACTTTTACAATCTAAATTAAATTATTTTTAGGGTATTTATTATTATACTTTTTTCATATACTGAAGTATAAACGAGATATAATATAAAACCTATAGCAGAAGTCAACAATTTTATTGGGCGCAAAAAACAAAACTCGGTATGTGAATTAGCATACTCTCCTCCATGAAAATAAGCTATGTTAACATTTTCGTGGATGACACGGGGGGGGGGGGGGTTATACTGGAAGCTTGTTATCCCATGCACACATTACAGAAGGTTTTTATTTGTTATTTAGAATAACTTTTGATGTATCCACTTTTGTCGTTTAACAAAGTATAAACGAGGTATTCGCCAAAACTATAGTGGGAGTAACCAATTGTATTAGTACTAATTAATGTTTATTTGTTATAGGCATAATAATGTTGTTTTTCGACTTATATGGTAGGTCTATGTATAATTCGTATTAGTGAGGTTATAAATCTCAAGGGGAAGGGATAGTCGCAGGAGGCCCGCCCACAAACTTAATTGTATTAAATTATTTCCTGTCAAATGCTGGCACTATTGGAATTTCTTTCTACTTATATCCGACTATTTCTAAACTGTGTGCTCGGAGTGGGTTTGACAGAAAATATATGCATTGTAGATACCATTTCATTATAATAAATGCTATCCATGATCATGATATGAATTATTCACGGTGTGTCAAACAGTAGAGAGGGATTGATTGGGAACTCATTTTCATTTACTCTGTTTAATTAAATTTTCTATTCTATAAGTCCCCACAGTTACCCTTATGGAAAAATAATACGCTATGAAAATACCCTCAATATTCAGCCTCTAATGATTTCCTGAGCGAAGCCGGGTACCTTAGCTAGTATATATATATATATATATATATATATATATATATATATATATATATATATACACATACACACACTTGTGTGTTACCAGTCTATCGGTGATTTGGTATTGAAACCAGTGTTGGTGGCAGTTTTGATTTTTGACTAGGGTGGAAAGCCAACTAGGGGGTCTGGAGTTAAGAAAAGTATTTCATAATTTATGAATATTAAACACTAATTTTAATTTTCTCAGCTAACCAGGCCTGAATATTAGATGAACCTCCCACATCAACAGTCTCTTTTAATCCACTTTTTCATTTCAATGACAACCCAATTTCTAGCCGATTAGTGCCCCTGGATCCATTCAGTAACTGTATGCTGGCTGTTTTAATACGCACACTACTTTGCTAGGTGGACTTTGTATGGTGAAATTGACCAAAGAGGAAAGCCGGGGTCCTAAATGGGACCCTTTCTAATACAGCTGATGTCTTCTGAGACTTTTCTTCTTCAGTGACAACTTGTATTTTCTTTTAACAGATTTCTCTTAAGGGAAATCAGCTATTGAGTTCGTATTAGATCATAGTAATAAATGCAAAAAGTGGTCAAATATTAGTTATTTATTATTAAAAATACATTTTGTTATAGTCTACCTCTATATTACACATATACAAAAAAAAAATTTCCCAAGACCTTGAATATAGATGATACATTTTCTCATTAAATGTTGTATTTACAATATTTAACAAAGTACTAGAATCTAACACAGCCAACATTATATTTATATTACATTTATACAACAAATGCTACTAACAAGAAACAAAATTAAGAGGAAAACACAAAACCAGACCTTCCTTCCACAAATAATATATTGTTATCAACAATGGGCATTGGAAGCTGACCTCTGTCGAGACCAGCCAACATTGATGGCACTGATGATGGAGCTTTTGCTCTGAAAGCACTCTGTCACAGATAAACAAATATATTATTTGTGGAAGGAAAGCCTGCTTTGATGGTGTCCTTTTGGGATATACCTTCCATCGTCCAACACATTCTTTGAGAAATTGGAAACAAAATAAAGTTTCATTAGATAATGCCAAATTGATAGATTGCTACCGAGAATAGTTATCACAGTTTCACATAGCTCATTATATTATTAGGCTTTAAGGAAAAATGAAAATCTTCCAAATTGAAACCAGTTTTGGAAAAACTGAGTATGACTATCAATGGTTTATATAAGTTTTATTGCATTAATCTTATTTAAAAAAAAAAAAACATAATAGATCATCATTAAGTACCTCGGTACCTTTACTTTCGAGAGAGTGGAGGAATTTGTTTACTTGGGTTCGCAAGTGAATTCCCAGAATGACATTGCCCAAGAGATCCAGCGTAGAGTAATTTCTGCCAACAGATGTTACCACGGACTGCTGGAGCATTTTAAAAGGCGAGTGGTATCTCGAACTACAAAGATCCGCCTCTATAAGACACTTCTGAGGCCAGTCTTAACATATGCCTCGGAATGCTGGACAATTAATAAGAAGCAGGAACAAGCTCTGGCTAGGATTCTGAGGAAGATCTTGGGAGGCGTCTGTGAAAATGGGATCTGGAGGCGACGGACTAATGCCGAGGTTATGACATTATATGGAGATGCGGATATAATGACATTCATCTGGGTAAGCCGTCTCAGATGGGCTGGACATGTGGCGAAAATGTCAGAAGACGAGATCCCTCAAGAAGGTGCTGCAAGAGGTGCTATATGGCACAAGAAGGAGAGGGAGGCCAAGGTTGCGGTGGATAGATGGCGTGGCCGAGGATGCCCGATCCATGCTGGGGATTCGGGATTGGAAGATGGCGGTGCAGGACAGAGATGACTGGTGGTCAAAGCTGCAAGAGGCCCTGTCCCCTCGCGGGATGTAGCGCCAGTGATGATGATGATTAAGTACCTCGGCCAGTGCAATTTGGCTAATTTTAAGTGGGGCTGGTGGGAAGTCTATACCCTCCCTGCAGTATGTGACATAAAGAGTACTTCTTAATCCAAGGACCAACGAATTGCCTCACAATGCTAAGAATGCATAGAAGGTCAACCTCAAAGCCTGGTAACCAGAAACTAAATAACATTTAGTGTGAATTACAATATACAAAAGTATGAAAATCCATCTGGGACATAGGCCTGTGCCCTTTTATATAATTAAAAAAAGAAAAAGAATATATCTAATCAAAAGCAATTTTAAATAGCAGGGCAATGTTCTAATTAATTAGTGTGTTATGTAATTGAAGAGTATCAACATCAATATTCTACAAGCCTGAAGCATCACATCAGAAATAAGCAAACATAAGATAAGCTGTGTCAACTATTCACTGTACCAATCTATCACTGTACATATCATTTATTTAAATATCAGACATTAAATCCAATTTGAATTAAATTAATAAATGGATATTTTATATTTTAAGAATATAATAGAAAATTTTAGAATTTAATGTAACATATTAATCAGAATTATTAATTACAAGTAAAATCAAAACCTCACAAAAGGCTTGTAAAAGTTTGTAAATTATGAAAAACTGTTAAAAAAGAAAAAAATTGCAGTAGCAATTTTCTTTCCAAAAATAATTTACTTTTTTTAAAAAACTATTAATATAGGGAAATGTATACATTACTTAACTTAAAAAGAAAATTAATATTATGAAATGACAAAATAATATCAGAAAATAAAAAGTACTTTCAGTACAGCAAATATATATTCATACAATTGAAAATTTATTTAAACACTAGAAGATTTAACAATGTTTAAAATTCAAAAAACAAAATTATTATTTACATTTTATTCTGGTACATTACTGTTTCCTAGACTAATTAGCTCACCTAGTAAATTTACTTTCCCACATCACTTATATTTAAATGCTGATCAATGCTCCAAAATACAACTTGCAAATTAATCAATCCAGAAGACTTCGAAACCATTTCACAATAACCTGAGATTAGTTAAATTAATCTTGATTACTTGAAGTCAGCCTTTTTTTAAGGTTATTAACATTTTATAAAAACAGTGTTACCTTAAGCTTTACTAACATATATGATAATAGCTCTCCTATGTATCAGAATAGGAATTTTATAAAAGCTATTCATTTAATTTTGAAGTTTATCTGTGAAATACATAAATATTAAGAAATTTGAATAATTTCAGGTTCTGTAACAATGGGATCATTAGTTTTCAAATTGGAAACACCTTTAAAACTTCCAAAGTACCCTGCCATTGGGAGTACTTTCCTTTGAAAACTAAAAGGAGTAAATCTCATAATAAGAGAAGAATATTCTAGCATATTAGAACAAATGTCATACTTTTTTAAAATATTTTTAAGAACTAAAGTTTGTGCATTAACATCAGTATAATTAGACAATGCCTCTACAGCAGACACAGTAGAGCAAAGGTGAGAAATAACACGTTCCGTGATAACAGGAGCTTCTAAATCAAATTTGTCTTTTAATCTGTTGGTGCAAAATTTAAATAATTCTTTGGAAATCCACTTTTCCTTGAATTTAACAATGGGTGGAACATAAATTTTTCCATCTATTAAAAACCTTTCACTATCAAGACAATGCCTCTTTGCTTTCTTTCTATGCAATTGGGGCTCTCCTAAAATATTTTCTTTCGGCAAAACTTGCATATTTTTGTTGCGCAAAGAACGAAGTTGCGGCGTGTTCAATGAGTATTCACTAAGTCTGGACAAGGATTTTTTAAGACTCTGATGATCTACTGAAGATAAAGTTGCAACAGACATCTTACTCTGATCTGTATGTACTGATGAAATTGGAATGGAACTACTATTGGATGGTGTACAATATCCTGTATGAGTTGTTTTAGTATCAGAATTATGAGAGCTTTCTGGTTCCTGAGTCATACTGTATAAAGTTGGAGTATCTGCAGTGACATCAAATATATCTTTGTCTCCTTTTAGTCTTGAATCAGACACATTTTGACTCAGAATAGATTCACTGCTTGTACTCGTAGAAGGTGTTGAATCAACATAAGAAAGTCCATCTCTAAATCGAACTTTACTGACTTTGGAATAAGTACATATATTATCAGTACTTTGAGTTAATGTGGACATAATGCTACCAGAACGTAATACTCTAATTGAAGATTCTTCATTGGATGTATTGGTTCCACCAGAATTCCCTTGTGAAGAAGATTTGATAGAATCATTTGAAGTTGAATAAGACCTAAGATTTTTCACAGAACTATGTTCACAGTCCGTCCTGTCTTGCCTTGACCTCTTAGTAGTAGAATTTAATGTAACAGTTTTTCTCTTATGCCCATATGAGTATGAAGTTGACAATCCACTAATGGATTTCTTACCTGAAAAACCACAAGTGATTTCAGAAGAAGTGCCAAAATTTGTTTTTGATACTTGGATCATTTGGTCTTTGTGTTGCAGTGATGATCCTCTTCCTTTACCAGTAATGTTCACTTCTGATCTTTTTTTCTCAAGGACAGCATTAATAGGTGTACTATGATAAATTAATTTTTTTTGGTGCATTGTTTTGTCAGGAGGAATTTCACTTACATCTAACAGAGTATCATAAGACAATTCATTAATCGTTTTATCAACCATTTTCTTACGTTTTAGTGAATCATTAGATTTATCAGTTTTATCTTCTTCATTTCCTTCAGCTTCATTTCTACTTCTTTTTTTATCGAAGTCAGAAAAATTATCAGCAGTGCTAACTCTTGATTTCCTTAATGGTAATTCAGGACATAAAAAAATATGATTATCATTATGTTCTTTTGAGCGTTGATCAATGTTTACTAAGTCCTTTTTAACAGGAGTGCTGTGACAATTTTTTCTTCTTATCCGAATTTCTGGATCTTCTCGTTTAATGACACTCAACGCTTCAGTCATTGACAAATCAAAGTCACTTACAACTGACTGAGATGCCACTGTAGACATATTGTTTCCATTATAATTAGCCTTTGATTTCAAATTAGGAGAGGAATTTAGGGCTATTTCACTGTTATGTGAATCACTTCTCATTTGAGCAGTAGAAGCAAATGTAACACTTTTACGTTTCCATTTAGTCACATTTTCTTTTTCATCATATTGTGCACTAAATGCGACAGATTTTCTAGTTCTATAATATTTAGATCTTTTCGATTTTTCACTGCTTGTAGAAACATTCCTATCTGGTGAAGTGTTTCCATCATCACCAGATGTGACTGATTTTTCTTCAGGCAACTGGTTATCTCTAGAGCTTGTTTTTGTTCTCTCTTTTGAGCAGCTTGCTTGAATTAGAATTTCAGAGTCTCTAGAGTTAATTTCTGAAATCATATCAGCAGGCTGGGAGGTTGTAAGTTCCAGAGAAGTAATAGTTTTATATAGCATGTTTTTACCACTGTCATTCAAATTCTTTGGAGAATCAGACTTCTTCCGACTTTCTTTGGAAGAGTGTTGTAATGAATTTAAATTTGAAACACAAGAAGAAGCATCTTGTTCACTTTCATTTTTATTATGAGATGAGGGCAAATTGCTCAGGGAAAGCTGTTTATGTAATTTGGTTTCATTTGGGTCAGTGATGGGTCTTACATGAATTTCAACATTGTCGTTATCTTTTATTAAGAACTCAGAGCTTCTAATGGAAGTATCTATGAGGCTGATGACTGGCTCTTCAAAGCAATCAGTTCTTAATTTTTCACAATTAATTGAACCATCCGAAATATTTTCTGATAAAGGAATAAAAGGTTTAGCACCACACTGTAATATACATGAAGCAGCTCGGCGAGGTACACTGGCATTGACTTCCTCTGTAAAACTTGAAGACAATTCTTGAAGATGGTCATCTTCTCTTAATTTAAATTGTTTTACTTTTGTAGGACTTAATGGCAATTCCTCATCAGACGTTTGTCTACTTATTTCTGAAAGTGAAAAATGTTCGTTTACCCCAGGCCCCAAATCATGAACAGTATCTCCTTTGTCATCATGAGTAGGAGAAGATACAGAAGACTCTTTGTTACTATATGATACTTCTTTTTGCTCATTGTTCTTCATGAACAAAACATTTTTTGACTTTTGTACAACCGAAACATCGTCTTGTTCAATATTTTCAACACAACATAATTCTTTTTGTTCAAAGTCCAAATCATTTTTTGAGTTTTCTACAGCAGAAACTGAGGTCTCATTTTTATTAGAACACTCTTGAGAATTTATTGCAAGGGTCTGGGCAGTACCTTTCGCATTACTGTTGCTGAGCTCTTCTTCCTCTTGAATTTCTGTAGAGGATGGTGAAATTCCATTACCTCCATTAGAGCCTTGACTGCTATCAATAGAAATTTCTTCCATTTGTTTTTTTTTATTTTGAATTTTTATCAAATTATTCTCAAAGACTTCATACTCCTCTTCGTTGGCCTCAGATACCTTAGTTGTGGAAAGGCTAGGGATTACATGTGAAAGTACCACATTTGTATTGGGAAAGTTATCTGTAGTTTTCAAATTCACATTCTCAAACTTCTCTAATTCTATTTGAATATCAGAAGATAATTCATCTTTTTTTTCTTCTGAAATATTATTCACACCAGAATATTCACCCTCATTCGAATTGATAGTGTATGTTTCATTGACTCCATAAGAATTAATTTCATCACTCATTAGGTTCCTATCAACATTATGAGACCCAGGATTATTTTCCATCTGTAACTTATTCTCTAGAGCACTCTTAGAAATAATTGAATCTGATTTATTAAATTGTGAATTTTCAATATTTTGTACATTAATAGGTATTGAGTCAGTAGACCTTTCAATGATATAAGTTGAGTTAGTTTTTGTTCCTTCACTAAGGTCATGGTTAACACTCGTATCATTGTTTAAACACTTTTTAATCAAGTTAGGATCTTTCAAATTTTCAGTAACATTCTTTTTTTCATCACAAATTCCATTATAACCACTATAGCTCAAAAGTGGATCATTTTTGTCAGAACTAAGTTTTGAATCGCATGAGTTTTTGTCCTTCACGGGATCCTCTGGTTCTTTATCTGAATCTGAATCTTTTATGTTATTTGAGCAAGTGATGCTATCGGGTTTAATTCCATTCATAAATGTTGAATCAAATTCCATGTTAATACTAACTTTAGGTTTATTTTTATTAATTTGATTACAATTTAATGTTTCATTTCCTAATATTCTAATATTTTCTTCTTCGGATAAATAATTAAAACCTACAGAAGTTTCTATATGGTCTGTTTTATCTTCTATACTAAACACAGCGTTATTATTTTCAAGAGCTCTTTGAGAGGAACTTAATGAAATTGTACAACTATCAAAATCGAGCGGAACTGAAACATTTCTTGTTGGAATCTTTTTATCTGTAGTAGATGCTATAGTCTGTGGATCACAAATAGACGAAACCGAAGGCATACTTTTATTATTTGTAGAATCTTGTATGACCCCGTTATTTCCTTTTCCTGATATTTTAGTTTTATCTAACTTCAATGTGTTTTCAATGGAATTAACAGTTTTTTCAGTTTCACTTACTTGAAGGTCAAAGTCTATTGGAACTGAAACATTCTTTCTTCCTAGAGGCTCAATAATTTCTGTGTGTGTCATTAAAGTAGAGGTGTCATTTAAAGGTAAGCTATTAATTGTTTGTGATTTTAAAGATTGAACTTCCTGCGAGTGTTCAACAGCAATATCATTGCTTTTTCTTGCTGCTAAGATTTTTCTAGGAGATTGTAGTTTACAGTCTTCAAGGTCTGTTAATTCCAAATCAATATGAACAGATACATGTTTTTTGGGAATCAAGAGACTTTTAGTCTGAAGTGTCTCAGATTCAAAATTTAATGTTTCTCCATCAACTGACTGAATGCTAGTAAGGAATGTGCTTTTCTCACAACTCATGCCTCTGACTTTTGTTGTATTTAAGTTATTTTTTTCTATATCTGTTAGACTTGATTCGCATGATAATACAGTGGTGTCAGGTTCATTTTCTAGATTCATTCCATTAGGCACATCTTTTGGTGGTTTCAAACATTCGCTCTCAACAACAGTTAAAGAATTATTTTGTCTTGAAACTTCATCCTTTAAAGGGCCAAGATTTTTTATATCCTCCACCATTAAGTTATTATCAACAGAATCAACTGGAGATACTTTATGATTAGCTGTGGAATTATTTCCATTTATTATATTGCTTGTGTTAGTGTCAACTGTTGGAAATGAAGCATCCAACTCAGGTACAGCAGATTCACTATTTTCTGGAGTCTTTGAACTTTCTAATCCCTTATTGTCTTCAACGTAACTAATTGTCTCATTGGCTTCACTAGTTTTATGAACAATCAAATTACAAGAACCTTCATTAACTTCTTGACTTGATATGAGTGTTTGTTTATCATTGAGACTATTTGAATTAAGTACTGTAGTATTGTTTATAAAATTATTGTTTACATTCTTTGAAGAATTTTCCTTTTGACTGTTATCATCAGAAGATGAATTTTGGCTAAAATTGATAGACACTTTCTGCTGACCCTTTCTATTAATTGTGTTTTGTTTATTACAAATATTAAGGGATGATTTTCGACTGACTTTACTTTTTTCTGAGTTTAATTTATGCTCATCATTGCTTGAATCACTTACTTTGGATTGTTCAGAGCAAATAGTGGAATCTAGTTCAAAATTAACAGAAACTTGGCAAGGCTTAACAGCATTTTTTGCTTTGCTTCTTCGGTTCTTATTTATATTACTTTTAGAGTGGGAACCACCTTTCTGAGTTTTATCAAGAGAATCTTCACATGTTGGAAAAGATAATGAATCACAATTGCTAGAAGAAGTTTTTAATTTGTTTTTTCTTTTCCTTTTAGTAGATTTAGTCGATTCTTGACTGGATATTAGTGATTCTTGACTTGAAGACTCTAATAAAACTTCAACTTTGCCAATACGCTTTTTACCTGTAGTTGATGGGCTGGAATTCAGTCCATTAAAAGTTAAAGATGGTGAAGAGTCTTGAATATGAGAGCTACTGAGCTTAATTTTCTTTTTCATAACAAATAAAGATGTCTTTGGAAATAAATCAGTGATAGACGTTTCAGAACATCCTACTTTTAAGAAACTAGTGTTACCAATAACTTGTCTTAAGGAAATATCCGAATTGCCGGAAAGAAGAGTTTCATTTTCAATACTGGCATTGGGAGGCAATGAAGAATTGACACCTGCAAAAATAATATAATCAACATACTATATTACCATTAATCAGGTTTAGAAACCATAATTTCTAATGTATCATAAAATATAAAATAGCTCAAAAGATACTATGATATTGAAAACAACTTGAAAGAGTACTGTCCTACCAGTACTCCTGGTCATTATACACAAATATCAAGAATAGGTAGGATTACACTAAGATTACGCTACCCTTTTCAGATATCAACATGCAGTGACCAACACTAGCACTCTTCCAGGCTGTAGCATCTATAATTGCATAAATGGACCACAATGTGTCCCAGACAAATCAAAATATTTCCGTTATTATGAGTCTGATCATAAAATGTTATAGAACGAATCTTGTTAAAATATTATTGCAACATATCTATAATTATTGTTTAATGCATTTTTTCATATCTCAAGTATTAAGCGAATGATTCATACTTTTTAGTTTTCTGCCTTCACTGAACCCCCCCCCCTTCTACTCATTTTTTGTTTCATATAAATAGAGAATATATGGTGAGATGAGATCACAAGTGCGTTATACCATCACATGGGAAATCTGCTCAGTTTACATGGCCCCTTCATGATGGACTATTTTAATTATTATGTATCTCAAATATGAATTTTTTTTTTGAAATAAGCATATCAAAAGTTTCCATAATAAATAACATTCTAACATATATTGTATTATTTCTAAATAATGGGGGAGGGGGAGAAGGCTAATGTTTTTTTTCCTTTTCATTGGTTTATATAGTTCCTTATTTTTACAAGTTCAAAGTATGTAAATTTCACAATTAAACAAAAAACATAGTTGTGTTGTACATTTTCATTTATTTAAAGAATGCATATATATATGACAGTCTCTGAACGGACAGGTTTATATCCCATAGTTACCATATATAACACTCGCCAATGATGCACTCCAGTGGGGTGTTCATTTATTTCTGCCATTTTAGAGTGTGCATCCTGTTTTGGCTCCTATTTTCATGGTTTCCCAGTCCTTCCCCTATCTTCCTGTGATACCATGACTCAGTATCCTTTTTAATACATGCTTGAACAGTCATGTGTAATTTAATTTTTGGGCAATTTTTTTTTTTTTTTTTTTGGGGGGGGAGTTAAGCCCTATTGAAGCTAGCAAAACTAAGATCTCTTAAATCATGAAATACTTGTATTTAAAATTAAAAAAAAAAAAAAATTGGCCACTGAATTGAGATAAAAACATAAAGAGATAAGATTTAAGCAGATAAGACTAATAATGTAATTATAGGAGGAGGTCATAGGAGTAGAAACTTTATAAAATTAGTACGTAGGGATGTGTAGAAACTTTTTTAACCCTGGGTTTACAAATCCTAGTGACGGTCAATATACTAAATATGTGACCCTATTATGTATCGAGCAGCATCCCTTTTTAATGACATAATAAAGTGTTTTCTCTAGTTGTAATAGCAGACCACTACCAAGCTTTTTAGTAAGAAAAGTTTGTTTTATGCCGTTATTTCTATTTGAATAAAAGTGTGTTCTGAAAAAAGTTGCTTACCTAATTCTTTTCTTATTGGACTTGATAATGTCTTTCAGGGTCTGTTGAAGGATCCGTAAGGTAGAAGTATTGTTAACTTAGAAATGGAGCCATGAGATCACATTTTGACATCTGATAGGTAAACAGCCCCTGTTAGATTGGGATATTGGTGGTGTGGTAGATTATGCACTATACCTCTCGTAAGAGGTTATAGGTTCATGGCTTGTGATAGCACACTAAATTTTGCTTTCTGTTTGATGGGCTTCAAGGGTGGTCTTCTATCTGTTCCCTAATGCATACTCAGCATCTTAAGGAAACTGATTAACACATTGAACAAAAAAGTGTCCAATGTGCTGAGCACTTTACCCTCCCAGTAATGCCACATGGCTGCACTTGATCCTTAAGTGCTGTTGACTAAAACCTTTTTATTTTTTATATCACTGGTTTTCATAACGCAATAACAAGGATAAAAAGAGTCACTAAGGTATTGGTAACGTAGCTTCATTCCTCAAAATACAAGTTAAATACCTTTTCAAAATATCGGAATAACGGACTGGACCTGCCAGCTTTAGCACCTTAGCAATCAATGAATTGCCGATTTTGGGATTAACATTCTTACCAAAACATGAATTCCGTGATGTAAACCGAATCATCCGGTCCCACAGGCCTGGAAGGGTTAATAGTAATTCTCATCAACAAATTCGTTATTTTTGTTTATTGATTGAATAACTTGTATCAAATTTAATCTATTATTGTCATTTTTAATCCTTTCATTGAAATCACTGTCATCTTTACGATATATAGATCGTGACGATGAGCGTTTTATTGGTCCATGGCTCGTGGAATGCTTCATAGCAAATCTTGTACTATGTAACGACACACACAAAAAGAATACGAACAAACAGTGTTACAAGCTATAATGAAAGGTATACAACATAAGTAAACTGAATTACCCCGTATTTTAGACCAGCAATACATAGGCTGTTAACCGAAACAAGAGGTACACGAGACCGGATCAAAACGAGCAATAGCTAGTCAATGCCAAATGGCGTTGACAAACTAACCCAAAACACTTCCTGAGTGTAGAGGAAGGAAAGACACACAGCTAAAGAGGTGGAGAGCCCACAAATATTAGCCTGTCTACCAATAGATGAAATATGAAAATCTCTACCGGTCTCTCAGACCGGTGTTTCGGTAAAAGTGTTAATAAAACAATGATACAGATTACTCACCAAAATTGGACTTATTGAAACTTCTACTTGTACAGTCATTAAGAATCATAGATTTTGACACGTTACCAGCCATGATCTAAAAACAAAAAGAAACGCCTGAAAATTAGTTGAAAATTCATTAATTGATCCTTTTATTTTAAACAATTCAATAAAAATAACTTGATATAGATAATGAGTATTAACTAGTAAAATGAAATTATAGGATTTCATAAAAATTACATATTCTTGAAGTAAAACAGGTGTAGGCAAACTTTGACATGTTGCGGGCCAAACTTTAGTGTACAAATACGTTCGCGGGTCGCTTTTAAAAGTAGTGCATTTTAAAGTAGTGTTCATAATTTTTAACGATAGATATCAGACATGGAATTATAACAATAATATAATTATAATACAATTTATCAAAATGAAATGAAAAAAATAGGTACAACATGGTACAATGTTTGGATTAATTCCACAGATACATAGATTAAAAGAATTTTCCAAATTATCGTCAGTCAGCCTTGTACGATGTTTTGATTTATTAACTTTCATCAATGAAAAGAACTTTTCGCATTTATAAGTACTGTAAAACGCAAAAATCTCTCCTCATCTTCCTCATTTGGAGTTAGTAGCGTAATATTTTTGTTTGATTGGGTTTTCAAAATGTCTCGCGGGCCGGGTGTTGCCCACATATGATGTGAGGGGGTAACTTTCTCCCTGGGCAAACATTTTCTGCTTGCACTTGCTTTATGTTCCAGCAATCTTCTATTCTATAGAAAAGCTAATTTTTGTCTACTCCAGTTGCCTTCTTCATGCTGTCCTGTTTTCCCTACTTGGTCTATGTTTATCAAAGGTCTCCAGGCATCTAATACTGGACAACCCTCTTCCCATTTATGTTTTGAGACACCACTAAGATTTCTAGGTCTTCCCAATTCAGCCTTTTCTTTGGGTCCCTTATTTTTGCCTCGTCAATCTTGATCTGTTTGTTGCATACTTCAGCATCCCTGGCCATTGTCAAGGTCCACATCCCCCTCTTTGTTTCAGGTCAGGTTTATTTTGAGAGGCAGGAGGTCTTAGCTACTTGCCCGTCTTCCCCAATGTAACACATTCTCCAATCATGGGTATGGAGTAAAAGAGTGGACAATTCCCCAGCCATACCATGTCAACAGGTTCTTAACCTTGACACCAATTTTCTCCACTAACCTAAATACAGTGTTTAAAAACAACCAATTACAAAGCTCTTGCATGAAGTACTTTTTAATGATTATTACCAATTTCAAATAAACACATTTCATATAAAACGAAAAGCTAGGTTTACTAATGGGTGAAATTGGTATAGAAGGATTAGAGCTTCAGGAAAGAGGGAAAGCAAATCGCAAACATCTCTGTTAATGAAAAATGATATATATCGAATCATGTCCTGGACACGGATGTTTGATCTATCCATTTTTTTGGAAATTATAGTAATTGAAAAATTTTCCAGTCTTATGTAAGCACCTAATACTACTCGTCTAATTTTTACAATGATCTAATAAATCATGAAACAACTTGAATTCTTGTTACATCCTCAAGGAACATGTCATGTTCAGAACCGCCATTTACTTTAAAGGAGAAACATGTAACCGAATGCAAAAAGCAACCCTCAAGAATGTTCTATTGTTATTTCATTGTAACCGAAGTTATTATTTACTTCTTAGTATTTCATGAGAAATGAGTAATAGGGTTATAGAAAAGTATAACAAACTATGAAATTATTCCTTACACGTTATTCTAACTTTTATATTAGCAGTTCTTTTTTCTAGCTTCCTGTAAATCACTAGTCATGTAATATTTAACTCAACTATTATATAACTAAATAGATTCAATGTTAATTCTTACTTACAAAGTAGTTTCAGTAAGTGAGAATAAGGGAATAAAAAGTGAAACAAAATCATTAGGTATGAATCAAACACAGAGAAAGTGATGAATGTTTTATGTTCCTGCATGACAGACAATGAAAATTTTAAAGAACTCCTATAGGGTGTTTATAAATCCCAGATAGTACAAAATCTGACCCCAAATGATGTACAAAGCTTGTTACAAACTTTAAGTCTATATTTGTAATATAATTGGCACAATGAGTAGTGACCATATTTGTAAACAGAGTATGATTCTAAACTAATTAGACATTCTTATTAATTACTTTAAATATTATTATAACCTGAAAATGGGATTGGGACTGACTTAAACTGCAAGCGAGTGGGTCTAAACCAGCAACTATACCAGTTACAGACTTTATATCTGGGATAGCTTATTTAGGATAGTCTATCTCTTATTTGAAACAACCAACCTATAAAAGCAAAATGAAGAACATGATTGTCAACTTCCTTTTGAAATTTTAGAACACTTGTCATGGAAAATTATAAAAATAGCAATTAGGTTTATATAATGCATATACCAGTTCTTCATAGTTGATGTTCTATCTACAGGCAGCTTGATAGTAGTTTTTGTGATGTCTTATTTGTAGAAATAAACATGGGATGGAAGAAATCACAAACAGTTGTTTTCCATTGCCTTTTGCATCCAACAATCAAGATAAAGAAAAGAAGAATTTCATTTGAGGATAAGCTTAATCTTTGATAATAACTCCAAAGTCTGACTAATGGCATTAGTTAGAGTTGGAATTCAAACTACTAGTTGATTTGACTTAACTGATTGTTGATAAACCCTAGTCAATAATATTTTTAAGATAATTACACCTTAATTGTATATATTTCATAGTTTACTATAGATGTCAAGAGGTTACAGTAAATAAGTGACATTAAAAACAAGTAGTCATAAAGCTCTGATTTGGGAATAACCTACATCAAAAGAGGCTTCTGAAGAAGAATAGCATTCATCACAGGATCGCATCAGGACATATACACCAGAGAATATGAAGAAGATAAAAATACACTGCAACTTTGTTTTAGTGTGCAATGGCAACCGCTTATATACAATTTTAATATATTTACCTTATTTATTTATTTTCCATCACGCAGGGGCTGCGTAAACTAAGCACATTTCCCAGATGAAATATTACAATAGATAAATCTAAATACTTGTAACACTTAACACTGAGCATTTTGAATAAGTATTGTATACAAGAAGGAAAGTACCAGTATCTTTATGGAATATGAAATTAACCCCATGAAAACAAAATGATGAGGCTAGTTATTACTGCAAGTGTTAAAAATGAGGTAGAGATTCATTTAATACTAACAACGTTTGCAGTTACAATTGGACTGATTGATTCTATTGTAAATTTACATAAAATGTAAAATATATTTGAATAAAGGACTAATTAGTGCAAAAATATCAACTAAGAATATATACCTTTTTGAGCTCCTAAATCAAAGAAAAACACAGCATATCATCTATAGCCAAATTAGTAATTAATCACATCCCAAAAATTAAAGAAGAAAGTATAATATATAATAACAGAAAAACTTATAGAACATTGCCGTTACATTGTTTACTATTTTTAAACATGGACAGTCAAAACTACTGGCAAAGAGGTCAGAGACAAAAAGTTAATGAGACCTCTATGGAATGCATATCATACTGGTCCTAGCCATAGAAAAAAGTAATTTTATTTATCTTTATAATTATACTCCGTTTTATTTGTAGCAAAAGCTAATTGGAACGGACTATACACAGGCTATCTCCTCTTTCTATCCAGAGAGAAACTAGGTATTTTATTTAACGATTTAATGACTATCTCAATTTCCTTTGCCCTACTGAAAACGCTGGTCCAAAAACAAACGTAATCTACATAAATTAAAAACGTTTAAATTTATAAATTCCAATCTGTTGACTTCCAGCTTGTCATCAAATAGAATTGATTCATATTCCATGAGAATTCTTCATTATATAATTGCGACATTTCTTTTTTGTGTATTAAGAGAGTGAATATAATCAACATGCACTATTTTAAACTTTATGGGAATCTGTGATTGTTTGAAAGTCGACATGTTTGTCAAAACCATGGCTAATATAGGTTTTAACCTTGTTAGATAAAACAATTCTAAAAATCAACTTTTACTTAAAATATATTATGCAGTATCAAAAATTACTTGATAGGAGGAAATTCAAAATGAGTACTTTTTATTTTACAATCTGTCCCGTACGATACTTCTCTGGTATAACTGAGTGAATAGTTTTTATATATTTCATCTACAAATGACAAAATAATCGCTATGTATTGATGGAAAACGATGTTTATTGGAACATAAACAAGTATACATTCGTCAACATTCATGCATACAAGACAATCGCTGTACACAAAGTACATTGTCAGCATGGTGAATATTAAGGAATAAGTGACTTTGAACTATCCAATGGATAATTTTTGGGATCCAATAGATAAATTAGGGAAATGTCACAGTTGATATGAGCCGGATAGAAAAATTGTATGTAATCTATCTTATTGCAAATGTAATTAACTATACATTTTGTTTATATATATATATATATATATATATATATATATATATATATATATATAGTTTCTCTATGATGAATATTAACCCAGAAAATTGGATGTTTGTTTTCAGCATTAAGTAAACCCCCTCTCCTACTTACATCATGTTCACAATGAGCTATTACATTATGAACCACATTATTGTTAGCTTAAATAGCTTTTTCAGTAACCCGCTCCCACCTTCAAGTCATAGGTTTTTTTTTTATATAGAAATAGAGGACAAAGGGTGGTAGGAAATCACAAGTGTGTTATACCAGCACGTGGGAAATCTGCTTAGTTTACGCAGCTTCTGGGTGACGGACGTTTTTGCAGGTTGGACTAAGTATTTTATTCAGCAAATTCGCTACTGAATAAATTTATATTGTCCACTTCGGAATTGAACCAACGACACTAGTCTAGTCTTACCAAGTTTATTAAGATCATCATCTAAACTAGAGAACCTGAGCTAGTATTATTATCATTTTAGCAGATTTCCCTCAAGGGAAATCAGCTATTGAGGTTGTACTCATGACGCGATTTTCGAAATTTTTCTTCAAATGTCCATCGATCCTACCCAGGAGATGACGAAAATGAGGTCCGTTAAAAACTGTATATATGTATATATATATATATATATATATATATATATATATATATATATATATTTGTCTGTTACCCCTCTAGCGGTCGCACATATTGTTTAATCGTTACCAAACTCGATATTTAGTCGTTTTATGTAAAAAGAAAGATCAAGTTCGTTAACGACTGAAATCGGACCAGGGGGAGGGGGGGGGGTTTAGAGGGGAGGTTTTTTGAAAATTCAAAATATCTCCGTTACCATACGTCGGATCAAAAAATTGTATAGAACCAATCTTATTCCAAATTAAAATTACTATAAATATTGTTCTATACATATATTCTCTATCTTGAATATTAACCGAGATATTTGTATTTTTATTAAATGTGGGCCGATAACGAACGAGAGACGACTCTCGTATAAAGATTTCTCTATTGTATAGCTTCACGTGGGAAATCTGCTTAGTTTACGCAGCCCCTGTGTGGCGGATTTTTCTTATTACTAGTAAGTAACAGTCCACTTTAGGCTACTATGGCAAATTGTGACGGGCCACATTTATACGGGTTACAACCCGTTTTTACTCATGGCAGGACTAAGGATTTAATTTAGTGAGTTCGTCATTAAAAGGATTCGTTTTGCCTGCGATTCTAGGTTTGCCTATTTGATTAAAACAATCACCTTAACTCACATGGCAACTTGAAGTCCTATAAGATATGGTACTCAGTATTCGATGAAACCATGGCAACCGTCCTGTTGACGCTTGTAATTCTCTGCGTTTGAATCTATTGCTTGTAATACCTTCTTACATTTAGAGAACTAACTCATTTCCTGTTTTGTAAAATGAAACGACGGCTAGAAGACTTATCTTACGAGGAGTACGTTAAGCGGGGGTTAAAACTGAAGGAAATGCTAATGAGAGAGAGCTCGTCCTATGGAATTGAAGCACTCATGAGGTCTGGAAGCGTTGTTTACTTTAAAAAAGTAGTTTAGTTTTCTCCTTCTACTCTGTAAAATATCTCCGTTATGATTTGGACTAATAATTTTATATAACTAATCTTATGGCGAATGCAATGTTGTATAATGTTTCAATATACAAGTTTTCCTTTATCTCGAATATTTTTATGTTATTTGTTTACGCCCACTTTTAGCAGTTTTCCCTTAAGGGGTAATTATTGTTGAAATCATACTACCTAGGAGATGACGAAAATGATGTCCACTCTAAACTATATATATATATATATATATATATATATATATATATATATATATATATATATATACTCACGTGGGAAATCTGTTTATTTAATGCAGCTTCTGCTTGACGGACTTTTACTTTTCATTCTTCAGTGAACCCTCACTTTTATTCACCTGAAGTTAACAATAAGGCAATATGTCAAACGTTGAATTTCAAGTTTAAATACCAAATATTGCTTACAACGGGACTTGTGTGAGATACTTGCAAATAAGTATTATGACGTCATCAATTAAAGGTTTTTTGGGCTTGAGTTAAAAATGCTCATTTCATCCATCCCATACTGGAGATTTAAGTTGTTCATTCAACACTAAAGGCCATATTAGTTAATCGCATAAATATGACGTTAGTGAGGGTAATTCGAAAATTAAAAACTTTAGACTTTCTTTAGAAAGTCTAAAGAAAGTTTGAAGTCTGCTTTTACCATTTGACAAACTCTCATTAATATTTCTTCAAATCATCGCGAATACTAATACTTTTCTTACTTCATGTCTCGAGTAATTACAGAATAATTTATTTTTATTTACGTTTTTGTCTCCACACAGACATGTTTCATGAGCCCATAGCGCCGGATCAAGGTAGCAATTTAAGGACTATGATTTGTAAGTATAATGTATAACCGAAATTCTAAGAACTCCAGAAAACCGTTAATTACGCAGCTCCTGTGTGGAAATTTGAGCTATAATTCACATTAACAGAGCTTTATTTATAGATCCTTGGTATGCTAATGATTTTTCTTAATTTACTTTTTCAGGCCGACTGATGCATTGCCCTTCCATATTCCTCATTCCCGTGTTTTTTATAATGAATCTACTGAAATAGAACAAAACATTGAAAGTATGGTAAGTTATTCCTCATATTTATAATAAGGAATAATATTCAATTATGTTCAGTATAATTACATACAGTCAAAGGTTTAAGCTTACTTCGTATAATGGTTTAGAATATTTCCCATCAGGGTGAAAATGAGGTCTGTTAAAAATTTATAAATATAAAAATATACTAGGCTCTCTTAACCGTCGTTGACGAGTTGAAATAAGAATGCTTGTCTCCTTACGAATATTAGCAGATTTCCCTTAAGGGAAATCAGCTATTGAGGTCGTACTCATGACGCGATTTTCGAAAATGTTCTTCAAATGTCCATCGATCCTACCCAGGAGATGACGAAAATGAGGTCCGTTCAAAATTATATATATATATATATATATATATATATATATATATATATATATATATATATGGTACTTGTGTATTATATCCACCACATTTTACTTCCACTAGTTCCACGCTAGAGTGCGCTACTGTTTTAAGTAGTACGATTCATTGCCCGCAAGGGAGGTTATACTTACCTTATAATTTTCTACGTAATTATAATGATAAATAAAAGAAAAAACAATTTTTAAAAATAAAACATTATTTGACGAACTTGATGTTTCTTTTTACATAAAACGACTAAATATCGAGTGGTAACGATCAAACAAAACTTTTGCTACCGCTAGAGCGGTAACAGACATATATATATCTATATCTATATATATATAAAATTGTAACCTCTGTCTGTACATTGATTTTTTTCGCGAAATTTCACGATAACTTTTCGTTTCACATGTCATAGACACCATAACTGCATTTTGTTTCTTTCGTGTATGTTTGTTTGTTTGTTTGTTTATTTGTTTGTTTGTTTGTTACCTTTTCACGCATAAACGGCTGAACCGAATTTTATGGAACTTGGTATGTATATTACTACTAGCCCAACTTAGACTTTAGGCTATATTAATATTCTCTAAGACAAACAGGAGTGGGGGTTATAAGGGAGGCATGAAATTAAAAATAGCGATATTTCGTTTCCTATTACTTTTTCAGCAAATATGCCCATAACAAAAGTTGTTTATTTTGTAATTTAGAGTAACTTTTGTCATATGCACTTTTGCCGTATACGGAAGTATAAATGAGTTATACGCTAAAAATTATAGCGGGAGTCAATAATATTATTTGCCAAACAGACTCAACCGAACTAATTAAAACTCGGTATGTGTATTAGCAGTGAAGCCTTCATTATAATAAGCCCTACCAACATTTCTATGGACGGGCAGGAGTGGGGGTTGTAAGGGAGGCCTGAAATTAATAATAGTGATATTTCGTTTCCTATTGCATTTTCGGCAAATATGCACATAACAAAAGTTGTTTATTTTCTTATTTAGAGTAACTTTTTTTATATGCACTATCGCCGTATACCGAAGTATAAAGGCGTTATACGCTTATATATATATATATATATATATATATATATATATATATATATATATATATATATATATCTATCTATATATATATAAAATTGTAACCTCTGTCTGTACATTGATTTTTTTCACGAAATTTCACGATAACTTTTCGTTTCACATGTCATAGACACCATAACTGCATTTTGTTTCTTTGGTGTCTGTTTGTTTGTTTGTTTGTTTATTTGTTTGTTTGTTTATTTGTTTGTTTGTTTGTTTGTTACCTTTTCACGCATAAACGGCTGAACCGAATTTTATGAAACTTGGTATGTATATTACTACTAACCCAACTTAGACTTTAGGCTATATTAATATCCTCTGAGACGAACAGGAGTGGGGGTTATAAGGGAAGCCAGAAATTAAAAATAGCGATATTTCGATTCCTATTGGTTTTTCAGCAAATATGCACATAACAAAAGTTGTTTATTGTGTAATTTAGAGTAACTTTTGTTATATGCACTTTTGCCGTATACGGAAGTATAAATGAGTTATACTCTAAAAACTATAGAGGGAGTCCACAATTTTATTTGGCACAAAAGACTCAACCGAACTAAACCAAACTCGGTATTTGAATTAGTACTAACGCCTTCCTTATAATAAGCCATACTAACATTTCTAGGGACGGGCAGGAGTGGGGGTTATATGGAAGGCCTGAAATTAAAAATAGTGATATTTCGTTTCCTATTGCTTTTTCAACAAATATGCACATAACAAAAGTTATTTGTTTTGTTATTTAGAGTAACTTTTGTTACATGCACTTTTGCCGTGTACGGAAGTATAAATGAGTTATACGCTAAAACCTATAGCGGGAGTCCACAATTTTATTTGGCACAAAAGACTCAACCGAACTAAACCAAACTCGGTATTTGAATTAGCACTAACGCCTTCCTTATAATAAGCCATACTATTTCAAGGGACGGGCAGGAGTGGGGGTTATATGGAAGGCCTGAAATTAAAAATAGTGATATTTCGTTTCCTATTGCTTTTTCAACAAAAAAGCACATAACAAAAGTTATTTGTTTTGTTATTTAGAGTAACTTTTGTTACATGCACTTTTGCCGTGTACGGAAGTATAAATGAGTTATACTCTAAAACCTATAGCGGGACTCCACAATTTTATTTGGCACAAAAGACTCAACCGAACTAAACCAAACTCGGTATTTGAATTAGCACTAACGCCTTCCTTATAATAAGCCATACTATTTCTAGGGACGGGCAGGAGTGGGAGTTGTAAGGGAGGCCTGAAATTAAAATAGTGATTTCCTATTGGGGTTTCGGCAAATATGCAAATAACAATAGTTGTTTACTTTGTTATTTAGAGAAATTTTCTCAACACTTCTTTTCAATATGAACTACCAGGTACCTCAAATGAAAAAATTTATTCAAATGTATGTCAATATTTTCTCATTAATAATTCAAATCTATGCATAATGCACAGGAAACGGGAAATATGACAATATGCAGAACAGCGAAGTCTTGCACTGACGGGTAAACGTCATAATATTGTGCAACGTAAAGCCTGCTAAAAAATACCATCACCATTCAGCCTCAAATGAATTCCCGGGCGAAGCCGGGTATCTGAGCTAGTATATATATAAAATTGTAACCTCTGTCTGTACATTGATTTTTTTCGCGAAATTTCACGATAACTTTTCGTTTCACATGTCATAGACACCATAACTGCATTTTGTTTCTTTGGTGTCTGTTTGTTTGTTTGTTTGTTTGTTTATTTGTTTGTTTGTTTGTTACCTTTTCACGCATAAACGGCTAAACCGAATTTTATGAAACTTGGTATGTATATTACTACTAGCCCAACTTAGACTTTAGGCTATATTAATATTCTCTAAGACAAATAGGAGTGGGGGTTATAAGGGAGGCCTGAAATTAAAAATAGCGATATTTCGTTTCATATTGCTTTTTCAGCAAATATGAACATAACAAAAGTTGTTTATTTTGTAATTTGGAGTAACTTTTGTTATATGCACATTTGCCGTATACGGAAGTATAAATGAGTTATACGCTAAAAAACTATAGCGGGAGTCAACAATTTATTGGGCACAAAAGACTCAACCGAACTAAGTAAATCTCGGTATGTGAATTAGTACTAACGCTTTCCTTATAATAAGCCATACTAACATTTCTAGGGACGGGCAGGAGTGGGGGTTGTAAGGGAGGCCTGAAATTAAAAATAGCGATATTTCGTTTCCTATTGCTTATTCAGCAAATTTGCCCATAACAAAAGTTGTTTATTTTGTATTTTACAGTAACTTTTGTTATATACACTTTTGTCATATACGGAAGTATAAATGAGTTATACGCTAAAAACTATAGCGGGAGTCCACAATTTTATTTGGCACAAAAGACTCAACCGAACTAAACCAAACTCGGTATGTGAATTAGCACTAACGCCTTCCTTATAATAAGCCATACTAACATTTCTAGGAACGGGCAGTAGTGGGGGTTATAAGGAAGGCCTGAAATTAATAATAGTGGTATTTCGTTTCCTATTGCATTTTCGGCAAATATGCACATAACAAAAGTTGTTTATTTTGTTATTTAGAGAAACTTTTTTATATCACTATTGTCGTATACCGAAGTATAAAGGCGTTATACGCTAAAAATTATAGCGGGAGTCAACAATTTGGAGGACAGTGAAGACTTACATAAAAAATTAATTTTATTATTAACAAATGCCAACAACGGGTATTAACCCTAAACACTGGGACGGGTAAATGTCAAAATATTGTGCAAAAAAAGCCTTGCCAAAAAAATACCATCACCATTCAGCCTCAAATCAATTCCCGGGCGAAGCCGGGTATCTGAGCTAGTATATATATAAAATTGTAACCTCTGTCTGTACATTGATTTTTTTCGCGAAATTTCACGATAACTTTTCGTTTCACATGTCATAGACACCATAACTGCATTTTGTTTCTTTGGTGTCTGTTTGTTTGTTTATTTGTTTGTTTGTTTGTTACCTTTTCACGCACAAACGGCTGAACCGAATTTTATGAAACTTGGTATGTATATTACTACTAGCCCAACTTAGACTTTAGGCTATAGTAATATTCTCTGAGACGAACAGGAGTGGGGGTTATAAGGGAGGCCTTAAATTAAAAATAGCGATATTTCGTTTCCTATTGGTTTTTCAGCAAATATGCACATAACAGAAGTTATTTATTTTATAATTTAGAGTAACTTTTGTTATGTACTTTTTTGTCGTATACCTAAGTATAAATGAGTTATAAGTTAAAAACTACTGCGGAAGTCAACAATTTTATTTGCCACAAAAAACTTAACCGAACTAAACTAAACTCGGTATGTGAGTTAGTCCTAACGCCTTCCTTATAATACGCCATACCAACATTTCTAGGGACGGGCAGGAGTGGGGGTTATAAGGGAGGCCTAAAATTAAAAATAGCGATATTTCGTTTCCTATTGGTTTTTCGGAAAATGTGTATATAACAAAAGTTGATTATTGTGTTATTTAGAGTAACTTTTGTTATATTCACTTTTGTCTTATTACAAAGTATAAACGAGATATACGCTAAAAACTTTAGTTAGGCGCAGTCAACTGAACATCTGACTTTGCACCAGCTGCTACTAAATTATAAGCTATATTAACAAACATGCTCATAACAAAAACAGTTCCATTGTTATTTAGAGTAACTTAATATATATCTCGGTCGAATTAAAAATATCAATATTGTAGCCTGCAATTCATTCCAATTTTTGAATAAGTGATACCATTCAATCTTTTAATTTAATTTTACCTCACCATGATATATTTTCACGATAAACAAGAACATTTCAAGTATATGAAGCATTTTAAAAACAAGTAACTGTTTCATGAGGATCAAAGTATATTACTCCCCCCCCCACTTCCTCTGTATTTTACCGGAACATTAATTAATCGGAAGTAAGTAATTTCTTCCTTTAATGTGTTTAAAAAATCAATTAATTCACAAAAAACAAAAGTATTTTACATACATAATTAGAATTGAAAATAGAATGTGAATACAAGATAATGTGAGAGGAATTGAGAGTTGGAATTAGGAATTAGTCATGTTCTGTTGGTTAACCTGGAGCGTTGGAGAGGGGTGGGGAGACCTTCCTGTAATCTAGAACCTCTCTCACTCCCTCTTTCTTAACTCAGCTGTTTTATACACTTTTTTCGTATACCGAATTATAAACGAGATATACGCTAAAACCTATAGCGGAAGTGTATTTTGTTATTTAGAGTAACTTTTGTTATATACACTTTTTCGTATAACGTACTATAAACGAGATATACGTTAAAACCTATAGTGGGAGTCAACAATTTTATATGGCACAAAAGACTCAACCGAATTAAACGAAACTCCGTATGTGTATTAGCACTAACACCTTCATTATAATAAACCATACCAATATTTCTAGAGACGGACAGGATTTGGGGTTATAAGGGAGGCCTGAAATTAAAAATAGTGATATTTCGTTTTCTATTGGGTTTTTTGCAAATATGCACATGACAAAAGCTGTTGACTTTGTTATTTAAAGTAACTTTCGTTATATTCAATTTTGTCGTATAACAAAGTATAAACGAGATATACACTAAATACTAAAGCGGGAGTCAACTATTTTGTTGGGCACTAACGATTGAACCGAAATTAACAAAACTCGGTATGTGAATTAGCATTAATTCTTCCATGATTATAAGCTATATTAACATTTGTAGGTCTAAACGGGAGTGGGGGTTGTGTGGGAGGCCTTAAATAAAAACTAGCGATATTTCATTGTCTATTTGTTTTTAGATATACGTGCTCATAACAAAAGTTGTTTACTTTGTTATTTAGAGTTACTTTTATTTTATACATTTTTTTTGGGAACAATGTATGAAGCAAGTAATTCGCTTAGAAATATTGATATGTTCAACAATTCTTTACAATACCAACTACCAGGAACCTCCCCTGGAAAAATAAATTCAAATCTATGTTAATATTTTATCCTTAATAAACCAAATCTATGCATAATGCACAGGAGACAGGAAATATGAAAATATGGAGGACAGTGAAGTCTTACATAAAAAATTAATTTTATTATTAACAAATCCGTAGCAATGACGGGTATAAACCCGAAGCACTGGTACGGGTAAATGTTAAAATATTGTGCAAAGTAAAGCCTTGCCAAAAAAATATCACCATTCAGCCTCAAATGAATTCCCGGGCGAAGCCGGGTATCTAAGCTAGTATATATATATATATATATATATATATATATATATATATATATATATATATATATATATATATATAGTTTTGAACGGACCTCATTTTCGTCATCTACTAGGTAGGATCGATGGACATTTGAAGAAAAATTTCGAAAATCGTGTAATGAGTACAACCTCAATAGCTGATTTCCCTTAAGGGAAATCTCCTAAAATACCATCACCATTCAGCCTCAAATGAATTCCCGAGCGAAGCCGGGTATCTGAGCTAGTAGTGAATATAGGATAAGATTATATCACAAATGTGTTATACCAGCTCGTGGGAAATCTGCTTGGTTTACCCAGTGCCTGCGGGGCGGACTTTTTCTTATCGGATTTTCACTTAGCTAAATTAGTGAACATTCATGCCAGCTTAAATTACTACTGTTTAGTTATGCTTCTTTCTAAGGTAGAAATATAGAATACTAGCTCAGATACCCGGCTTCGCTCGGGAATTCACTTGAGGCTGAATGGTGATGGTATATTTTTGGCAAGGCTTTCCTTTTCACGACATTTAGCCGTCCCAGTGTTTAGGGTTAACACCCGTCGTTTCTGTGGACTTGTTAATAATGAAATTAATTTTTTATGTAAGACTTCACTGTCCTGCATATTGTCATATTTCCCGTTTCCTGTGTATTATGCATAGATTTGAATTATTAAGGAGAAAATATTGACATACATTTGAATTAATTTTTTAAGGTGAGGTACCTGGTACTTCATATTGAAATGAAGTGTTGAGGAAATTTCTCTAAATAATAAAATAAACAACTTTTTTTATGTGCATATTTGGTGAAACCTTCATAGGAAATCACTATTATTAATTTCAGGCCTCCCTTATAACCCCCACTCCTGCCCGTCCCTAGAAATGTTAGTATGGCTTATTATAAGGAAGGCGTTAGCACTAATTCACATACCGAGTTTGGTTTAGTTCGGTTGAGTCTTTTGTGCCAAATAAAATTGTTGACTCCCGCTATAATTTTTAGCGTATAACACCTTTATACTTCGGTATACGACGATAGTGTATATAACAAAAGTTACTCTAAATTACAAAATAAACAACTTTTGTTATGGTCATATTTGCCGAAAACCCAATAGGAAACGAAATATCGCTATTTTTAATTTCTGGCTTCCCTCATAACCCCCACTCCTGCCCGTCCCTAGAAATGTTGGTATGGCTTGTTATAATAAAAGCGTTAGTGCTAATACATATACCGAGTTTTATTTATTTCGGTTGGGTCTTTTGTCCCAGATAAAATTATTCACTTCCGCTATAGGTTTCAGCGTATATCTCGTTTAAAATTCGGTATACGAAAAAAGTGTATATAACAAAAGTTACTCTAAACAACAAAATAAACAACTTTTGTTATGAACATATTTGCCGAAAAACCAATAGGAAACGAAATATAGCTATTTTTAATTTCTGGCTTCCCTTATAACCCCCACTCCTATTCGTCCCAGAGAACATTAATATAGCCTAAAGTCTAAGTTGGGTTAGTAGTAATATACATACCAAGTTTCATAAAATTCGGTTCAGCCGTTTATGCGTGAAAAGGTAACAAACAAACAAACAAACAAATAAACAAACAAACAAACAGACACCAAAGAAACAAAATGCAGTTATGGTGTCTATGACATGTGAAACGAAAAGTTATCGTGAAATTTCGCGAAAAAAATCAATGTACAGACAGAGGTTACAATTTTATATATATATAGATAATGTGAAATGATATAATCAGCGCTTGGTTGTATAAGGTGCCAAATCTTAGTTTATCCAGCATCTTCGTAACAAACATTTGTATCCTTAAGTAAATATATATTATCCAATATATTACGACGCATCTTATATCAATTTTAAATCGGACCTGTAACATTTAAAATACTTGGATACATGCGCGATGTATGACGTCTTTTATTGATCATTCTTTGCTCTAGATGCCCAAGTTTTATTTGATTAATAGAAACCTTCTTTATTTAACTGTCCCATGTAAATCTAAAGATTTTTTTATTTTATTTACGTCCACTTTGTGCTACTATGGCTAATTGGGGCGGGTTATTTACAGGCTATCACCATTTTCTAACCAGGGTTGAACTAAGGAATCTATTTAATGAGTCCGTCGCCAAATTAATTCCTATCGCCTAGGGGCGGGAATCGGACTCTCCGCTCTAGGTTCACCACTTGACCAACGTCTTAACTCGGCCAAACTGAGCCCCACCTAAAGATTCATTTGTAAATTCATCATAATAGGGGAAGAAAATGGGGAGGGGGACTTAGACCCGGAGTGCAAAAAGGTAATTCTCTACAGTTATTTTTTTATTTTTTTTCTCGATGAAATAATAACCGAGTGAATTTTATTTTTGTTCCAAACTTAAGTTAACCCCTGTTCTGTTCATTTTCTTAAACCAGCTGAATCACTAAATATATAAATTCCATCTTAAGTTTCAATTTCTTGTTAAATAAGTTTCTTATAACAGGAAGAATAAAGAATAGAACGCGATTACATCATGAGCGATAATACCTTTAGCTTAGTTTATTTAGCTCCTCCTTTAAGCCTGAAGGACTTAATTTTCATCCTGGTGTAGTCCAGACGGAGTAGGGTTGGCAATGATAATCTAAACAAAAGAGAGAAAATGTTTTACTTAATTTGTATGATAAAGAAATGTGAGTTACCATACAGCTTCGCTTCCATTGATGTCCGCATATTTCTTTCCCAGTGTGGATGTGGTTATTTAGTGAAATTCCAAGCATACCCCTTCCAGCTACTGTTAGCCATTATGTGAAAAAGCCCAGAAGTAGATAAGAGTGTTCTCATTTAATTTTTTCGTTTAAAACACTGTTCTAGATTGTCTCCTGAATGGAATTTCAGTAAGTTAGTGAGAGATATGTGTGGGGAAAGAAAATGGCTAGACAATAAATTAGTCTAATTTATGTTGACTTGGAAAATTAGCATGAATTGCTTTGCATTGTAAAGAGTTCTTTTTTTTTTCCTGGGTGGAATCCAGTTTAACCCCACCCTTGGTGAAAATGACCGATGACGTATTTTGGAAATGTTTGAATGCGGTCACTAATGTCTATCCTCCACAGTCTAAGGATCCACCAAATTAAGTGTGTTAAAAAAGATGAAGTTAAAAAAAAAAAAATGGCCTCGGTCGCCATTTTCAAAAGTGCGCCGTCAAGGGTGGGTTTAAACTGCATTTTCACCCTTTCTTTTACAGCTATAAAATTTAATAATTGAGGCGTTTGGTTTCAAAACCAGGTACATCCGTTTTTAACAAAAACATTTTTTTATTAATTTTTCATAAGTTTTTAATGCCGAAAATGATGTATTGGACGCGTTTGTTCCAAAACCATCTAGATCCTTCCAAAATCAATACCGGCAGATAATGAAAAAAATGTGTTAAACTGACTTTTTTAAAAAATGAAATCTATTTTGATCAGTCCTGAAATATTTTTGAAAATGGATGTACCTGGTTTTGAAACCAAACGCCTCAATTGGCATCTTTAGATCGAATAAAATAGCAATTATCGGATCTATGTATATGTTCAGTATTCACAATGTCAAAGGAAGCAACATTTTATACATAACTACTCATTGGCTAGTGTACACATTATAGTTCCATTCTTACCCTGGCTGATATGTATTAACAAGAAATTGACAATGAAAGTGATGTGATAATTTTAATATGACTTATTGAAATAAAAGGCTTCTGCATTAGACTATTGTACAAAAAAAGGCCTCCTGAGGAAAATTCTATTCAAACCAATAATGGCTTGAGAGGAGAAAATTCCACTCAAGGTCAGAGTTAGAGAGGCATTTGTCTGTAGGCTGTCACATGTATAAGCTGGCCAATATTAGGCATTAGCCAGTATGAACTTTCTTGCCATCTCTGATGATGATCAGGGGGGAGGGTTGAGTATCAAGTGTCCTTATATAGTTATAAATGGAAACGTTAATAAAAAATTTCGTTTGTGATCTATTGAAAATCTTTTATTATGTTGTTTGTTGTACTTTGCACATAATTAATTTACTATTTCTTTAGAAGTAGTTGAAATGCAGACCTAGAAAATATATTATTTTAAAGCTCTTCTGAACTGCAACATGATAAAGCTATAAAATAAAAATGCATTAAAAATTTTAATTTAATGTTTCAAACATAAATTGTTAAAGAAATGCCAAGTTTGAAATTTTGATGAATCTGACAACATGAATTTATAATACCCTCCACATTTCTATAGGTTTCATTTTGGAACCTTGATTATGTTCATGGTAAAATATTGAACTTATTAGATAAAACTTTCAATAATTGTGATAGATTTATCAGAGGTAGTTTACCCCTTTATTAGCGATGTCAATCATGATGGTGATTAATAATATGTAAGAGGAAGTAGGTCATTTGGTGATTTTTTTTTTATTCAAAACTTTTAATTTGTATTTTTTTGAAATATTTAAGTTTTAAAATGTTACACTCTTGTCAAATTCACCAAGATCACTTTAACCATTTAAAGGGTAGAATTTCCTGCACATTATTTCCCAGTTTTAGTTTGATAGATTAATTATTGACGACCAAAGATAACATCTGAGTGAGTAACACATGCACTGTCTGAGCCTCCTAATCCTCTCAGCATTTCTTGCAAGATCCAGAATTGTACTGAGTTATCGTTTTGGTTTCTATACTTGCCACAGAATGTTAGAGTTAAAAAATGAGATAAGAACTGTATATCATCGAGTTACTGAAAAAAAATGGTAACTCGTCCCAAAGACAGAAAATAACTTATTTACTTATTATAATATTTAGTAAATTTGTCACTAATGAAATTCCTATTCTCCCCATAGGAATTGAACCCATGACTCTAGCTTTACTAAATGGATTTGATCAACGCCTTAACTCACACTGCTAAGTTGAGCCCCACACCAGGTTTTTAGAATGAGCTGATTTTCAATGTAAAGGAGTTTGCATCGTCTTTGCTGTTGGCTGGCTGAGAATTATGGTCTCCATTAAATTACTCTGAATATTAATATCTTTTAACTAATTTTTCTTTGTATTTTTAGGAAAAAATTCATGTACCAGATTTGAGTTTATCAGATATATATAAAAAAAGGCCTCTCACAAAGAAAAAACTCTGTGATTTATTAGAACCGAATAAGAGGCTTGATAAACTGGACACAGTAGGTAAGTTACTAGTATAGGCTTAACAATACAAACCATTAATTTATGTTTAAAATAAAACATTAGTTAATATTTTTTTAAACAAGAATTTAGTTGACTAGGTAATGGGATTGAATTTACTTTACCAGGAGAATGAGTTATTTTTAGGCTAATAGTTTTAGAAACCTTCGGTATCCATTTTAGAGGCTGCATTGACCTATTTATAATTTAAAATATGAGAGAACATTTTTATAATTTTTAAGTTATTAATAAATATAGGAAGTAAATGTTTTAAGGAAAACTTTAGATTAATTAATAGAAAACAAACAGTTTCAGTAAAAAACAAAACTAAACAAAAAAAAAATATATTCAGTAAAAACATCCATACTCAAGATTTCACTGGAATAGCAGGGAGATATCCCTAGTTTTAAAAAGTTCAACGCATTCACTGGTTTCAAGTGTAAACAAATAGAGGTGTTGTCCTTTTTAAATCATGGATGTATATGCATTGATCCCCATTAGCCAGGAGATTCAAGGAGCTGGCAGATACTATTTTGACTGAATAGTCAGGTAGGTGGAGTAGTAGGTCAGGAAACATTTAGGAACATTAAGTCATTCAGGCTTTAGGATTTTATATATGCTTTGACAGCTAGAAGAAATCTCTTTTTAATCTGTCTTGTAATTTATGTGTTGGCATTGATGTTTATGTGTGCCTCTTGTGATTAAGTACTTAATTTCAATAGCTGTTTTCAGTTCTTTGTATAAGTTTATTTTAGTCACTTATAGGTTTTGACACAGGTGATTTAAAAAAAGAAACAAATTTTTGGTTTAGATTTCAAATTATATTCCATAGGTCGCAAAAAATGTTTAAATTCGCTGAAATAAAATAGAATGATATGTTCGGAATGGTAAACTGAATGTACTGAATGCAGTTAGTCATACTCATTTATAATCATTCATGTAAGCAGGACATAGCTGGACATTCTAAAGCATAGTATTTTACAGAACCTCTCGGAATATATATATATATATATATATATATATATATATATATATATATATATATATATATATATATGAATTCTCTAGCAAAAGCCTTAAATCTAATTACCCAAAGAATTAGAAGATTTGGATACTAAGATTAAGAGGTGATAAGAAATTCCTTCATTTGTTATTATAATTTAAGACATTTTTTATTGCTAGATTATGATGAGAAACATTTTGGAACAATTGTAAAGTTACCTCCTCTTAGAAAATCTAAAGTGAAACAACCTCAAGTACAGATTCATAAAAAAGGAACAGCTTATTTAAAAAACATTCCTCTAGAATATCTAGGTGATAATGGGCGTGTAAATTTTATGAAATTGTTAGAAATAATGGAGAATTTAAAGACAGATCAGAATTATTATTTGAAACATTATTTGCCAAAGGAAGCGAGAAATTCATCTCCTTTCGATTTCAAGTAAGTGAATATTTATTTATTTTTTTAACTTTAGATTCACCGTATGAGCATTGGTCTTAAAAAAATAAATAAATAAGCAGTGGCAGAAGAAAGACTTAGTCATGTAGATGCAGGATAAATCATGCAAATTTCCCAAATGTTGATACCATCTCACATTCTATTCTTCTTTTTCCTCTGGAATAAGAAACCTGTATAAATAGGACTAGAAAAGTAAGCTGATAATGTGCTGTTAAGTGACACAAGTTACTTTATGTGAAAATTGAATGATGAGTATGATTGTAATCATCAATGGGGTTAACTGAAGGGTGTAAATAAAAAAAGTACTTATAATTCAATTGATATTACAACGATTGTTGACAATGGTTGTAAAATATTACATTTTTAGCAAGATTGGGTGTATTGCATTTTTTTATGCTACTCATAATAACGGGAATATAATGAGTTTACGATTTCACACCTTCCCTAAGCCTCTATTCCTCCTGGCCTGAATTCATTTATACCAGATATAACTCACAGTTTTACAAGAAACTGTTTTTTATTTGATTGATATATCGATTCAACATAAATGTTGTATTCCAAGCCTTTATTATCAAAACTGAAGTGCTAAAGTACTGAAAATATTTTTTTCTGCACTATATACCACATCGCTAGGGAGGAGTCAATATTTCTATTATTTCCTGGCTATTAGCTCCACTGGTCAGGTTTCACCAATTTTGCTGTTAATTTTCAATGGCTCCAGCCATCTTCATCAGGTGATATCATCAATTTTAGATTGTTTGAATGCCGTAGTTGAGGAACGCGTCAAGTTATGACCAATGAGAGCCCCCAAAGAGAGTCAGTCAGCTACTAAGAAATTTTTGAATTGGTCATTACATGAAATTTGGTAGCTTGGTTGATTAGAGGATTGGCTCTTATCCATTAAGGAGTGATGTTTCATTACAGCAATGTGAAACCAACCCAAATTTAATCATGTATCAAAAATTGTTCATTTTGGGTGAAATGATTTACCAGAGGAACTATGTTCTTCTTATATCCTCTTACATTTCCACCTTTTTAAGGATTTTCAAAACACTTTTAGTGGAATAATGACAATTCAGACATGTACAGTATCATGTTTTCATTATCTAAGAAGATACGTTATATAATGACTGAAGAGAAATGCTGCTGAATGGAGGATGGTAGAATATAATTTTGATTAATAGTTTTTCTATACACCTGTATAAATATATTTCTGTGCAATTTCCTGTCAATCTTATATGTAAAGGACTACTGCTCTAATGATTTTCTTATATTACAATATTTTAGTCCTAGATACTATCAGTACTTTAGATTAAAATTTTATTGTAACTCTTGGTGATTTAGGCTAGTTCCTTTTTGTGAAGTAAATCCCCAGAATTTTTATACAATATGTAAGAAAGGAATGTTTCATACCCGGTTCGGTGCAGTGACATTTACATCAATTAAACAATTAAAAATGATGTACACGAATTTCATGACAATGAGGAAGGTAAGTTTTTTCTAGCTTTGATTTGCTTGTTGTGAATAAAACATTTGCAGAAAGAGAAAGAGCATTTCCAGATGTATTCAACCCTACTGGAGAAGAGGGGATACACACAATCATGCTTTCACAGATGTTGACAAATGCATAATATGAATGCATCATCTGTGGTTACGTTTTGTGTCTGTGTGGGTACATCCATGCTTGTGTGTCTTTTTTTCTTTAGTAGTGTTGAGTAGCTCCTGAAAATTCATATTATTTAAAAAATAACAACAATCAATATAGTACAAAAACAAGAATGACGATACATAATATTTGGACAATTTCAAACATATTGTAAAACTTGACTTATTGATTAATTTAATATTTTCAGTATTTAATTTTTATAATTCCTGTAGCACCTTTGGCAAATTAGAATAATTCATCTTTTTCAGCTGAAATTCTTCAAAGAATTTTTGCTCATAAAAATATTCAGACAGTGGAAAAGAGATGTTTGGATGAAAAGATGGCAAAACAGAAAATATGATTTAGAAGAATCTTATCTTTTCAAAAGATTATCTTTAAAAAATGTCATCTTTGATGTTAGAAACTTGTGTTATTCTCTCTCTCAGATGTCATTTTTTGATGATTCAATTATTGAAAAATTGAATTTAGAAGACTTTAAAAAAAGACAGGTAGGCTTATTGCTTGCTTTATGACAAATACAATTTTTCCTTTTATTTTATATTTTGTCCTACTGTCATAAGATCTTAGTTTTCCCTAGATATGTAAGCATATATCTCTTACAGGAAATCAGCTATTGAGGTTGTATTAATGGCAGAATTTGAAAACATTTCTTTATATTTTCTTTGTTCTCTGTAGGAGATAACAAAAATTATTGTGTTCACATTGCACACACACACACCACAATGCATGCACAAACACAGTGTGCTCACTCATAAACACGATGTGCTCACTCACAAACACGATGCACGCACTCGCAAGCAGAATGCATGCACTCGCGAACACATCTCTGCACCTGATTTCCTTTGGTTACTAACTGGGCAGGATGTAAATAGTTTGGAAAAGGTCAGGAGAAAGCATGCCCCTGTCAATTTTTTCCTAGACTTTACCAGGTGGGTCGATAATTTAGCGGGATGGAGTGGCCAGCTTGATCTGCAGGTCTCAATCCGCTTGAACATGTCTGGAACATGCAACGATGAGATAAAACTAGTCATCATTTCAGATGTTTGCTGAGAGCACCCCCTTCTTGAATCAGCCATACCTGCTGTTATTAATGAACATCATCTTTAGTTTTACATGAGGCATTTAAATTCCATACTGGTGAAGTTTCTGGGAAAAGGGAAAGTACTAAGGAAACTATAAGCTTGTGTATGTTATTTGAGAATGTGCAGACACATGTGTTATTCGTGTAATTTAAAAAGATTCCCTTCATTTCAGTAGGTAAAAGAACTTTGCCACAGTTACTAGGTTAAAGGTCTGGAATTGCACTCTGAATTCTATTTACCCTGCTCGGAGGTCATTCTTGTATCTATTCCTCCACTGCCCACTCTTAAGGCAATTTAGTATTTAACGAATAAAGTAGTGGTTTGTAATACTACCACAATGCAATAGTTTACATAGCTTTAGTACAATTAGCTATTAACCATGCTGACCACTTGAGCTCATGAGCTTTTTGGCCAAACATTTTTATATTCTAAAACTGAAATACTCATAATTACTGTCTTTTTTGTAATTATATATATATATATATATATATATATATATATATATAATATATGAATATGTTACAAATAAAACTTTTTTCAGGATATAAAAGCAAAAAAGATATTTGATAAACTGAAAGAATCTCGAGAACTAATTAAATCTTTGCTTAAAACTGCTTGTGAAGATGAACTTGTAGAGTCAGGCCATTCTCTTCCTGAAGGAAATTGTAATAGCTATGGTAAATCACTCAATGTTACCTTTATCTATTGTCTCTTTCTCCCCTCCCCTCTCCCTTCCTCCCCTCTCCCTGCCTCCCCTCTCTCTATGTTAATAGTTTTGTCGAAATTTAAGCACAGTTGTTTAGGGTAACAGATAATCTTTTGTTACATGAATTGAAAAATGCCCAGTGACAAAACCAAAGAGCCAAGTTTTGGCTTGACTGATATTATATCAGTATTTGTATTGGCAGATGAAAAATTAAAAGAACCCATAGGTACAATACTATTATTATTATTTATTAACGTCCACTTTTTGCAACTGAGGCTAATTGGGGTGGGTTATCTACAGGTGACCACCCTTTTCTAGCCAGGGTGGGACTTAGGATGTTATTTAATGAATCCTAATACTATTACAATATTTATAAAAGTAGTTGATCTCTAGGCCCTTGACCTCCTCAGCAACGTTTGGGAAAATATCTTGAGGAGAGGATATCAATAAGGAGACTTAATAGACCAGACAGTCAGTAATGGGAATTAAGGTGTTGGGTGTAAGCAAGAATTTGGAATATCAAGTTCTGGGGAATTGTGATGTTGAATTCATAGAAAGGGGCATTCATTATTTTTCTAAGGATTTTAGATTGGCAGGACTGGATTTGATGGTTATTGGAAGGTTTAGCATTCCATCACACTTACAACCCCCATGTTGGCTGTAATATAGTCGTGTAAATTTGTAGTTTGTTTTCTAAAGAAAATTGAGAATAGTTGTAAAGCAGTCTTTGAAAGAGATTGTTATGTCTCTTACATATTATATGGGGACTCAAGGTAAGGCATTCGTTAAGGATGGGTCCAAAGTATTTAGTTTGGGTTTTTAAAGGAATCTCAGTTTGATCAAGGAAAGAGGGGGGGGGATGTGGGAGTGCGAAGTACCATGAGTTGAATTGTTGGCTTTTTAATTGAATCTGCGTTTCACAAACCATGATTCTAGTTGTTTGTGGTGATTAGATGAAGAAAGGATATGGACAGTACTGTAGGGCAGGATCACTATATTATTTACAAAGATAGGATGGTAGAGGGAAGTGAAGGCATATCTGTAGTGTAAAAATGGTAACAGAGTAGGCTGCAGAACTCTAACCAACAAGAAGGGAAAAGATAAGGGTTAAGGAGACACTATATTTTGTTCTAAAGGATCTGTTGCTTAGGTAGGACTGGAGAATTAGATAATAATTGGGAGCCAACCAAATCAAAAACCAAACTGGTGTTCAGGGGGAATACGATTGATATATGAATGGAGGAGGACCTGGAGGAGTTTCTCAAGGATCCTTCCTATCATGAGGAGTAGAGAGATGGGTGATAGGAGGAAGAAGAATCTACAGGCTTCTTTTTTGTTGATCCTTGCATTGTGGGCCATTTTATGATAGAGAATTTTGATTGCAAAGAGAAATAGACAGTTTGGAGAGTGGAATTATAAATGAGATTAAGGAAAAGTATATCTTTTCTGGGAAGGTGCTTGAGAATAAAAGGAGAGGTGAGGGCAAGTTCACCGGGAGCTTTATGGTGAATAATTTAGAGATAAGGGGGGGGGAGGGAGGAACATTGGAAGACGAATGTCAGGATAAATTGGCCACTAGCAAACCTTGGGTGAGAACTTTCAAGGAGTTTGGGACATATTGGCCAAAAGAAGTGACTGAAGGCAGGTAAGTGTTGGCAATATCATTGTCATTCTTGGCCCAGGAATTATTGTTTCCTCAAAGTGTATTAAGGATTATCGATCGAAAAGCGTAAATTTGGTTGGGAAAGAGAGTGGTCATTGGGAGAATAATTTATGTTTTTTTTTTGTAGAAGCCCAAATGACTGTTTTGTTTGTCTATAGTTGTCAAATATTTTAAAAATATTTTCTGTAGCCAACCAGATAACACTCCATAAAAAAAGGAATTCCAAAAAAAAAAAATACCAATGTGGGGTGGTCAATGGGGTCCTTTGGGCTGGATTGGCTGTACAGAGTCCATTTCTCAATGAAAGAAATGCTCTGAGCTGAAGAATACTTGTGGCAAAGCACACAGTTAATTGACTTACCACTCAAAGGCATTTTAAGGGTCGGGCATTAGTAACCTACAGTTAAGCCAAAATCATTGGAGTTTTGGCTTGGTCCAGGCAGAACGTTCATGTTGAACAAATGTCTACTCTGTTCCAAACAAAGACCATAAACCTTCAATTAGCCAATGGCCCCATTACCGAAAGACTGTCTGCTTCACCGCACCAGACCATTCATAAATATAGGTTGCTGTAGAGAGAACATCTTATATGATCTGTCAAGATAGCTCTCATGGCTATGGCAAAGTGTTCTGCACCACAGAAGTCATTCTGGCAACACTACTTTATGAGGCTGAGAACCTGGTCATCAGTGACCCTCTGACTACAATGTTCAAAGATATGGATGATTCAGAAGCTATGATTTTGAACCTTTTCCTCATCTGGGGTTGTAATTTTACCTGAATATTTTGAAATAAATCAGTCAGAATATTTAGTAATAATAAATACAATTCTCAATATTTGAACATTTTAATTAATTTTTGTGATGATTGCAAACCTTGGAACTGGCTGATTCTGGTTCTGAGCCAAGACAAGCTCAATGTCAGTAATATCTGTAGAATTTAATTTAATACCTTTTCTTAGAAAAATCAATTGCAAGCTGGGCATCTTTTATCAATAGGGAAGGGGAAGGCAGAAGTATATGAATGCATAGTTGATGCAGCCAAGGCCTGGATTTCTGTTGTTGCCATGGAATTTATGCGTCTTTGCATGTAATGTCAAGACAAGCTGAGCAAATTGATTTTAATACATTAACATTGATGTTAGGGGCAGAATATACTACCAGTAAATAATTATTATTTTAATTATTTTTTTGACATGGGACTATTTGTTTTTGTTAGGGTTTAAATCTGGGTTTCCTGCCTATTGGTACCAGACACTACTTATATTATGGCTTAGTTGATAGATAACTGCCCTAGGTAACCAAGAGACCTGGGTTTGAGTCCCAGGTGCAAAAATGTTTCCCTCATATTAGACAAATCATTGATCCTAATATTTCCTAGTATTTATACCTTTATGCTTTGAACATCTAATAGTTAACTGAAATATAATAATATTTGAATGAAACCTCTTCATGCTTCATTTTAGGAGATAATGTGAGATATAAGAAAATGGTAGTTAAAAAACGGGATTTAAAGCAAGAGATTATTAAAGAACATGATAAAAAGAAACAGTGCATCAAAATTTCCCGGTAAGAAATAAAAAATTTCTTATGTATTTCAATTAATAATTTTCATCAGAATTTCTTAATGCCAGGAAAGGGCTGAAGGGAATTTTCAGCATTGAGAGTCTATTGAGTAACTACAAAAACAAAGAATTAGTGACCTTTGGTCTCGCTTGGGCAACTGTGTCCATGAATTTCTTTTCTTTCTTTCTTTCTTTTTTTTTTTTTTTTGATTTTATGACTAATACCAGATTTAAAATATCAACCCATGATTAAAACATAGCCTTTTAAAACCTATAATTAAATACTTCATATTTACTGATCTTAATGTTTCTTAATCATCTAGTCATGAAAATTAATGACCACTAAATGCTTAAACTCAAAAATGAATTTAAGTGACTAAAAACTACTAATAAGATTTAAGTGAGGTGTGTGACTACATCATTTACCTTGTTTAAAAAAAAAAAAATATATTTTAATATTACCATGGTTAGTAATGCATACATTTTGTTATATTTTAGTGCCATCAAATTTGTAGATTATTTACTTCTTGATATGCTTCACAATTTAATTTTAAATTCTCTGGATCACATGTTGTCTATATTCAAAAAGCATGTGTGTTATTTGAATGATGCGTCATACTATGTCAGTGAAGATGTGGATATTATTACTGGAAAGGAACGTAAATCTCCACCATGGGTGAATATTTTTAAATAATGATATTAATTTAGGTTTGAATTAGAAATAATGATATACATATTTTTTCTAGATGTATAAACAAATTTAAACATCTGATAAAACATTGGGGCTCGGGTTAGCCAGTGAGTTAAAGTGTTGACCTTAATCTCACATGGTAAACATAGAGTGGCTGGGCAAGGGAATTTATTTAGTGACGAAATTCATTAAATAAAATCCTTAGTCCCACCCTAGCTAGAAAAGGGTGGTAACCTATAGAGAACCCGTCCCAATTAGCCTTAGTTGCAAAAAGTGGACGTTAATAAATAATTTAATTTAAACAAATTTATTGTAAATGTGTAAGTACTTGTTTTTTAATATGAGTTACCATTTACTTTTTTGTGTAAAACATTTACTTTGTGCACTTTTAATGATAAATTTGTATTTTTGTAGTGCATGTGAATTCCTATGTTGTTCCATAAAGTGGATGAAAAGATATTTGTGGCACCAACATTTTCTGAGACCTTAAGTATTGAGTGTGATTGGATCCAAGATAGAGGGTCTGTCATACTAAAATTTCAAATAAAGTCAGAATATTGAACTACATAAAAAAAAAAAAAATCTTAAATTCTTAAAAATACTACAACTCTCCAAAATACTCAACAATTCCTGTAATATTTCATTTTCTACCAATGAGTTCTACTAACAACATTATCTTACATTACATAATTAATTTGATTTTGTTTTACATGAAACATTTAAATACTGAGCTTGGTAACAAGCATTAAAACATTAACTTAATTTTAACTTTAAAACTTATTTTTTTTAAAAATAAAATAATTTTTTTTACAGGTAAATTTTCTAAAACTTAAAAGAGAATAATTTGTTTTTTATGTAATAAGTATGAGTAACTTTATAGTAACTTAATAATTACTCATACCTATTACATGAATACAAATTTTCTCTTTTAAGTTATAGAAAATTTACCTAAAAAAAAAAGTGAGTTTCATTTAAAAAATATATATATATATATATGTATATATATATATATATATATGTATATATATATATATATATATATATTTAAATAGTATTAATATAAGTGGTGATTATAATGAAGATAAAATATAAATTTGTCTATTGATTTTATAGCAAATGATACATTATGTTTAGATTACATTTTCCCTGTATAAAAAAGCAAAGCTGCTAAATAATAAATTTTAAAATGTTGACTTTCATTTTTTGAGCAAGGGGAAACATTCACGGGGCATCATCAATAAATGAGGAGGAGAGAAGAATAGCTTGGGATGGAGCAAATATTGGTCATTAAAACTAATAACGAAAGGAAAGTTCCTGAACAAAATGAAGAAAACATTTTTGATTTTTGTGTTCTTTAATTAGTGACACATGATTGCCATGGTCAATTAAAAAAAGTCAGACAAAGAAACTGGAAGTATGACAGAGATCTGTAGAAAACAGCTAACCTCAGGGGCAAAGACAAGTATGAACCACTATTTTCAGGAGGAAAACAATAATAAATAGATATTAACTCTTTAAGTGCTCAGCCAGGAAGACTGAGTGTTCCTGGTAATTATGATGAATTAACGGAAGAGAGAGTCTATGGGAATGAGAGAGCTGGGGAGGAGAGATACCTTTCTGGTATTAGGCCATTACTAAGCAAACTACACTGTAAAATTGACACTAATTTAGGGTTGCTGATTCCTATTATAAGTGGGTTCCCTATGTTTTTTCTCTCTTTCTCTTTTCCAGGTAAAAGTCTCTTTCCTTACTTTTTTCCAAATACTTAAATTTAAAAGGGTACTTATTGGTTATTGGAAGGCCACCCATTTAAAGACGATTATTAAAAGAAAATCACTTTATTATTTAAAGTAACACTTCTAGAATTTATAAATTTAATAACGATGAAAAGGTTAACGGGAGACCACTCATTATTTAAAGATAAAATATTTTCTGGTACAAAACCCTTTATGGCTATTCACTGTTATTGCTATCGCTTTATGCTGTTCATACTTGTCTAGGTTGTCATAGCCATTCTCTTTCTTTTGTTATAAGAAAATAAGTGATCATTTATTAACACCACTTCCACTTGTTTATTAACCGAATTTGGTGTTTATTACCACCACTTTCTGATCGTCTATTAACACTACTTTTTGCTTATTAACACCACTTGGTGATCGTCCATGAAAGTTAACCACTATAATCTGAAAGGAAGTCCATCCTAAAGGCATATTAATCAAGAATAAGTTCATTACGCTAGGATGTTGCTGACAATTAGAAAAGGAAGCAGAATAAAGTGTTGCGGTCTGGCTGCGGCGATAAGCAGTGGAAGCTGAAAGGGATAAAAAATCCCACAACCAAATCACTAACAAGAATCTAGAAAGGGCCCACCAACAATCAACTCAAGCCAAAATTCAAATATATATAAATTTATTTATAATCAAAATATTCAAAATATTTTTAATCAAAATCAAGAGGCACCTTTTAATAATATAATGGGGGACACTTATTTCTACTTATGCTATATTACAATTAAACACTTAACTTTTTAATAGAAGTGTTGACTTAGCCGTGAGAGGTAGTACAGGCGAGAAGTAGTCTGGCTCAGGCAGGCCGGAACAAGCTGAAGGATTAGCGAGGTCTCACCAACAAGGGTATCCCCTCTAGAGGATGCCGAATATGACTGATTTTAATCCGTACTGTCGGGGTCCTTATATAGGCCTAGCCCAGTGGTGAACTTTGAACTGCCGATCGAAATACGCTCAAAAAGTGCATTTAACGGGAATTTATTATCAAAATTCATCCGTATTATTAATTAGTGTATTGCCGTTAAGAGCTGTGAATGTTATTATAAAAATCCATCGGCGGTATCTACGAAAATGCTAGAGCACATGGTGACTTAACTCCAAATTGGATATACCTCTTATTTAAAGGTAAAAACTATACCTTTAACTATTCATAAATAATAATCTTAATGTGCTCTGTGCTGGGAATACTCAGAATATAAAATATATGGTCATTTATAATGGGTTTATGTAATGCAATGTCAATTTCATTACAAAACAAAGGGTAAAAAAACAGTGCCACAGATCTTCGTCCTTAACAATTAAAGCCTACTTTCCTAGTGACATACATCTATGGGAGTGGCCCTTTAAGGGTGAAAGACTATATCGAATGACTGAAATTGAAATAAACAGACCACCTTCTGAGTACTCCATGTGGTAGTTGGTTGAGGCAAATAACTCTATGGACTCCTCTAAAACCTAAAAAGTTGATGTGGAAGGCAGGCGAAAAGATGGGGAGACTGGATGTATTAAATGGCAGGACCAATGTGGTGGAGACAGGCGGGACTAATAAAAATAGAAGGTAGTGACGACTATGATCACATCCTAGGAGACTGGCACCTTTGGAAATGAATGTTAACCCCAAAGGTAGGCCTACCTTAGTTGTTTTCCCAGCTTCTATTATAGGAAAAAAGAGTGGATTTAATTAATTAATGAGTTGTTGTATATTAATTATTTAGTGTTAAACATTATTGTTAGTGTGCAATATATAAAAATTGTACCTTTTAATTATAATTTCAAGTCTTTATAACATTTTAACACATAATAAAAATTATTTTTTATTCATTCTATACTCACTGGATACTTCGTTTTTGGTAGAAATAAAGAGATTCCATAGTAGAAGTGTAAATTTGTTAGTAACCAAATTGTATGATTAGTTGAAATCATAAAATATGGGATATTCCTGTCTTTTTAACATAAGTGGTGAGTTCAATTTCCACCTGAGCAAAGGAATTTATTTAGTGACAGAACTCATTAAATAAAATCTGTAGTCCCACTCTGGCTAGAAAAGGGTGGTAACCTGTAGATAACCCGTCCCAATTAGCTTTAGTTGCAAAAAGTGGATGCTAATAAATAATTTGATTTTAATTTAACATAATAATTCATTTGTGAAAACATGATAACTTTACAATTTTCTAACTAGCCCTATTTGTGGAGTATTATATCCCACATTAACTCATATGGCTAGCCTATGGCAATACTTGAAAGAAAAATCACACCTAACAAAGAAAAATTAAAAAAAAAAATTGAAGCTGTAGACTTCTTGTAATTTCTAGAATAATTGTTAATTTATAGTGAACTGTTCTTGAATAATTCTGGAAAATAAAATTTCTTCTGATTTAGACAGATCTCTGTGTGACCTCAGGTCACCAAAATCGCTTTAAAGTCCTAGCATATCTTAAATTTATACAAACTAAATTGTCCATAGCTAAGAAGATATGGGTCCTCCATTAGGCATATAAAACCGATATAAGCTTTGAATTTTAATAATGTAGATAATTCCCTTATTTAGGTTTAATGCTTAAGACAAAAAGTGCTTCAATTTCTAAAGGAAATTAACTCTTCATTCTGGAGTAGTGCCAATAAGTTAAACATTTAATTTATGGTCTTATCCATTATTAAAATAATGCTTTTAGTTCTTGAAATTGCCATAATTACACCCTGTTCCCTTAGGGCATGTCCCGATTCTGAAGAGCTTTGATCCTTACTCTGGTTTATATTTCTAAACTCGATTTCCATTACATAAAAATTCATTTTGATTTTTTAGAATTTGTGACTATTATGCCTTTTTAAGATGTGTTTTAGTTTCTTACCTGAAATATGGTCCTTCAAGTGCCTGGGGGCTCTGTTACCACCATTTTCAAATATAACTTGTCATTCCTAGCCACACATTTCATTAAGCCACATTGCCTGGGCCTACCTCTCTCTATTTTTATTTCCTCCTGGCATACCATAAAGCATCTTCTTGGACAGTCTTATAGTACATATGTCACTTCGTTATACAATCGACTCAATTTCTAAAAGGAAATTAACTCTTAATTCTGGAGTAATTCCAGTTTTCTTCTGGAGTAAGTTAAATATTTCTTTTACAGTCTTATCTATTATTATAATTCATGTTTTCAGGACTTGAATTCGCCTAACATGGACCCAGTTCCTTAGGGTGTGTTCTGAGCCTGAAGAGCTTTGATTATTACTATGGTTTATATTCCTAAACTGGAGTAAAAATCAGAACTTACAGCCTCAGAGAGAGCTGTAAAGAAACTAACATTCGATGTTAGCAATGAATCTAAATTTACACTTAATACTCTAAAAACTTAATTATAATATCTTAAAAATCTGTTCTCTAAATTTAACTTATTGTAATATTTAATAATTAGATCTAATAACTTCTTCAACTCACACAGTAACTTCTAAGTGGTAGCCTAAGCCAGGCTACCCTAATCTCAGATTTATAATAATTATATCCAATAATTGTTATGTCGAGCCACATGATGGTAATGAGCAAAATTATCACTGTGTGGTATCATAGAATCTAATTGTTTTACTACATGTAATTTGCCTGGAATTATAATATGCTTCCTTTGTAATTTTTTTCTAGTTTAATTATTCTCTTAAAAATAATTTCAGTTCCCCATGTTTCTAATTGACCTTCAACCAACTGATGACTTTGAGACGCTGAGTTTTATTCCGCCTCCATCTGATTGGAAAATTCTTTTTAATGGAATTGTAGAATTTTGGACTAAAACAGTTGAAAATGTAAAGCCATTATTAAATGATGATGTATTTTCTCCATTCACTTGGTAATAATAAAATTGGTATATATATAACATGACATTTTGATAATCATGAAACATTTAATTTATATTCTATTAAGCCCAGTTACAAATGATCTCCCAGAATACCAAATACTTGGAACTGCACCTAAATTGTGTGATGTACTTGAAGGAGATTTTATTCTCAGTGACAAAAAAAGACTCATCAATTATGTAATTGACAATAACATACATATTATTCACCTTTACATGGGAAGACTTCATGCACCATTTCGTTATTATAAAGCAAATTGCAATGTCACCAGAGATGAATTAAAACAAGAGAAAGGTAAGTATTATTATTTATTTCACATAAAATTTCATTTTTATTTCCTAGAATTTGTGAAATGTTTTGTATTAATTGTAATTGTATATGGGAATAAGCTATCACAATTTTTTTAAGAATGGTGTATTTTCAGACATATCACGACTTAGAGAGTGGCTACATGAATCAATTTTCCAAGTTGATGTGGTAAAAAGGATTCTTCCTGAGCAGCAAATTGGTTTATTTTTTTTAACAACGGCGAATTTTCAAGATATGATTTTACCTGTTGCTATAAGAATAAATTCTGCTATAAAAGAAATAATACCAGAGTAAGACTTTTCTTTTACAATATTATTCTATTTTCTTGTTAACAGTTTCCAAATGATAAATAAAACAAATTTGAGTTTACATGAGTTTGGAGCCTTATTAACTCCTTGACTATTTTATGCTCTCTACTTTATGTAGTTAATCTTTTTAGCATTCTCTTTGGTTAGAAACAATGACCAAGAATCTTGTGTAAAAATACTGTTTTATTTTGTTTTTGGACAAATATATGACTTTGGAAGTTTTTACAAATTTTTTGTACTTATGACATGTTTAAATAGGGCACACTTTACTAAATCATTCATATGAAATGAATAAAGAGAGCAAACCCATTGTGTAGTTACTCATAAATACTTCACTTAAAACATGAGTACATGGAACAGATGATTTGGATCTTATTTAGCATTTTTGGTCTTAACTGACCCTATTTTAGCCATTCCAACCTTCCACAAAAAAGAGCAAAAGTGTAAGCATCTCCCCCTCCTACTAGTTCCCTCCGTTATCAGGATGAGAATAGATGGAAAATTCACCTGGCTCCTGCAGGATGATCCTCTGATTCTTGAGTATTGGCTTGACATGTTGAGCTTCCAACATGTCTATAGCATCAATGGTTGGTGATAAAAAGGAATGGAGTCCTTTGCACTGGTGAACATATGAAGACTTTTCATGCAAACTTTGCTCAACGTTCTAAGGATGTTTATTATTTTAAGTGTGCTACACCATTGATATTTATATGCTATTTTTATTACACCTACCTGCAAACTAAATTCTAACAGTGCCCAGAGTCTGCTACCAGCTTCTCATTCTTAAAGGATAAGAATAACTTTACTCTTACAAAGTATTAGCTCACAATAAGTTAGCACAGTAGCGTTGCCAAGTCAAATTCAACTAATGAAATGACACATCTAGCACAAGTTATATGAATACATATAATAGTGCTACAACTTCAATTTCTTTATGTGTCACTTGTGATTTACTAGTTGCATCCGGAAAACACATTTCAAGTTTGTACATTACATACTGATTCTTCACAAAACACGCCTATATCAGTACACACACTCCCATATATGCTCAAATCAAATTTATGCCTGACGAAGATGGACGCATTTCCATCGAAAATTTGCAGAACAAAAATTCCAACCGCTGGAGCAGATAGCTGAAATCCTCATAATGACTCCCATATATTTACACTCCATGTCAATTGAGGTAGACAAAGAACGAATAAGATATTGTTGAATTTTTAATATCATACCCTGCAAGATTAGTGATACAATCTAGTGGAAATAACTTTATTTGAATACAAAATCAAACCACACATATTCTTGAAAGTCGCTTTTCTGCTCCTATATTTTAACATTATTGAGCTAAGACCTCTTCTTTTCGTGTCTTTCTTATAGTTCCTGTTATTTTCTACCAATCTCCTGTTCTAGATCCCTATGAAGTTTCTATCACCACATACAGGACTATGTATTTATTTGTCCTTTGCCTTAGAACTCTTCTTCTCTTAAGTTACTGATGATTTTGATCCTTATATAAGTACCTAATTTTTTAAATAGTAAAAGCTTTTTGATTCTGGCGAGGAAATTGCTTCTTAAATGTCAAAAGAGATTTATTAGAGGGGGTAATACTTTGTCTCATTTTTGAGTAGGGATTATCATATACATGGGACATGTTTAAGCTTCCCCCTATTTTGGATCTGCTGCTTCTCCAGGTATTACTCTTTCCTAGGCAGTTTTTCTTAGTACACAGTTAGTTCATCTTTCAGAAACAATTTCTAGAGTTATAAATATCTCCCTGATTGGATTCTGAAAACAAGTCAAAACTTATCAAATATACTAGTAGATACTGTTACACGTCCTCAAACCCCTTATAATTAGTAAGGCTCAAGTCAGCCTTTGTGGATTAAGGCATTGGTCTTAATAAATTTGGTGGACCTGGAGTCGTGGGTTCAATTCCTATGAGAAATAAGAATTGACTTAACGATGACGACACTAAATAAAATCCTTAATCTCTCCCTGGCTAGAAAAGGGTGCTAATCTTTTGGTAATCCATCTTGATTAGGCTTAGTAGCATAAAGTTAATAAATAAATTCTATGTCATTATTATAAGTGAATGTGATTTTATTTTTACTAGTAGGACTATAGTTTTCACACAGGAATCTTAATAATATTTTTATAATTGTCATTTTTTATCTTTTTAGGATTGCTAATGAAAAAACGATGTCAATATTAAATGAAGCACAGGAAGCTTTAGACTATTTAGACCGATATCCCAAGACATCTCTACAATTTACTAAATATTTAGAAGCTATTGAACAAATTGCCGCTCGAGTAAGCATTTGTTTGTTTTTTAATTTATGCAGCTTTTTTTTAGAGCAATGCCTCCATAACATTGCTATTTCTATTTCATCAGTAGTACTTGAAATTAAATTGCTGTAATATTTTTGTTAGATATCAAGTTTTATATCCAATGAGATCGGGAGTTGTTGAATGATGTTTATGGAAGTATATGCTTAGCTTGTAGTTTTTTTAGAACTAAATTTTCATTAAAATGTATCTAATAAAAATATAGATTATTGTTTTCTTTCCTTTTCCGTGGTTTTGATTAAAGATGGTTAATTATGAAAACTGTAAGATAATATGGTTACTAGTATTAACTCATGATTATTGCCAATAAGAATGGAAACACTTATAATACAGGCATTATTTTATGGAACAAATAATTAACTCATTTCCCCTCTATCTGCTGGACAAGGCAGGTTAATTACTATATTTTGTCCTTCCACGAATGTGAGCAACTGGCTATTTTATGTTTCAAAAGGTTGTATAAATACAAAGGAAAGCTGAACAATCCGATTGATAATTGTTTACAGTATTTATTCTGCTTTGTCACTCTTTATTGTTTTAGTACAATATGGTTTCCCTTTGAATTATAATAATTAGTAGTTTAGTTTTTAATTAGTATTAGCGCTAGGAATATGACTTAATTCTCTTGTCAGAGTTAGGTTAAGTCAAAAGTAAAAATTTTGAATTTCCAAAATAACTTTTTACTACTATTATAATTATTTTAAGAACAATCTTTTATCTATACTTTATCTATAAATAAAAAGAATGATCTGAAACACAAAAACGTTTCTCCCCCACTAAATTTAATAACTTCAGACAAATCATTTTTTTTTTTTTTTTTTTAAAAAAGTTCTTTTTTAAGATATTTTCTTTATAAAATAAACATACTTTTGGAATTTCAGGGATCAGAATTTGATGAAATAGCAGACTATATAATGAAGCTACATGAACTTTGTGAAGATTATAATGTTCCTATTCCAGAAGAAGATATTGACCAATATTATGTATGTTATTTAAAATTACTAACATAATATTTATTATGTATGTGTGTTAAAATAACTATATCCTAATGTAAATTGATACTTATGACATTAATTTATATTAAGTATTTTTTTTACATATGGTTTAGTATGCCTCCTACAACACAACATACACCAGTGAAGCATACCTGTGCTACCAAGAGCAGAATAGCACCTTCAACATACTTGATTCTAAAAAAAAATACTGTTTCATTTATACTTTTATCTATTATACATTTTTGGGCTGAGTTAATACCTAGCACAAAAGAATGATGAGCCCAAGACCAGGTGTAAATGGTTTTAGTTGTGAAGATGTGTGGCATGTATAATATATATAATATAAAATATATGTGTACATACCCACATATAAATATACAAGCATGGTGTATCAGGATCGGCAGACCATAGGTTATTAAGTCTGTGGATATGCCAAAATTTTTGAATTTCCCACACCTCACTAACTTTCCTCATATATGTGCCCCTTATCAATTTCATTCAAAGATCAAACTGATTTTGCAATTGAATTGAGGAATAAATTTCCTTTAAGTTGAGACCCTATCCAAGGTTGTCAATCATGAAGAAGAAGTATTATTAATAGCTTGAATTTGAGATAATTATATTTCTTGTAATTTTTATAAAATACTAACTTTAACTTTTTGTTTTCATTCCTCAATAATGATATATTACTTTTGCTAAAACAAAATTTCCTGGTTAATTGGCTCTCCAATGGTGTATCAGTTATCCATGACATGTTTTGGTAGAGCAAACAAAAAAATGAGGGGTTCTTCCATTAGAATATCAAGAACATTGGCTAGGAGACACAGTAATTACATAGATCTATTCACCTCATTAACAGAGATTTTCTAATTATTAGTCCCTTCTTCTTTTGTTGTTGAGTAATCATATTACAAACAGAAGAAGATGGTAGTGTTGCACTTATTTAGAAAATTGCACTTTAAAATCAAGTAAGGCATTGCCGACTTTTCTATGGTGTGTTATTTTCGATTTCAGTTCCATCAGTTTTGATGAGCTTTTTCATCACAGGAGAGAACCTCCTGGTATGGGGGAGGGGAATCGAAATTCTCCAGGTGGTTGTGCTTCTAAGATGTAGTTAGTTTATTCAACTGAGTAGGTCACAGGAACACATATTCCTGTAAAACGCTGAAATTGCTAAGAGAAAGAACATGTGTACACATCTAAGGTCTATGGAGCACTACCAAATATACACATATGTATATTCATGGCCTGTGGGGTACTAAAGTGGAAACGCTTCATGGCATACAAAGGGTTAATATTGAGGATAAATAATAGATTGTCTTTGTATTAATAATCACAGATTGATAATATCCTATCCTATAATATATATATACATATATATATATATATATATATATATATATATATATATATATATATAAACTTGTGTGTTTCAATTTTAGGAAATGGTTGATTTAACAGTAGTACTTCAGAAAAGAGCTGACAGCTTAAGGAATAATACAGATGAAATCATTGGACACTTTCGGGCTGCTATTAGAAATGATGAAGCTGGATTGTCAGCAAAAGTTTCTCAAATTTTAGCTGATGTGCAAGTAAGTTTGTTTTAAAACAATGTTTGTATTATGTTAGCAACAATATTATGCTCAATGTATTCAAGACAATGTGTAAAAGTGGTGATTACTCATTAAACATTTTTGTTTATTATTCTAATTACTGTTTTAAGACTTTTTTTTAAGCATTGAGCACATTAAAGAAAATTCTCTGTCCCATCTTGGCTAAGAAAGGCTTACCATCTTATAGATGTGTATATATGTATTTGAACTGACTGTAATACATACACGTAAACACACAAACACACACACACACACACACACACACACACACACACACACACACACACACACTCGCACACACACACTCACACACGTGCACACACACACACACACATGCGCACATACAGACAGACAGGTGGACAGACAGCCATGCATGCGCTATTATGAGAGTAATGTCTTATTTCCAGCTTAACTATATATGTTTTTTTATTGGATCTTAACTAAGTGACATACACATATAAATTCACGATGTGACATCATCAGTGGGCATTATAATATTTAGAGTTCTTAATTTTTATTTGATGTTTACTTTACGCAGTATTTAGTCATGTAAATACAATAATTTCACATAAAAGCGAAAACATTGTTCATTAGTAATGAAAATAGAAAAAGGAAAGGAACTGATAATGCTCTTAATAAATACACAATAAATTTTGTAAATAGCGTAGTTCACTGCTTTACATATGTAGGGCAATTATTTTTATTTTAATTTTTAATGGATTTGTAAGCAAAAAAAATTGTTTCAGTGTAATTATATATATATTTGTACTAAGTACAAAAATAAGTAAGTCGGTTGGAGTTACTTGTATTCTTTCAGTGTTAAAATATTCATTAAGTACATACTTTTTTGTTTTTTCAGAGTCCAATTTTTTTCAACCCTCAGTCAGATCCTCTGGATATTGAATTTGTTTTGCATGAGCTAAATGAACGCATTCAAGAATGTATTCAACAAGCAAACTTGTTTCGATCATTTCAGAGAGCTTGTAAGGTATTCATCGTACTTTTCTTTTTCAGTACCTCTATGCGTTTAATGGCTGTTTTGCTTATTATAATTAACTGTTTGTGAAAATCCATGTAATCTGCAGAAAATGTGCATAAATTCCCAACCCTTTAATGGAAAATCAAAAATCAATTGGTTGGTTTATACTAGATTTTTACTCCAGATGTTTATTTTCATAACTAACTAATATATTTTCATATTCTGCATGAGCCACAACATAGCAATCTATTTGCAAGAAAATGCTCTCTGCAACTCTGGGAACTATGTGTATGACTTACTGGTGCGGGTTTTGAACAGCTTCACTTTTCCTTCCTTGTGATTTCCTTAATTATTTTTATATATAGACTAAATATTTTAACTTAAGAAGTAGAAATTGTATCTAATTGAAATAGAATTGCTCTTTCACTTTTAGCAATGACTCAATACATACAACAGTCAATGCGCTTTATGACTGGAAGCTAAATTCTCCTCATAATTAGCTGAATAAGAGAATTAGCTAATAATGCAGTTCCTCCATGATGGAATTTTAATGTTCATTTTTATGTTGTTTAATATGTCAATGGTTCTTTAATATATTTTCATATAAATAAATATAAGCCAATTAAAATATATATATTGTAACGCTCTATTCCGCCGATATTTTATAAAGTATAAAAACGATGGTAAATGGCAAAACAACATAGATTTTGAAGTAGTTCGACTTAATGGGAGTCTAAGATTGATGGATTTGCTCGAGTCTCTGTTAGGAGTGATGCTCTGATACTGTTTAACCGCCAATATGAGCTGGCCACTGGGGACACTGCTACTTATTTTTGATATGAAGAACTCCTTTTTTTCTGAAGTCTGTATCACTCCTGGAAGAACCCTGATATGCTTCATTATTTTAAATCCAGGCCTAATGAAATTTAAAAGCTTTTAAGCACTGGGTGAGAAAGTATCATGTACCTATTAATAGCTTCAAAGAACATTGTCTATTTCATCATCTTCCCACATTTTTAGCCTTAGCTCACTGAGTCAATATTATGTATTCTATTTACAAATAAAGTCCAATTTGATTTACATTTTGAATTGTTCATGCCCTTTTAAATAAATCTTTTATGAATTTCATGCAAAAAAAAAAAAAAAAAAGGATCTTAAGGTCTCAACTCAGCTATCTTTATTATTTCTTTTCAACTAGCAGATATTTCAACCTCCTGGGCATTAACATTGCTAAAAACATACTGGGTAACTCTGTAAATTTTTCTCTCGTCCATTAAGGAATTCCATAATTTTCTTAGATACTAAGAAAATTATTTAGCCAAGCCTTTATTTTGTACCTAGTTTGAAAAGCAAACATTAAATTATTAAAAATCATACTCCTCTAAGGACCTTTTTATGTTGTCTTGCAACCCTTTCATCTTGGTACATTTTACATATTTTTTATTCTTTCGCACTTCTTTCTTATTTATCTCCATGTTCCTAGAATATCTCCCAGACCTTAATTTAGAAAGGTTTTTAAACCAATTCTTCTGTATCATTTGTGTTGGATAAAAATTGTTTTCTAGGACATTTCTTGTTTGACTTTTGGTAAATGATGTTGGCCAGTTAATCTAATAGCTCTATAAAAAAAATTATCCACTACATTTACTTTTTGGTGAAAAGGCTTATTGCTGGTTTCCTCATTTGTCCATTCTGTAGTAATGTATTCACATTGTCTTTTATTATGTTCATAAGATTAATTAAAAATTAAAATATTGCAGGGAGGTTCTCTTTAGGGCAGGCAATATTTTGTTAAAATCAGATTTTTATTAAAACTTAATGTAGGTAGGATGATAAAATATGTTAGGTACATATAACAAAAAAAAAAAAACTTATTTTTCTTAGGACTATAAAAACATATAAAATTTAACGTGGAATCCACGTTAAATTTTATATGTTTTTAGTCCTAAGAAAAATAAGTTTTTTTTTTTTTTGTTATATGTACCTAACATATTTTATAGAAAATTGTAACTATTATTGTGTGTGTCAACAGGGCACTGACGATGATGCACAGCATCGAAAGCGCTTTGCCGTGTTATTAAATTATTATAGTGGAAGCGTAGCCTACATTTTTTCATCCTACCTACATTAGAAGTCACTTCCACCCGCCAGAATACCAACTCAGAATAAAACTTATTCATAAACTGATTTGGATAAAACTTATCATTCTGGTCGAATAATACATTGTCGATTACCATTATTTATATTCCTGATACCTATCTATGTCTGAAAATCCCATTTTATTAATTGTTTCTACTTCTTTCCTAAATTGAATAATAGTAAGTTTGCTATTTAACTCTGCTAATAGCTTATCTATATTTCTTTTGTCAACTGATAGTAGCAAATCATCAAAAATCTTATTATTTTTTTAAAAAAAAGGAATATGAATATCCATGCTCCTTTAAAAGCTGTAAGGAAAGTAGTTCCTTTAAAAGATGGTTCATGGAAATATTACATTTAGCAACTAATAGACTAGGTTTTCTATTTGTATTCTGTAAATCTGCTTTGAACATTTTTCATGAACTTGTGCTTATTATTAGTGAATTGCAGTTATAAAAAGCCCCTAAAAAGGTGGAATAAATATCTCATAACATGTAGTTCAGAAAGTAAATAAATTTAATAATGTCTTTATCGAGTTATTTTTGTTAAGTGGCCCTAGCCATAGTCTGAAGAAATAATATTTTGGATTATTACCACATTATTGAATTATTTTTTTACTTCTTTCCCCAACCAGGATCAAGTAAGCAGATTTGAAGCTGTTGACGAAGCTCTAAATCAGATAAACCTGAGGCAACTTTTATGGGAAAATGTTGTTCAATGGGACGACCAAACATCTATTTGGCTGAATGGTGATTTTGAGCAATTAAATCCTGAGGAAATGCAACAAACTATTGCAAGGTTTTTGAAAAATGTAATTCAGTTTGAAAAAAACTTTCCACCTAATAGCATTGTGTCTGAATTAAGACAAAAAGTGGAACGAATGCGGGATAAGGTAACTTTTATATTTAGTACTATTGTTTTGTACAGTGTTGTTGGTTGTATACTTTGTAGAATAATACTATGCATTTTATTATTATTATTTATTAATGTCCACTTTTTGCTACTATAGGTAATTGGGACTGGTTATCTACAGGTCATCACCCTTTTCTAGGCAAGGTGGAACTAAGAATTTTATTTAATGAGTTTGTCACTAAATAAATTCCTATTGCCCTAGTGGGTACTGAACTCCCCACTTTAGCTTTACCATGTGTGATTAAAGGCAACGTTTTAATGTGCCAGATTAATGCCTAACCTGAGCCCCATTACATTAATTTATTAAATTAACATGCATTAAATATTATATTGCAAATAACATAATTGAACAGAAAGTTTATAAATTATTCCAAGCTCTGTGATATAATTCTATAATCCTACTTGCCTGTGAATGTTAATTCTACTGGCATTATTTAGTATGACTTCCTAGTGCTTTCAATCTGAGGAATATTAGGTTCAGTCGCTCTGTTCATTATGAGTGAGTTAGTTTTAGTTAGTTAGAGCATAACATGAAAACAAAGTTTTTTGTAGTATTGTAATAATGGAAGGCAGTGTAGACTAATTTTTAAAATTCTAATTGTACTTTTAGACCTTGTGGGAATGTATGAGTAATAAGTTTATAAGATTATCATTCCAATGGTAACTACTGCAAACTCAGTTCCAAATTAGTGGCCCTTCTCCGAGCTAACTGCAGTTAGATATAACTTTATTAGAAAACTGTTATAAGAGATTTGAATTCTTCAATAGCCACACCAAAAACAACTGACTGTAAAAAAATTTCTATTAACTATGGTACTTACTATACTGGAGATAAGAGTGAGGCTATAATAAAAAGAACATATAAGAAAAATAGTTATTTTATTAATAAAATATCATTAAAAAGTTTAATTAGTGTTGCTACAAAAATTTTTTAAATAAATTGCAAACTTGATAGCATTTATTTAATCTTCTAGTGCTAGTACAGAGTGCAGCAGCATAACTTTCGTTCAGCGGCAGCATAACATCCCTTTTTACCATTTTAAAAAGGAAGTTATACTGCCACATTAAGTATTTAGATGAAAATATACAAATTTTCAAAATTATATATATATATATATATATATATATATATATATATATATATATAAGTGAATGGACTTCATTTTCATCATCTCCTGGGTAGGATCGATGGACATTTGAAGAAAGTTTTAAAAAATCGCGTCATGATTACGATCTCAATAGTAGACTTCCCTCAGGGAAATCTGGTAAATGAAGAAAAATAAACATATTTATATTAAATAAACCCTCAGCAATTTCATTAAGTGGTGGGGCTTATAGCAAACCTCGAGAGGGACAGTCCCCCCACTACATATTCACCTTTACGCACAGCTTATCACCTTTTGAGTTCAATAGTTCACTGGCATTTACAACCCTCTGACTATCTCTGATTCATATTTTCAGTCTGAATTTTTCCAGTTGAATGGTTCTGCTAAATTCTCACTCATATCTTGTCTTGTTTATGCATGAAGTTACCTACATTTGTTATAGTGTTTCAAAAAGAGAGGAAATATCTAAATTAGCTGTTTTCCAGAGGACAAATCTTTACTAAGTCTAATTTTGATTAAGTTTAGAAAAACGTTAAGTTTCTCTTTCAATATATATTTTGTTGAAGGTCCCCTTTATCACCAATTTAAGGAATCCAAATATAAAACCTAGACATTGGTTGAAACTTGAGCAGATATTAAACCACAAATTTGATCCAGCTGCAAGAAAATCCCTTAAACTTTTAGAAGATATCGGAATTTATGATCATCAAGAAGCAATAGTTGATATTTCTGCTGCAGCAAGCTCTGAATCATCTCTAGAGGGTCTTTTAAAGAAGGTAGGTTCATTATTAAATTGGTTAAAATTGTATTCAAATAAAATGGCTGCATAAACTAAGCTGATTTCCCACATGCTTAAGACCTTCATCTCTATTTCACTAGAAGAAGCCTTTGTAAGAAAACTTAAATTGTAGCTGGGCATTGAATACTTATTGACTCAGTTGTACTTACAAGGGAAGTGCACGGCCTTCCCCTCACCAATTTGAACAAAAATGTGTTTAGTACCTAATGAAAAACAAATTCTGTTAAAGCGAGAGAACGCACTTCTCACAGTTCGTCTAAAAAAAAAAAAAAATGTTACAAGTTTGCCTGAATGTCTTCTGTTTTTCCTAAAACGTGTATTTCAAGGAGGTTGGCTCAGGTCATAGGGCTTTCGCTTTGTAACTGGAAATCTCAAGATTGAATCTTGCCGGGAGCGACTATTTTTTTCTGGATTTTTTTTTCTTTCATTTCTGGTTTATTTAATATTAATAAATAAATAAATAAAAAGTTTTTTTTTTAATTATTGGCATTTAATTTTTAACGTGTTCTATATATTTAAAGAAAATCCGAATGTTCTTTGTAGATATAAGGAAATATTTAATATTATACAAGAAATATATTCCTATTAATTGAATACATAAGTATATAATAATTATCAATAATAATGCAGGTATTTTAATAATATTTTTAAACAGTTTTATATAGATTTACCCGTTTATTTGTTATTATTTTATTTTACAATTAATAAAGATATTTAAAATTTTCTAGCTCTAGACATAAAAATATTCTTTAACAGTTTTTTATGTTAGAGCTATATTTTCATTAAGCTTGGCCTTGGATCACTGATGTATATTTCTACATCAAGCATCTCCAAAACTGCCCGTATTTGAATAAACAGAATCGCAAAATATCATCTAGAGAGTATTGTATTAAAATTCATTCTATTCTTCAACACCATTGTCATTCGCAATAAAATTGTTAACAAGGATATACAAGGCAATCAATGTGAGGAAGATGCAGGGAATGCCACAGTGATGCACCTAGAGGAAATAAACTGTCCTTTTCTAGGGTTACTGGAGACAGGGGAAAATAAATATAAAAAAATCACATTCAACTTGTATTTCTTCATGCTCCCTCTGTTACTTCCTTCATGTGTCCAATGTATCATTTCCATCACTATTACTAGCTTTTAAAAATATTCTTAATTTATAATGATTCCACTTTATACTGTTTCAGATTGAAGATGCCTGGAAAGCATTACTTTTTTCAGTTGTTCCACATAAAGATGCTACTGATGTTTTTATACTCAGTGCCTTAGATGAAGTCAATACCATTCTTGATGAAACTCACATAAATTTAAGTACTATAGCCAGCTCTCGGAGTGTCGGCCCCATAAAACCTAGAGTAGATGATTGGGCAAAGAAAATGGATTTGTTTTCCAGAACATTGGTATTTTTTTTTATTTCTTAATTATTGGGATCATACCTATTTGGTTTCAGCAAGTAATTTTACTACTGGTTATAATACAATAAAGTATTTTTTTACTTAAAGAAATTGCTGGTACTTCGTATATTATAAACATATAATAAAAACTCTAAAAATTGTTTTATTTTTTTGGATTAAATAATTGGTGAAATATCTTACTGGCAAATAAATTTTGTAATATTGGGGCTGCATTAGCTAAGCAGATTTCCGAAATAATGAAGCGTTTCCCAGATGACACCCACATGTACATTTTATCCTCTATTTCTCTCTCAGGAAACCCCATATACAAACAGGACAAAGCTTATGCTGAACAGGAGGTGGTTATTGATGTTAAATTTAAAGTTATAATCTTATAAGTAGGATAGGAGAGGGTTCACTAAAAGCTGAATATGCAATAATAAAGCAAGTTTCCTTAGCAAATTAAAATCTGTTAACAACTTTAGTGGGAAGGTTTACTTGAACTATAGAGTCAATGATTAACTGTAAAAAATACAAGTCAACAGTTAGCTGTCCAGTTATTTGCCAGAGTTGGGCAGTAATTAAATACTTTTGTAATTAACTACTTTTTCAACTAATAAACACTAGTTATGTAATAGCAACTACAGTTACAAAAATGTAGTTGGTAACTGTAGTTGCATTTTCTTGGTTTCACAATTACAGTAATTGTAGTTGTTATTCATAAATCCAACTACTAATTGAAATAAAAAGTAGTTATAAAAATAATTACAATTAGTAGTTGTAATTGTAACTGTAGTTATTGAGTAATAACTACAACTACATATAGATCAGCTGTTTTTGATGTTCCAAAGAGTGAATATATTTTGATCGCCTCTGTATAAATATTTACACCCATGGTGGTGATGAATGGATCATCTGAGATAAACCATTTTCAATTGGTGCACAAAATATGTCAGAAGAACTGAAGATGGACGCTCAGCACACTCTCTTGTTCCAGCGATCGCCTCTTGTCACTCTCGAGCAGGGGACTCCAGTCTGTCTTCTATATCCGTCACTAGTCCTCAGCGACGAAAAGATTTTTGAAACAAATTACAATGAGTAGCAGTGAAAGTGACAGTGAGGACGAGAACTCCTTATTTTTTGGAGCAGAGTAGTAGAGAGATTATTTTCAATGGCAAAAGCCCCAAAATCAAATAGCCTGTCTTACAAAAATTCTGAGTTAAGAGTAATTTTAATGGCTAATTTGTTTCAATTTTATCATTCGACTCAGGAAAATATAAAAAGGAATTTACGTATTATTTTCGTTAGTTTTCATTTATTTGCATTAAAATTATTTTCAGTTATTATAATAATGTAGTATATGTAATATAATAAACTTTTGAATATAAAGACATTGGATGTAGTAATTTCTTAACAGCCTCAACTACTTCAGTCAATGTTTCACACAGTTTTTTAAAGTAACTACCCAAGTAACTGTAGTTGTTTTTGGAACTACTGATTTTCTCAACTACTAACTGTAGTTGTGAAATTTCAATTACAATTACTTTAGTTGAAAAATGTAGTTGCCCATTACCAATAACTAATTACATTAGTAGTTGTAATCGTAACTATATTTCAACTAATGTAGTTATAACTTGTAATTGTAATTACAATTTTGCCCAACTCTATTATTTGCAATACTTCAATAAATAAATAGTGGTCCAAATGGAGAGCACTATCTTTGTGGACAAATTTCCTAACTTATTAATTTGGTAGGGGATATGAACTTTTAGTTAGTTTTTAACTTGTTTGTGTTTTGTGGAATTGTTGACGTTTTTATAACTCATAGAACAGGTAATGTTATCATTAATTTCCATATGCTCACCAGGGTAAACATATTTTGCATTTGATGTATTGCTATATTTACATATTATCCAGATGATGTTTCAATAATTAAATCAGACTTAGATGAGTGGGAGTCATTAAATTTCAGATTGAAAAATTGCATACAACTAAAGTAGACATGGAAAGATAACAAATTTTGTTGTTAATGTAATGTCCTCGAATTTTAATGTATCAATTTTTCTTTAACTCCATTATTTAAATTTTTACTTTTGACTTTCTAATAAAACCCCACTTCTTTTCACTTGGTTTTTACTTTTTCCTATTATGTCACTTGATATCTAGCCAATATGTCATCTAAAAATCTCTTCTTGGTCTTGTTGTTCTCAGGTTTTTACTGAAGGAGAAATAAAGAATAGAATGTGAAGAACAGTCACACAAATTATTTCAGCTCGCATGAAATCTGCTTAATTACAATAAACATGCATGATGGAATTTTTAAAGTATTTAAGAGTTTATGAATGATTAAATGTTTTATACTTTTAGGAAGAATGGACCAATTGTCAAACAAATTGGCTTTATCTGGAGCCTATTTTTTCTGCTCCTGATATTCAAAGACAATTACCCACTGAAGCAAAAATGTTTCTGGTTGTTGATAAATCATGGAAAGTAATTATGAGAAATACTTCCAAGGTCAGAATTATGTCTATAATTTTTTTTATTTATTTATTTTTTGTTGTGGCATGTCAACCCTTATGGTCATTAACACCATCATACTTTTAATTTACTTTATTGGATAACTAGTTTAACATTAAATCAGTCTTAAAACAGTTTTATAATAGGTTTCAACATTTTGGTATAATCCCAATTCCTTGACAATAAATAAATTTTGTCTTATAACAATTGTCTTCCAAATATATTTGTCATTTTGTATAATTTTTAATTAAATTAGAAAAAATTACTATATTAAGATATTTATGTTTATATTTTAGAATCCATTGGCATTGCGTGCAGCCACTGTGCCTGGCCTTCTTGAGGAGTTTGAAAGAAATAATGCCCTTTTGGAAGAAATTTTAAAGTGTCTTGAAGCTTATTTAGAATCAAAAAGGGTTATTTTCCCCAGATTTTATTTTTTGTCCAATGAAGAATTACTTGAAATTTTGGCTCAGGTGACTCAAAAATAATTCTTATAATAAAGAGTAATTTTATTTTGTTTATTTTCCATTTTACAATTAAATTAAAATTGTTTATTAACTATAATAGTTTTTTTTTTCCTTTTGGCATACAATATTAGCAGATTTCTCTTCAGGGAAATCAGCTATTGAGATCATACTCATGATACAATTTTTGAAAAGTTTCTTCGTCCATCGATCCTACTCTGGAGGTGATGAAAATGAGGTCCGTTCTTAATTTTATATATATATATATATATATATATATATATATATATATATATAGTTAGTTTCTTCCAATATTTCAATAATATTTATTTTCTCTTCTTCAGGGCAAGACTAAAGATACTTAAAAACTATTGTACATAACTGTTGTACTTCTGGTTAGATTAAGAGTACTCCTGGTCAAAACTCCAAAAAAAAACAAGAACACCATTTATATTTATATATATATATATATATATATATATATATATATATATATATATATATATGGTGTTGTTGTTTTTTGGAGTTTTGGTCAGTGATGGTGAAAAAATCTTAGTTTATTCCAATATTTCGAGAATATTTATTTTATTTTCTTCAGAGCAAGACTAAAGATACTTAATAACTATTGTACATAACTGCTGTACTTCTAGTTAGATTTAGAGTACTCCTGACCAAAACTCCAAAAAAACAAGAACACCCTATATATATATATATATATATATATATATATATATATATATATATATATATATATATATATATATATATATATATATATATATATAATTGTCTGTTAACACTCTAGCGGTCGTAATTTTACCAAACTAGCGGCCATTGTTACCAAACTCGATATTTAATCGTTTTATGTAAAAAGAAAGATCAAGTTTGTTAATGGCTGAAATAGGACCATTGGTAGGGGGGTTTAGAAGGGGGATTTTTGAAAATTCGAAATATCTCTGTTACTATAAGTCGGATCAAAAAATTGTATAACCAACCTTATTGCAAAATAAATGTACTATAAATATTGTTATATACCTTTATTCTCTATCTTGAATATTAACTGAGATATTTTCATTTTTCAGATTTCAGCCCCACTTCTGCTCATGTTCCACCAACAATACTCTGTTATATAATAAATTCACATTATTCGACGCTTATGCGAACCATTATGTAGATCACGAGGGAAATCTGATAGTTTATGCAGCCCCTGCGTGACAGACTTTTTTTTTTTTGTGATAAAGTAATTGAGTTATTTGGTTGTAGACTAGAAATCCTCATGCTGTTCAACCTCATTTAAGAAAATGTTTTGATGCTATAAATAAACTAGGTTTTGGACAAAAAGCAGTGATGCCTGATGGATCAGAGCGAACTTTAGATGATGCTGCTTCTGCTCCTCCAGGTGCTAAAATTGTAATGACTACAGACATTATATCTATGATATCTCCAGAAGGTGAAATCATTAAGTTACAAAAGGTAAATAGTTCTCCCAGTGAAAATTAAATCATGCTTAATATTTAATAATGGGATTTTCTATCCACATACCATTCCTCCTTATGGCTAGAATCACAATCATGTGAAAGCTTGAGAGATAATCACAGTATACTGAACTCATTTTGGCCACCTTTCACCTTATGAACTTTATTTCTACAGAACTACAAAACTAGTTTTAAAGGGAAATTTAGTGTCACAATATAAGTCATTTGTATCAAACATTGAAATCATTAGAAATATTAATTATTCCAATTAAAAAAATGAGGTCCTCCTTTTATAGTATTTGTGTAGGTCTCTGTAGTAGTTGTTGGTTGGTCTACATCTTATATTTATATAGTTTAAACCTTAAAGATTTTCTTATTCTTTGGAATGAGTAAATGGAAATGAGTATTCCATGTAGAAGAATTTCCACTATTACTGAAACAGGTTAAAGTGATATGAAATGGTACCATGCGGTCTTTCTGTGGGAAGTTTTTGCAAGAATGATTTAGTGTAAAGTACTTTGGTTGCCTTATCAATATATTATTAGTCCTATCTTAGGCCAAACTGTCACTTAAATAAATATTCATTCGGCCATACTCTTCATTCTATCCTTCATATGGAAGTTTTCTTATAACAGCTGCAACACAACCATTGTGGAGGTGAGAAAATTAGCTGCACACTTTCTAAGGTCTGAAGATATGTAATTGTCTATTGGCATTAGTTTAGCCAGTTGGTTTGTAGATTGCCACTTTACATCTATAAAAGGTGTCTATAAATCTATAAAGGTATCTATTAAGTGTTTTAGTAGTATGCAATACAATACTGAAGTGTGGGCAGTCACTGGGTGAATACAGTAGGGAAAGGAGAGGAAAAATGGATACATCATAAACATAATGCTAACAATGGTGCTAACACTCATGCAGTGTAAAGTTGTCATAAGCAATATGTGAGTGCAGAGTATGCAGAAAAATGAATCCTCATGCAGAAAGTTATGATGGATACATTTTATCACATTCAGTGACCAATTTAGTTACATTTTTGTATAGTGTTTTATATACCTATTAAAGGAAGATGCAGAAGTTCCTAAGACATTTCATTTTCAATTGATAAACCTATAATCGTGGGTTTGCCTCCTGCAAGGGCAATAAAACTAAATTTAATTTAATATTTCGAGTTTTTTTTTAATTTTAGCCCCTCATCCCATTGGCCTGATTCAGACTATATTGTTGTTTAAAACAAACTCGAAATTTCTTTTCAAGTTGAATGTTTATATATGAAGGTTGGTATCTCAAAATCAGAGGCAGGGAATAAACAAACAAAATATTTATGCATACATAAATTCAAACTGATCTGGTTTTCAGCACTCATTTACTATGGTTTGTAAAGATTTAAAGGAGTTTTTGTGTAACTTTGCCCTGTTGCTAAGCACAATAGCTACGTTTTCTGAAGAAAAACTGCTAAACTATATCTCAGAAAACCCCCTTTCATCTAGTTGAGATTCTCAAACTGATAAAAAAAACCAAATATAATAGTGCAAATGATGCCTAAACTTAAAAGAGTTCTATAATCATCACATGACTTACTTTGACAAATCTTCCATAGTTCTAATAGGATAGATAAAGTTTTTATTTTTGAGCTCTTCTTAAAGTCGATTTTGATCATAAGTTACCGACAGGTAACTGCAGATGCAGTCAATTTTGATCAAAAGTCGATTGGAATCAAAAAGGGCTAAATATGTTCTGTTATTTTCCCCAGATTTTATTTTTTGCCCAATGAAAAATTTCTGGAAATTTTGGCTCAGGTGACTCAAAACAAATCTTATAACAAAGAGTAATTTTATTTTGTTTATTTGTCATTCTTTCAATTATATTCAAATTATTCATTCAAATGCACAACTTTATATCACAGCAATCCCAAATAGGAAATTTCATTATTCTGAGGATAACCGTTTTTGAGTTATGCGGGGTATGTACAAGCATCTCATCATTGCTAGTCAAAATGGATTATGCTGTTGAAATGAAAAGAAAAACACCTTGTCAGAGATAAAAATTCTAAAAAAACGGGTCTCAACATTCATATTGTTTAAATGGTTATGCAAAGAATTATTTGTTTTATTTTGTGTTATCTAGGGTTTAAAAGCTAGAGGAAATGTCGAAGAATGGTTAGGAAAAGTTGAATGTGCTATGTTCACAGCTTTATATCGTTTAATGAAGTATGGAATAGATGACTATGAGGGGAAAAAGAGAACTGCCTGGGTCCTAGTCCATGCATCTCAGGTAAGCTATCTTGATACTTATCGGTTATTTGGAAACTACCCATTCAAAGATGATTATTAAATCATATTGAAAGAAAAAAAAACACTTTACTATTTGAAATAAAATTTCTAGAATTTATTTGAATAACAAAATGTAATTATAAATTAGAGTTAGCCCAAAACTGGTTGATATCGTGGAATAGCTGCATAAAGCAGTTGTCCCCACCCGTCGACTGGCACATGAACTCTACAAGGGAGCTGCCCAAGTGGTGTAATAATAAACGATCATCAATTGGTGTTAATAAACACCAACTGGTGTTAATAAACATTCTCTCATTTTCTGATAACAAAAGAAACAGAATAACTAAAATAGCATAGTCAAGTATGAACCACCATATATACCATCACCAAATAATGATATGTACTTTTGTACCAGTTATTATTTTATCTGTAACAATGAGTGGCCTCCCATTAACCTTTTTGTCATTTATAAATTCTAGAAGTGTTATTTTAAATAATAAAGTGATTTTCTTTCTCTGGGAGACTTTGTAGATAAATCCATTTTTACTATCTAAAACATTCATAAAGTACTATTACAATCAGTAAAAATGAATTTGGCAAGGTGACACATTGAGCCCATTTTGGTTTTGATTTGATTTACCCAATATCAAATCCCATCTAATATTTAAACTAAGATCTCATAACAGGATTAAATATTAGATTGTTGATTTTATTTTGATAAACAATAAAAATATAATATAAGGAGCAGTTAAACTAAAAGACATGCTGAAACTTAAGAAAACAAAATATATCTGTGAGATAAATTGTTCAAATTGGAACAAAATGTATATAGGAAAATCAGCACACATTGTTAATAAAGATTAACATTCACAAAACATAGATAAAAAATAAAATAAAACCTCTCTTTTTAACTGAACATGCTAACAGTCAACATATATTTGATTTTGAATGTAGACAAAATATTAATAAAGAAAAAAAAGAAGCCTGTCACGCAGAGACTTCAGCAGATTTCCTACATGCTGGAATAACACTTGTGATCTCATCTCACCGCATATTCTCTATTTCTATGTAAAAAACTGATGTGTAAAAGGGTTTTAGGGGGGGGGTACTGAAGGCTGAATAAAAGAAAGTACAAATAACTCATTTAATACTTGAGTTATGAAAAAAATGTATAGAACAACAATTCTAGAGCATCAATTGTTTAGCAAGATTGGTTCTGTAAAATTTTGTGATATGATTCATTACATAGATATTTTTCTTTTTTCTTTAGTTAATTGATTAAATGTTTTTTTTTTTTGTTTTTTTTTTTTTTTTTTGTATAATTGTTTATAATACATGTTTTTTTTCTTCTAGATTGTGCTGACAGTTTCGCAGATTATGTGGGCTCGGTCTGTTCATGAAAGGATGGAAGAGAAAGACCCTTTTAGTGCAGTGGTAGATTTTGAAAGGAAGTGTTTCCAAGATTTAAATGACCTTGCATCTATGGTACGTGGAAAACTGGAGAAAGTTCATCGTAGCACACTGTGTGCATTAATTACTATTGATGTCCATGCAAGAGATATAATTACTAGTTTAGTTAATTTCAAAGTGGGAAACAGGTAAATATAATATTATTCAAATATCATAATGTTATTTTCTTTCTGATTCACCAAATATATATGATCTCAATACCCTAAGTTTATCATCAACATAAATCAAATTTCATTTAAATGCATATGTATACAAAATCTTATGTAATACAGATTATAAAAAAAAAAAAAAAAATGACAGAGAAGAAAACGATTAGAGGATATGAGGAGGTACAGTTTTAATTTATTAATTATCAAGCATCAAGTCTTGGTAGCAGGGTGAAATAATAAAAAATCTTGATTTATAATAGTTCTCTATTAAAAATCGTTTTGCCCTTAGTGCTAGGAAGCTCTAATTGGCACTTCTTCATGGGCTTTACTTGAAGTACTAAAAATATTGAAATGTGCTTCAAGCCTCTGATTGATTGCACACATAGTAAATACACATTAAAAATACTACCCTGGAATTTTACTCAGGCCTCAAGTCCTTTTATAATGGGCTTTTATTCCCTGTCAATGTCGAGCAAATTGCATGACAAAGGAAAGGGACAGTTTTTATATATCTAAGGCACTTAGCAAACAAGATCCTGTTTATGGTATAGAGGAATAAAATATTTTATAGTTAACAAAAATAAAACATCACAATGTTTTCAACAGGAGGAAATGTATTACTAAATAAGTAATGAAGGTAGGTGCCAAGCCATTAACAAACTGATACATAAATAGCAGGGGGTGCAGTTAAGACACTTGCCTAGTTGCTTTTGAATCACCTGATTAGTTCTTCCGCTGAAACTACATACACAGGACCCCTTATTGTGAGTGCAATCACATCTCCTGTGCACAAATTAGCAACAATTTTAACTTCTGAATTAAAATCATTTGATGTATATAATGGAGTTCAATTGGCAGAAAACATGAAAATATCACATTATTACATGGTTATGTTATAGTATCCTTTGATGTTGTAAACAAGTATTCACATATCCCCACTAACTTACCTATATAAATCTTCTACAGTAATGGGAAAAAAAATAAAACCACATACAAAAATAAAAAAATATAGAGTTGTTTTTAAATGGTAAAAAACTCTGTATCAAGGGTAGATATTTTAGATTTAATGACAAGTTCTTCAAAAAGAAAAGTGGATTTCAGATGGGAAACTATATTAATGGATTAGTAATGAGGTTTTTTTTTGGAAGAAATTATCAGTGATCGTGGCATTCACATAAAATTTCTATTTCAATTAGAATGGCATTTCAAAACTTTTTGACAAATTTTTAAAACAAATGGCACTTGCAGTTTACGAAGAAAATTGAAAACAATGGAGAATTTAATTATTTTGATGTCAAAATACATAAGAAAAATGACAGTTCTTCAGGATTCAAATGAACTCAAAAACATTACTGAGGTTATGTTAATTTAATTTTGCTAGCCATCAACTAAAATTCTAGAAAAACTTAACATAACAAGATTACTCACAGAACCACTTCTACTACTAGAAAGAACCACTTCTAAATATTTTGGTGGATTAAAGAACAAATTAAGAACTTAAGAAGAAAATAATTAAAATGAACAATTTGTAGAAAATTAATATAAAATAATAAAATAAAAATAAAAAAAAAGGAAGAAAAGAGGATTTCATGAATCAAAACCAAGCAGAAAATGTAAAGAGAAGGATGATAAGCAAGACAGGATTACATTTGATTCTCAAGTTTTTACTTTTAGTTACTACTTGTTTCATACATCGAATACAGTTTTTTAAAAGAAGTGTAGATACGTGAGAACTACAAAAAAGAAGAATAATCATTAAAAATGTCAAGGTTGATGGTAGCACTAAGACTTAAATAAGTACTAGGAAGATGGAAATGGATGGTACTGAACTTGATAATGCAATGACAAGCCTCAATAAACGCAAACTTACACAGTTGAAGATTGAAAATTATTTTAGCCCATGAAAAATGAATTTAACAAAAATGGAAAATAAAGAATATTTCATAAACAACCATTAATATCAATAAGTTGATAATGAGAATAAAAATCCTCAAAAACAAGGTTAACAATTAACTAAAGTAGTTTGTCACATTCAAATATAACCCAGAAATAGTTAATCGCATTAATGATGTGGGGACTATTTGTGTGAACAACATGGAAACTGAAATAAGAAAATTACATAACACATTTATCAAATATTTTAATAAATAGCAAGTCAATTAGATGTTGACTTTCTTCTATAATCGATTTTCATACTTCTGCTATTTTTCTGTAATCAATTTTTTTTTCATTCTGTTCATTATTTTAATGTATTGATGTAATCAGCTGATTGGTATTGCCCATCTCCATTTTGTCAGTCTTGATGTGACCATTGGTATAGTTGAATAATTTCATGATACATGTACAATTCCTGAAGAGACGGAATAAAGTATGTGAAACATTTTGAGTGAAAAATAAATAAGTGGAATCTATATAAAAGAAGAAAACTCAAATATTAACTAATTTTATTTTTTTAGTATTCAGTCTTTAGTTAACCCCCACTTCTACTCACACGATTTTCACTTAAAGCAACTGTGTCCATAAACATCTGTGGAAATTATTAGTCAAATATACACAAGGTTCTTCTTACGTGAGAAATAGAGAAAAAAAGTGGGATGATGTCATCAGTGTGATGGGCTTTTGCTTTTATTTGTTTCCCCTTCAATACTAACGAATGTTTATTGGTATAAAATGAATTAAAAATGACTCTACCTTACTCTGATAATGCTTTTTTATTTTAATACATTTTATAATTTATTTTATATTTGTTTATAGTAACAACTTTGAATGGGTCAAGCAATTAAGATATTACTGGGATAATGACATTGATAACTGTATAGCATGTATGGCAAGTGCTCGACATGTCTACGGCTATGAATACCTTGGAGTTTCTCCTAGGCTGGTTGTGACTCCTTTGACTGATAAATGTTACCTCTGTTTAATGGGAGCCTTACAACTTGATCTTGGTATTTATCTATCTATCTATATATATATATATAGGGGGGCTCAGGTTAGCCATGCGAGTTAAAGCGTTGACCTTTATCTCACATGGTAAACCTAGAGTGGCGAGTTCGATTCTTGCCTGGGCAAAGGAAATTATTTAGTGACGAAATTCATTAAATAATGTCCTAAAATCCCACCCTGGCTAGAATAGGGTGGTAACCTGTAGATAACCCGTCCCGATTAGCCTAAGTTGCAAAAGGTGGACGTTAATAAATAATAATATAATAATATATATATATATATATATATATATATATATATATATATATATAAAATTGTAACCTCTGTCTGTACATTGATTTTTTTCGCGAATTTTTCGTTTCACATGTCATAGACACCATAACTGCATTTTGTTTCTTTCGTGTGTGTTTGTTTGTTTGTTTGTTACCTTTTCACGCATAAACGCCTGAACCGAATTTTATGAAACTTGGTATGTATATTACTACTAATCCAACTTAGACTTTAGGCTATATTAATATTCTCTGAGATGAACCGGAGTGGGGGTTATAAGGGAGCCCTGAAATTAAAAATAGTGATATTTCGTTTCCTATTGGTTTTTTGTCAAATGTAAACATAACAAAAGTTGTTTATTTTGTTATTTAGAGTAACTTTTGTTATATATAGTTTTTTCGTATACCGAATTATAAATGAGATACACGCTAAAACCTATAGTGGAAGTGAACAATTTTATTTGGCACAAAAGACTCAACCGAACTAAATAAAACTGAGTATGTTTATTAACACTAATGCCTTCATTATAATAAGCCATACCAACATTTCTAGGGACGGGAAGGAGTGGGGGTTATAAGGGAAGCCTGAAATTAAAAATAGTGGTATTTCGTTTCCTATTGGGGTTTCCGGAAATATGCACATAACAAAAATTGTTTATTTTGTTATTTAGAGAAACTTTTGTTATATACACTATGGGCGTGTACCGAAGTATAAAGGCGTCATACGCTAAAAATTATTATAGCGGGAGTCAACAATTTTATTTGGCGCAAAAGACTCAACCGAACTTAATAAAACTCAGTATGCGTATTAGCACTAACGCCTTTGTTATAATAAGCCATACTAGCATATCTAGGGACGGGCAGGAGTGGGGGTTGTAAGGGAGGCCTGAAATTAAAAATAGTGGTATTTCGTTTTCTATTGGGTTTTCTGCAAATATGCACATGACACAAGTTGTTTATTTTGTTATTTAAAGTAACTTTTGTTATATTCATTTTTGTCATATAACAAATTATAAACGAGATATGAACTAAAAAGTAGAGCGGGATCCAACAATTTTTGTGGATACTAACGATTGAACCGAACTTAAAAAATCTCGGAATGTGAATTAGCATTAATTCTTTCATGATTATAAGATATATTACAATTTTTAGGTCCAAACGGGAGTGGGGGTTATGAGGGAGGCCTAAAATGAAAAATTGTAATATTCCGATTCCAATTGGTTTTTCAACGATTTTCTTTAAAAATACAATCATTAGTCAGTCAACGATGATTTCCCGGGCATTGCCGGGTATATTAGCTAGTCGTATATACAAAATACGTACATTATAGATGATATTTAATTATAATAAATGCTATCCATGATTATCATTTGAATTATTCACGGTGTGTCAAACAGTGGAGAGGGAATGATTAGAGACTTATTTTCATTTATTCTTCAAACCAAAAATTTTTTTTTCACAAGTCGCCCAAGGGACCCTTACGGGGAAAAGTGTGCCTAGATGGGAAGAGCAGTTATACGCATAGAAGCATTGCCAAAAACAAAATAAAATCTTTTCGTCTCAAATGATTTCCCGAGCGAAGCCGGGTACCTTGGCTAGTCTTTAATATACTATAAATTTGAACATTTTTTTCTAAATATAAATTTAGTTTACAAATAAACTATTATAACAATATAATTAATTAGCGAACCTTTATATAGTTTATTCAAACATAAATAAATTGAACATTAAGCATATATTTTTTATTTGATATATGAAACTTGATATTTGGTTATATGATGGGTTTCAGATAATACAAGAAAGTATACATTCTTGGAATGTTATGATCCTCTTTCTCACAAACATTTATTTTTATTTCTAATTTCTTCTTTAAATTAAGACCAGAAATCCTTATTGTCTCATCATGTGTATTTTTGTTGACCATGATTACTTATTGCAGTTTAGTGTAAAGAAATGAAACCTTGCATGAACTCCTCCTTTGTTGATCCTCTAAAAAATATATTGGGACATTTTAATTTCAATTAATATATAGTTTTTCAATTAATATTCTAGTTTCATGTTGCTTAAGTTGTTGTGAATTAGGTCTTAAATAAAAGGCCTTGCCTTTGTATATTTTAAAAACTATGTTTTTAACATAAACAACTTGATTTCACACAGTGGTATGAGTTATAAAAAATGACCAATTTTCATTTCCTTGCAAATTATTATTCAATGACTGGCTTCAATTATTTTTCAAATACAATTTGGGTTGATTTCACTTTATTTATAGAATTTTTATCATCTTCAGTTTTGTTTTAGTATTTACTTAACAAGACGACAACCCATTTTGTGCATCAAGAAATTAATGCTCTTTTTGAACAGGGACTTGATCTAGATGGTTCCAGAAATTTGAAACAGACACTGATAAAAGTGAGTTCTGAACCAAAAAAGATTTGTTCAATGAGGAGTTTTTGCAGAACTTTTTTGAGGCAGATCCAATGAACAGTACTTGGGAATTTGCAAGAAGACTTATTATAGGATTTTTGAGTCAGCCATAAATCATAATTTGGAAAGTGAATTGCTCAACAAGAGGAGTTCTCCATGAGTTAGCCACTGAGCAACAAATTTTGAAAATCCAAATGTCACTGAGCCATTGATTTAGTAGTACTGATAATGATTATTTACTGAGAATGAATGATGTAAACCTACTGTACCATGGTTAGTATAGAAAAATCAAAATATGTTTTCTGTAACATATTTTCAGGCCAGTGCGCCCTTTGGAAAATCCAAACTTGCATCCTGTGGAGCACTTGAGTTAATTTGAAATACACATCAAACATTTGTTGATCAATAAAAGCATAGTTGCATTTGTTAAATTCTTTTATTTTAGCTGTTGCTGTTTACTGGCCTGCTGGTCCGAAGGCTGGTGCACCGTTTCTGAAGGCCATGCTCTTTCAGGCCGGCCCAGGGCATAGCCTTTAAATACACAAACAGTATTAAAGGAATGTATTGTCTTTCTGTTTCAGGTGGAGCACCTGCTGGTCCAGCTGGTACAGGTAAAACTGAGACAACAAAGGACTTAGCCAAAGCATTAGCTATTCAGTGTGTCGTTTTCAACTGTTCTGATGGACTGGATTACAAGGTGAAGAAATTATTTGTAAAAAATAAAACAACCTGCTCATCTTGTTAAGGTTTCTTTAAGGAAATCATGCAAATTTTAAATATTTCAGCCCTTTTCCCTTAAGAGAAATCAACTACTGAAGTTTTACTCTTGCTTATTGCCATATTGGATTTCCAATTTGAATTTTCTTTTGCGTGGATTTTCTTCTGATTGAAGAAAAATGACTCCCATTCCTTTCCTGTTTTTCTCTTTGATGTCTTTCAAAAACCATCCCAGAATGGACAATAACAATGGTCAGACTTATTATATATATATATATATATATATACGTACATATTGTTTGTCCATCGTGTAAGTATTTTTCATATTTGTTCTGACCCAAATAGAATATTGGGTATTGTGTTGGTGTAGCCAATCTTTATACTTGATCTATTTCTTTGTTTTCAGCCAGGTATACAATATAGGTTGTTAAGAGCGAATTGAGTTACATTCAACCTTTCAATGAGATCTATGGTATTAATGTACCTATCTAACGAACATCTGAAGCTCTTTATTAACTTAATTGCTATTAATCTCTGCACTGATTTTTTATTTTAAGTCAGTATGAATATGGCCTGATCTTTTTCATTTAAAGTTCATGGTGCTAGCTTAACTGAATCTTCCTAAAATATTTAAATATACTGAGTGAGTCAGAAACCTTTGAAAAAAAACTTGTAATAACGTTGTTTTACTTAACTAGAGATTTTTTTTTCTCCTATATTAATTGACATAGGGCTATCTAAACCATACTAAGATGGGCATGTTATTTGGAAACAGAGAAAGTCCTTCATTAAAATTTTCTCCTTATTTAGATGATGGGTAGATTCTTTTCTGGCCTTGCACAATCTGGAGCTTGGTGCTGTTTTGATGAATTCAATCGTATTGATATTGAAGTATTATCAGTAATTGCTCAACAACTAATTACTATTCGAAATGCAAAAGCTGCTAAATTATCAAGGTATGTATTATTATACGAATGAACATTCACAATTTATTAATGCCTTTTTTTGAGTTTTACTCTTGGTTAAAATCATTAATTTGGAGTTTTTAAACAGGTTTATGTTTGAAGGAAGAGAGATTAAGCTTATTCCTCAGTGTGCTACATTCATAACTATGAATCCAGGATATGCTGGTAGAACTGAACTTCCTGACAACTTGAAGTCAGTCTTTCGCCCATTTGCTATGATGGTTCCTGATTACGGGTTGATTGCTGAGGTTATACTTTATTCAGAAGGATTTGAATCTTCCAAAGGGCTGGCTCAGAAAATGGTCAACATGTACAAACTTTGTAGTGAACAGTTGTCTCAACAAGATCATTATGATTTTGGGATGAGGTAAGTAATAGTCATTTCATGCTAATGTGATATGTGATCATATTATGATATCTGCAATAAGCCCACCTTTAGAATTTTAACCAACTCTAAGATCTTGCATTCAAAATAGATTAAAGCTAAAATGGTTTGTCTGCTGCATAATGCTGGAGCTGCATATATTAAGCACATGCTGGAATGACGTCCTTGATGTCGTTTGCATATTTTATACTCTATTTCTCTGTTAATAGGAACTCTTTGTAATGAAGACTTGAAATTTTTTATATACATGGGATATTTAGTTATGTAATTACCAATGACAAAAATTTCATGACTAGGAGTGCACTATTTAAAGACTAAAAACAAAGAAATACAAATAGCTCTGTTAAAATTCATATTGCAATAAAATGTATAGAAAGCAACAATAGCAACTAAGTTGTTTTAACAAGATTGGATATGTAAACAGTTTTTGGTGTGAAGGATAATGATAATAATCATAACCAAAAATGGTTAAATCTCTAGTTTGGTTGTTAACAAATGAAAATTTTGGCAATAATGGTGTTAACAAGCAAATTAAGTATGTGTATGTGTGTGTCCAAGCACACACATATGCAGATGCACATGGACACACACCTGATTCCTTAATTTTTAATCATTTGCATTAATATACATTCATTTATTTAATTGTATTTTTTAAATAAATGTCTTCTAGTATTCCAAGACCAATGTTATTTTTTGGTCCAGTGCAATATTGATTGAGTAATCATGATTTCATGTGTGAATGTATTATGTATCTAGACTAGCCCTTCACATGTATTTTTAAATTTATTGATATAAATATTCTTATTAATAGAGCTGTCAAGAGCGTGCTGGTAATGGCAGGATCCTTAAAACGTGAAAATCCTGATAAAAGAGAGGATATTGTCCTGATTCGAGCTTTACGAGATTCTAATCTTCCTAAGTTTCTTGCCGATGATGCTGTTTTATTTAAGGTGCTAGTGTATTTCGTTTCTTTAATAATTAAGTTGGGGAACTTTTTAACAAATATCAATAACAGAAATTATGAAGATTGTTTTACTACAAAACAGATACAGACACGGAAAATGAGTCCATCATGTAAAGATTTCATTCATTTATTTGAATTTCAATAATCATTTTATATTTTTTTGTTTATTGTTTAGTGGGTATTAAGTCCTAGTCAGTGTTTTTATTCATCAGTTGGAAATTTGGATTCTGTTAAAGAAAACATGAACATTATAGTAGAATGGGATTAAGTCCTCTAAAGGACTTAACAAAGGTTATTTAAATAAAGTAAACTTAGATAATTTCATGTATTGAGGGGTGTCACTAATTTTTATTTTATCAAAAATTGACATGAATGGACCTAATTTTCCTCATCCAGTAGGTAGGATCGATGGACATTGGAGAAAATTTTTCAAAAATTGGATCATGAGTCAACCTTAGTAGCCGATTTCCCTCAAGGGAAATCTGTTTAAACTCATACCCACCAAAGCAGCTCCATCCCCATTCGAGAAGCATCCCTTTGGCATCCCCCCCTCTTGCGCTATGACATTCCTATTTTTTTATGACACATAATTTAAAAGTATTATTATTTTTTTCTTTTATCGAATTATTTATCAAGTGTACAATGAATGGGATCATAACATTACCACTGTGGTGTGATTTTTAATAGATTTTAAGTTTAAATTGGGAAACCCAAAATGATTCAACTAAGTAAGGGAACTAATTTAAAGAAGTAACTCTGATTATCCAAACATTGGAAAAAATAATGTAATTAGTAAAAATACTCATATAAATTGTGAAATCTAATATATTTATCAACTTGAATATGAAATTATTATTTTGGGAGATTTATACTCAGTAAAAACTGGAATAAAATCCATATCGGGGAAAAATCCAACTGATATGGAGTTTGTGATTGTGACATGTAAGGGGAACTTAAAAATTTAAAACTTAAAAACGCTTTAACTCGCATGGCTAACCTGAGCCCCGGAATATGAAATTGAAAACTCTTTAAGTTATTCATTACTAATTTTAAGGGTTACAATAATATTAATTTCTATGTCATCTTGAATTTCAAATTAAACAATAAATATAATTTAGAAGGAAATTAGGTTCTTTAAGCGATTTCTGGACTAACCGTCAAAGGGGCGAGGAGTGGACTGCTAAAGAAAGTGCTGAGCAGGCCTATTTTATGCAACCTACATGAAAAAAATGATTCGCATAATACAAATTATTTCTAATTAAAAGCTATTTCATAATAATACCCCAGTATCCCTTATAATGTAGGGGAGTGGATACTAAAGAGTGGCTCTTCAAAAAGTTCTCTAAAATCAAGCACTTTACAAATCCCTCCTTTTGACAATCTTATAAACTGGTGACCTTACAATTAAGCCTTTAACAAGCAATATCATTGTTACCTGTCATTGACAGGCATATATAGAAATGGTTTGCCATGGAAATATAAAGAATGGATTAGCGTACACTCAAATCATCCCGCTATTTACATCAGCTAACATATATGTCCTGTAAGATGTGAAATAAGAGAAATCGCAAGAAAAATTGCAGTGATATTATTATTTTAAAAGCCTATAAATACCCCCTCCCCTAATTAGAACCATTTGCACAAAGTGGAGTTCGATTAATAATAATAATTGTTGTTTTTCTTGTGAAGCATTGAATAGGAGCTATTGGATGAATATTGACAAACATATCATTCATTAAGTGAAAAAAATCTAGTTTCCCGACAATACATTAACAGTTGAATTCAGAGAAAAATATGATAAACTTCTACTCAGACAGCATCCACCTTGAGTGAAGTCTGAAGTAATTATTTGACTGTGCTACCGTCATTTTAGGTTGAAATGGATTCAACCTTATCATCTATTCAATCTTATCATTTTTCCAATGAAATTAATATTAATTAAGATATTGATGAGTATACGTTTTGATGTTGAAGTACACCTCTCTCCGGAGGGGTTCAAAATTATAAATTTAGCTAGTAGAAGGCTGTACCACAAAACTTCATTGTGACCATTTGTTGGATAGTGCTCCTGATGAGGCATCAACTGAATGCAAAACTAGTTGGGCAATAAAATGATAGTAGGAATCATTGGACTTTTTATTTTTCTTGACCTTCTGCCATACACACTGTAAAGTGAATTTATTAAGGTCATTATTTCACCATGAATTTGTTTTTTATATATTTACACTTCATTAGCCTAATTATAAATTAGAATGTTCAATGATAACTCTTCCACTTGCTATTTATGAAATTATTTTATTTTATTTTTTTAATTTTTAGGGTATTCTAAATGACCTTTTTCCTGGTGTTGTTCTTCCTGAGCATGATTATGGTGCATTTCAATTGGCAATGAATTATATTGTTGAAAAGTATGGACTACAACCTATGGCATGCACATTCACAAAGACAATACAGCTATATGAAACTATGGTTGTTAGGCATGGAGTTATGACTGTAGGACCAACAGGTGGCGGAAAAACCACAATACTTAATGTAAAAACTAATGACTTACTTTCCTATCAATAAATATATATATATATATATATATATATATATATATATATATATATATATATATATATATATATATACTAGCTCAGATACCCGGCTTCGCTCGGGAATTCATTTGAGGCTGAATGGTGATGGTATTTTTTTAGCTTTTTAGCAAGGCTTTACATTGCACAATATTTTGACTTTTACCCGTCCCAGTGTTTAGTGTAAATACCCGTCATTTATGTGGATTTGTTAATAATAAAATTATTTCTTTACGTAAGACTTCACTGTCCTCCATAATGTCATATTTCCCGTTTCCTGTGCATTATGCATAGATTTGAATTATTAAGCACAAAATATTAACATACATTTGAATTAATTTTTCCCGGTGAGGTACCTGGTAGTTTCAAAGACTTGTTGAGCAAATTTCTCTAAATAACAAAATAAAACATCTTTTGTTATGTGCATATTTGCCGAAACCCCAATACGAAATGAAATATCACTATTTTTAATTTCAGGCCTTCCTTATAACCCCCACTCCTGCCCGTCCCTAGAAATGTTAGTATGGCTAATTATAAGGAAGGCTTAGTGCTAATACACATACCGAGTGTTTTATTTAGTTCTGTCTTCTGTTTCAAATAAAATTGTTGACTCCCGCTATCATTTTTAGCGTATAACGTCTTTATACTTTGGTATACGACAATAGTGTATATGACAAAAGCTTCTCAAAATAACAAAATAAACAACTTTTGTTATGTGCATATTTGCTGAAACCCCAATAGGAAACGAAATATCACTATTTTTAATTTCAGGCATCCCTTATAACCCCCACTCCTGCCCATCCCTAGAAATGTTAGTATGGCTTATTATAAGGAAGACGTTAGTCCTAATTCACATACCGAGTTTGGTTTAGTGCGGTTGAGTTTTTGTGCCAAATAAAATTGTTGACTTCCGCAGTAGTTTTTAATGTATAACTCATTTATACTTAGGAATATGACAAAAGTGTATATAACAAAAATTACTCCAAATAACAAAATAAACAACTTTTGTTATGTGCATAATTGCCGAAAATGCAATAGGAAACGAAATATGTCTATTTTTAATATCAGGCCTCCCTTATAACCCCCACTCCTGTTCGTCTCAGAGAATATTAACATTGCCTAAAGTCTAAGTTGAGTTAGTAGTAACATACACACCAAGTTTCATAAAATTCGGTTCAGCCGTTTATGTGTGAAAAGGTAACAAATAAACAAACAAACAGACACGAAAGAAACAAAATGCAGTTATGGTGCCTATGACATGTGAAACAAAAAGTTATCATGAAATTTCGAGAAAAAAATCAATGTACAGACAGAGGTTGCAATTTTATATATATATATATATATATATATATATATATATATATATATATATATATATATAATTTGCTTATTATATATGCATACAGTAAGAAACCTGTTTTTAATGAACTTAATTTTTGCAAATTTTGTTTTTATTCATTAATCCAAAGGGTTCTTTAAATAGAGTTTTTGGGTTTTGATAGATTTGTTTTCTGGCTGGAAAAAAAAGAAGTCTGTCATGCAGGGGATGTTTAAATTAAGCAGATTTTCCACGTGCTAGTATGGCATACTTGTGACCTCATCTCACATCATATTCTCTATTTCTATGTAAAAACAAATGCCTCAAAACAGGGAATTACGAATTACTCGATTAGTATTTGAGTTACAAAAAATTGTATAGAACAACAGTTGTTAATAAATATTGCATTAATAGTTGAACAAGATTGGTTCTATAACATTTTATGATCCGACTCATAATAACGGATATATTTTGAATTTTCAAATCCCCCTCTAAAACCCCTCTATTCCATGTTCAATTTCAGCTAGTAACAAATACGGTTTTTAGTGTTAATAGAAAAGGTTAAATATCAGGTATGTACTTACAGGTATATTCAATAATTGGATTGATAAAAAAATGGATGAGCATATTTCAGAGGAAAGTTAGTGACAGATTTTGCAGCCTCTTCTATTTATAACATTATTAATCCCATTTCTGACTCCCACAGTGTGTTTGCATTCAATTTAGATGGAAAATTTTGGGATATGTGTGGCACCAAATTAAATGATTTCATTGCATATTACAATTATTTTTGTTTTGTCATCAACAAATCTGATAGCAAGGCCGAGTAGAAATAAATTGAATGCTGCAGCCCTGAAAGGTAGCCTCTATCAGTGAAAAACAATCATATTGGTTTCGGTTGGTATAGCTGGTATGGGAAAGTAGCTTCTGACTCCCCACAGTCTCAACTCCAAGGCTTAATCTTTGGGTGTTTATTCTGATTGGCATACTTGAAATTTAATTCCATTTCAAAATAATTTCTCTAGTATCATTTCTTTATCATTTATGTTTTTTTACTTAAAAAGAATTTCATACTACGTTATAGATGATTAGTATTTTCTTCAATTGTCTAATGTATTAATTTTTACCATATTAAATTTTGTTTTACTTAAGTTTTGATTGTTATTTTTAAAATTGTTTCTTTAGTTTAAAATTTTTAAAAATTATGATCTTCAAATTATAAAAGATGGAAAGTTCTAGTACTTAAAAAAGAAAAAAAAAAACTAATAGAATGATTTTTGAAATTGTTATTCCCTTTTTAAATTTTATAAGAAATTAAGGAAATTTTGAGTTGCACATCATATGTTAATATTAAAGTATATCTGAAATCTTTGTCCTTATAATCTCTTAAAACAAACTGTATTCATCAAGCGGTAAATTAGATAAATACATAGGTTTTGCAAAATATGTTATGACATTTTATTTACTTTTAGGTTTTGAAAGGAACTCTTGCCAAACTTCATGAAGATGAAATTGAAGGTCCTTATTTTCGTCCAGTTACTATATATACATTGAATCCAAAGTCAGTAACAATGGGTGAGCTGTATGGTGAAGTTAATCTCTCTACTATGGAATGGAGAGATGGTTTGCTTGGTATTTTTGTGAGGAAAGCTGTCAGGGTAATTTATTTATATTTTTTTTATTTGAAAGTTCTTTTTTTTTAAAGAATGGTAATTCTCTTTAATGAACAATAATTTTAACATTTTTATTGAGCATATTGGAATGTTTCAATGTCTTTGCCTCACCATTGTGTTAGTTGAAAATATGTCGAGCTGAATTAAAAGTCTGTCACCAAGGGGCTTTGTAAACTATACAGATTTCCCATGTGCTAGTATGACACAATAGTTATCTCATCTCACTATATATCTCTATTTATTTCCAAGTAAAAATATAGTGAGTAGAAGTGGGGTTTAATTAAGTCTGAGAAGAAGGAAGAATGATTAAATCGCTTTATATTTGAGTCATGAGTTGAGGGTGCACTGAGATTATGTTTGAGTATTAAATCTTATTTTATCTCTCGAATCTTGCTTTATTTATTAACCAACAATGGTTATTGGCCCAGCACGCTTCCACTGCGACGACTGGATAGTAGATTCTGGTGCAACCTCACATATGACCAAGAACAAACATTGGTTAAGTGACAGTAGTGAAAACAAACAAGAGATTTCAGTGGCTAACAATAATAAAATTACATCAGAAAGTGTTGGATTAGTTAATCTTAATAAAGATATTAATGTTTCGGATGTGTTGTATGTTCCACAGCTGGCGACTGACTTGTTATCAGTTAGTAAAATAACAGACAAGGGTTATAAAGTTGTTTTTGATCGTGACAAGTGTAAAATTTATCCGAAATGTGACATAATCGGTATTGAGCTGATGACTGCTTACAATGAAGGAGGAGTTTATAAAATAAGAAAGCCCCAGGCTGTAAATATAGTGAAAAATGCTAATGAAATCAAACAGGTGAAAAAACTGCCTCATGACCTGTGGCATCAAAGATTAGGGCACCTAAATAGATATTATATGAATAAATTAAAGATTTCTGCTATTGGGATGGATTTCAGTGATAATGGTGACAGTGATTGTATAGCTTGCATCAGAGGCAAACAAAACAGAGAACCCTTTAATAAAAATAGGGGTGTGCAATCATCACGTAAGCTAGAACTCATACACTCTGATTTGTGTGTGCCAATGAGTGTTCCCTCTTGGGGAGGTGCTAGATATATGTTAACATTTACTGACGATTTCAGTCGGAAGACTTTTACTTATTTGTTAAAGAACAAATATGAGACTATGGATAAGTTTAAAGAATTCAAAAATGAGGTAGAAAAACAACTTGAGGCTAAGATAAAAATATTTCGTACTGATAATGGTAAAGAATACACTAATAAAAACTTTGAGAATTACTTACGCAGTCATGGGATTGTCCATCAAAAATCTGCGCCTTATTCTCCTCAACAAAATGGTGCAAGCGAAAGAGTTAATCGCACAATTATTGAGAAATCTAGGACTATGTTAGAGGACTCAGGGTTGGATCGAAGATATTGGGGAGAAGCGGTGAGTACAGCCACTTATCTTAAAAATCGAAGCCCTACGAAAGTCTCGATTATAAATTACCGGAGGAAATTTGGTCTGGTAGAAAAGTTAATTTATCATATCTCAAAGTCTTTGGGTGTAAAGCCATGAGATTTATCCCTAAAGAAAATAGGAAAAAATTGGATACCAAGTCCGAAGAATGCATTTTTGTCGGGTATCCTGGTGACTGTAAAGCATATAGACTTATCAATCCTTCAAACCCGAAGCGAGTGATTATTTCCAGGGATGTTAAATTTATTGAGAAGGCAACTTCATTTGAGAAACCGAATAAAATCTCAAAACCACCCTGCGAAATTCCTATTGTTTTTTCTGAGCGATCAAATGAAGAACTGGAAAGTGAAGAGCCATTTCACGGTTTCGAAAATGGGGCTGAGGATGTCAATATTGAACCAAAGGAAGAGGAAGGAGAACCTATAAAAAAGAAAAAGGTAGAAGAGAGCAAAAATCTTGAGGAAGAAAAGAAAATGAAGGAAGTCCTAGCTATGAAAAAGACAGAGGAAGAAGAAGGTCAAAAGAAAAGAGAGGAGAAGATAGTTACAACAAAGGAACAGGAAGTAGCAAAGAAGAAAGAGGAAGAGGTAGCCCAGAAGAAAAAAGTGGAAGAAGAAGTCGAGACAAAGAAAGAGGATAAGCAAAACATTGAGAAAAAGGAGGAAAAGCTAAGAAAAAGAATGAGGAAGAAGAGACTAAGATAAAGGCAGAGGTAGACACAACTAAGAAAAAAGAAAAGGGAGAATTCGCTAAGGAAAATGAAGAAAGAGAAGAAGCTATGAGGAAGAAAGGGAAAGTATGGAGGCTAAAAAAATCCATCTATGGACTCAAACAGAGTGGGCGTTGTTGGATCAAAAACCTACATGATAAAAATATTGCAGACTTCTTAACTAAGCCCTTAAGTGGCCTTAAGCATAAAATTAATGTTGAAAATATTGGATTGACGTTTTAAATTTTTTTTGTTTGTCTTAAATTGTGTTTTAAAATTTAGAATTATGGGGGGGGGTATTAATTTTGTAATTCTAATTTACTAAATAATATATAAGGTGTAGGCAACGTGTATGTTCCCCGCCATATTGTACTTTGTGAGTTAGACTGAGTCATGAGTTGAGGGTGCACTGAGATTATGTTTGAGTATTAAATCTTATTTTATCACTCGAATCTTGCTTTATTTATTAACCAACAATATTTGAGTTCTTCTTTACACCGGCTATCTGCTCCCGCAGTCTCCTCATCACACTTTTGTATGGTTATCCTCAATAGATGATTTCTCTGAAGGGAAATCTGCTAAACTGCTGTTATACCATTGTCAAGTGAGGAATACTGAAACTTAGAGAAGGATTACTATTTTTTTGGTTGGCCCTTTCTGTTCGTTGGATTTCATTTTCTCAACAAGGCTATAATTTGTTACCGTCCTCAATGAGAGACAGTGACAAAGAGAGTTCCTAGAACTAATCCCAAAATTTAAGGTGTGTAAAATACATCCACAAATTACTCTGAATAAATACATATTTACCACTAAGGTAAATAGTCTGTGTTGTAGTAGACCAACTTCTATCTTACAGGGAAAATTCTCTTGCTCAGTTTAATTCAGATTTAGAAAGTTTGAAAACACTCCATTTTTTCTTTCTTATAATGCGGAGGGGTAACTATATTTGTTAGAGATATCATCTATAGTGAACATATACAATTGAGAACAACACTCCAAGCTGTGGCAGTCTCAGTACACCTCCCATTTAGATTTACAGTATGCTCCATCTATCTTCCACCTAGGGAACCAATTGACGCACTTGAAATACAAGACTTACTGACACAGTTACTGACACCCTTTGTGATTCTAAGAGATGTTAATGCTTTATCCCAAATGTGGAATTTTCCAATAAAAAATATAAAGGAAATCAACTTCAACACATTTTCGAACAATTTGACTTAATCGCATTTAACAACAACTCGCCGACTCATATATGCTCCAGGACAGGAACCCTTACAAACATTGACGTGACGTTATGCACACCTTCTTTATACTCACATTTTTCTTGGGAAGTTGATCAAGATACACATGGAAGTGATCACTTCCCAATTCACTTAAAAACTAACACACATACTCCATTATTCAGAACTATCGCAAGATACAACATCAAGAAAGCAGACTGGAACTCATTCAAGAACTATATTACTAACGAACTACATTCAATTACAGTACAATCAATGGACGAATTAACCTCAATCGTTATTAAAGCAGCTGGCAATAGCATTCCCAAAACACCGACCACATACAAAAAATGTCCTGTTTCCTGGTGGAATGATGAATGTAAAGTAGCTTTCAATGATAGGAAAAGAGCTCTCAATTTATTCCGGAGAGAACCAACGGATATACATCTTATTGATTATAAAAGAAAGAAGGCGAAAGCACAGTGGGTCATAAAAAAGAGTAAAAAGCAATGTTGGGTAGATTTTGTTTCAAGTATTAACAGACACTCTTCCATAACTGACATCTGGAGTGAAGTCAACTTAATAAAACATAAGAAATATCGACCTCCAGTGACAGGACTAGAACTCAATAACAAAATTATTACCGACCAACTAACTATATCTAATATTTTTGGAATTCACTTCAGTCAGATATCCAGTAATCAAAACTACACTTCATCATTCCTTGAACACAAAACCCGCACTGAACAGACAAACATACAAGTAATTGACAATCACGAACATCCATTAAATGACCCATTTACTTTAGAAGAACTTAAATATTCTTTAAGCAATACACGTAAGACATCACCAGGACTAGACAATATCACTTATGACATTCTTCAAAATCTACCTGAACACGGCCTTACTATCTTTCTTGACCTTCTTAACAAGATGTATGAAAGTGGTACCTATCCTCATTCATGGAATGAAGCAATAGTTGTTCCAATATTAAAGCCTGGCAAAGATAAAAAACAAGCTTCTAGCTATCGCCCGATCTCTTTGACCAGCTGTACCTGAAAGATCGTTGAGAAAATTTTGAATAAAAGGCTATTATGGTTCCTTGAAACTCATAACCTCCTAGCTCCCTATCAATGTGGATTTAGCCCAGCTCATTCTACTATGCACCACATAGCAAGAATTGAAAGCGACATTTTAAATGCTTTCTTGATGAAAAAAAGTGTCTTAACCGTGTCCTTTGATCTCGAGAAGGCATATGTATGGAGGAGACTAATAACATCACAGCTCATTAAATGGGGAGTTCAAGGAAAAGTTATTTTATTTCTTAAAAATTACCTTTCTCAGTGAACTTTCAGGGTGAGGATTGGTACTGCTTTATCTAGGATATTCTCTCAGGAGAATGGAGTGCCTCAAGGAGGTGTACTGAGCACAACTTTGTTCAATAGCTGTAAACTCAGTCATTGCATGTATACCCAAAGAAGTATCTTACTGCCTGTATGTTGATGATTTTCTAATTTACCACACATTCTCCAATATTGATAATGCCAAACACCATATACAGTTAACTATTAATTTGTTATAGCAGTGGTGTTTAAATACTGGCTTTAAATTTTCAGAAGAGAAAACGAAATACATTATCTTCACCAAAAAAAGAGCAATCACTCCACCACATTTACGTATTCATAACACTACCATAAAAGACACAAACACTTTACAATTTTTAGGACTCACACTAGACAAAAAATTAACATTGGTACCCCATTTAAAAAGTCTCCTTAACAAATGCAAGAAATCCTTGAATTTGCTGAGGATACTTAGCAATACGCAGTGGGGAGCTGACAGATTTTTAATGCTTACATTCTATCGTGCCTATACCAGGTCATTGCTGGATTACGGTTGTATTGCTTATTCTTCTGCCAGCTGCAGTACACTAAAACTCCTTGACACCATTCACTACACAGGACTTAGAATCGCTACAGGGGCTTTCAGATCAAGTCCCACTGACAGCTTATGTGTTGAAGCTGAGGAACCTCCCCTGGAGTATAGATGGCAAATACTGAGTTTTAAATTTTTATCCCCATCAAAGGCATTAGACAAACCATGTGTGAATACATTTTTAAATAACATGTTTTTAAATAAATATTCTCAAACCTATCCCAAACAGAAACCGCTTTTAATCCCCCTCCTTCAAAATAACAACATTCATCAATTTTATCAAACACCAATGTACCATAACACTACACTTACACTCCCCCCTTGGAGAGTAAAGAACTATCAAATTGATTTAAAGCTAACACAATATCAAAAATCAAACCCTCTTTCTTCAAAATTTTATCAGACATCTTTCAAGGCTGTAATTTCACAAAACCCTAACAGTTTATTCATTTTCACGGACAGATCTAAGACAGATCATGGGACGGGCTCACAGCTGCCACTATCAAAAACAAAACTTACAAAGTTAAACTACACGACGAATCAAGTACGTATACTGCAGAACTACAGGCCATCATAGTAGCACTTTCAAAATTAGAAAACAAATCACACCAAGTAATTTTATGCACAGACTCTTTAAATTGTTTACTTTCCATGGGAAACATCTACTCCAGTCACCCACTAATTTCAAAAATACTAGAACTAATACACTCACTAAACACTTGTAATTTTAAAATGTTGTGGTTACCCGGACACATGGACATTAAACAAATGACAGATATCGACGAACATGCAAAACTAGCTACAAAAATGACTACTACTGACATATCTACACTAACACCAACAGACCTCAACAAGATTGTACAAACAAAAATACTCCAAGACTGGCAAAAACACTGGTTACGTACTGACAACAAACTATTAGAAATAAAACGCAATGTTACAGTATGGTCAAAGAGACAATACGTAGATTCAAGAAGAGACCAAGTCGTCCTCACCAGACTACGTATTGGACATACATACCTGACACATTCATACATAATGAACAGAAAAGACAAGCCTACTTTTAGTCATTGCAACACTGGACTAACTATAAAACACCTACTAACAGAATGCAGATTACGAGCTTACTTAAATATACCACATAACTTGAACGAACTACTGACTGAGGGTAGCCCACATATTAACACAATTCTGAAATATTTAAAAACAATTGGGCAGTTTCAGAATATTTAAATCCATATTTTACTTTTTTTTAATGTGTGTGTGCGTGCGTGTGTGTGTGTGTGACATTTAAATTTGAATGATACTTTTTTTATGAATAGTTTCTGTTTCAAAGTCACCAAGTTTACTTTTTACCTATTTATTCCCACCTGTTTTTAGTTCTATGTTATGTTCGTGTTTTTTGTTTCTTTTGTGTTCTGTTCTTTTAGTTTTGTTCTTCATATTATTTTGTGTTTCATGTTTTGTTATTATTTGTTAATATTTTTCTTATTATTCTATGTTCTGTTGTTATTTCATGTTCCATGTTTTGTTATTTTGTTCACTTGTTTTTCCCCTAAGTTTAAGAGCAAGTCGCCATAGTTGTGGAGCTCCACATAATAAATAAATAAATTTGTCTTATATATATATATATATATATACTAGCTCAGATACCCGGCTTCGCCTGGGAATTCATTTGAGGCTGAATGTTGATGGTATTTTTTTGGCAAGGCTTTACTTTGCATAATATTTTGACATTTCCCCGTCCCAGTGTTTAGGGTTTATACCCGTCGTTTTTTTTTTGTAATACTTCACTGTCCTCCAAATTGTCATATTTCCCGTCTCCTGTGCATTATGCATAGATTTCAGCTATTAAGGACAAAATATTAACATAGATTTGAATTAATTTTTCCTGGTGAGGTACCTGGTAGTTCATATTGGACAGAATTGTTGAGCATATCAATATTTCTACGCAAATTACTTTATTTTTACTGTATATCTCGTTTATAATTCGGTATACGAAAAATATGTATATAACAAAAGTTACTTTAAATAACAAAACAAACATCTTTTGTTATGTGCATATTTGCAGAAAAACCAATAAAAAACGAAATACCGCTATTTTTAAATTCAGGCCTTCCTTACAACCCCCACTACTGCCCGTCCCTAGAAATGTTGGTATGGCTTATTATAATGAATACATTAGTGCTAATACACATACCGAGTTTTATTTAGATCGGTTCGGTCTTTAGTCCCAAATAAAATTGTTCACTTCCGCTATATGTTTTAGCGTATATCTCGTTTATAAAACGGTATATGAAAAAAGTGTATATAACAAAAGTTACTCTAAATAACTAAATAAACAACTTTTGTTATGTTCATATTTGACGAAAAACCAATAGGAAACGAAATATCGCTATTTTTAATTTCAGGCCTCCCTTATAACCCCCACTCCTGTTAATCTCAGAGAATTTTAATATAGCCTAAAGTCTAAGTTGGGTTAGTACTAATATACATACCAAGTTTCATAAAATTCGGTTCAGCCGTTTATGCGTGAAAAGGTAACAAACAAACAAATAAACAAACAAACAGACACCAAAGAAACAAATTGCAGTTATGGTGTCTAGGACATGTGAAACGAAAAGCTATCGTGAAATTTCGCGAATAAAATCAATGTACAGACAGAGGTTACAATTTTATATATATATATATATATATATATATAGATATAATATAAATACATACATATGAAAAGAAGTTTAAAGTATTAAATTGTGAATAATAGTTAATATACTTAGTAGTAAAATGAATTATTGTTGGAATTTATTAATGATGATTTCCATTTATTGAAAACTAAATTAAAACATCATTCAAATATTTTACAAATCTCATAAATTATGTAACAATGTGTTTATTACTGACCACTTTTATTAGTGTACTGAAGAAATCCATCAGTGGGTTGTGTGTGATGGGCCAGTTGATGCAGTGTGGATAGAAAACTTAAACACTGTTCTTGATGATAATAAAATGTTGTGTCTGGCGAATTCAGAAAGAATTAAACTGACAGCCTGGGTTAGTTAATGTGTTAGTAAAATTGTATGTATACTTTTGAAAGTTATATAGAATCTTTACAATTTTATGTTCTTTAGGTGCATATGGTTTTTGAAGTTCAAGATTTGGCCCAAGCTTCTCCTGCTACAGTGTCTCGATGTGGAATGGTTTACGTTGACCCTAATGAGCTTAAATGGTTACCATATGTGACAACTTGGGCAAAAACACTGTTGGCTAAACGTCATTTAAATGAAGATAGTTATGAATATTTATTGAGTGTATTTAAAATGTTCTTAGAAGATGGTTTAGAGTTTGTTCGTAAACACTGTGGTGTAGGCATCCATCAGGTACATTTAACATTAAATTTTCCCTCTAGCATGGAATATATGTTTGACCAAACTTCTTTTGACATTACCTTACTAGTGTAGAACATTAATGGGACTTGTTATCGAGAACTGGCAACATTTTCGGTGCATGCCGATAAACCCAGTAATTTGATTCCCCATCCAAACAATAAACATCACAAATATGATAGGATTATCATGGTAAAAGTCCACTTGAGCATTATATATCTGAACAAGCATGCTTTCATTTTGTTCTTTCTAAAGTCATAGGTAGTGTAGTATTACTAACTAAAAGTTCATTGAGTATAGCCATAACCCAAAACTAATTTATTAACAAGTTAACAGTAGTAAGAGGTTTCATCACTTAGCAACCATATGGCATGTGCTACATAAGGTTCCATCACCTAGCAACCATATAGCATATGCTACATTTCTTCCCATCAATGCTGCGGATCTTCCTCCGTCTTCGATTGATACTCCTCTTCGTTTGTTGTCTGGGATGGGTGCTCAACCCCCGCAGCTTCTCTGGTCCCGAGCTGGTCCATGTGCTTCCACTTGGTATGCCTACCTGCCAGAACTTTGTAGGAATGATGTCCCCTTTGGTCCTCCACCACGTCTGGCTCCCAGCCCTTGCTCAGCTCATTCTTCACCCAGACTTAACCCCCCTTGGCAAACTCTCTCCCCTTGGACTTCTGGTCGTGGTACTTTTTCTGCTTCCATATCCACACCTTCATTTCCTCCCTGGTGTCCGGCCTAAGGTACGGAAAGCAGTAGGGAGTCGCTGTCCAAGAAACATGAGGGATGGTGATCTGCCAATGGTCTTCTGTGGGAGTTGCATTAGGACAGGAGGACCTGTGCCAGGGCAAGGCTTTGTGGAACCCCTCCTGCCTGCAGGTGCACTTCCTGGACTTGAATGTCTGGATTATCCTCTCCACGATCCCATTGGTCTTGGAATGATACGGAGCTCTGGCCACATGGCTGATATTGAAAAATTCTTGAATGTTGATGAGATCCACTTCGTCTCATTATCAGGTCTGCTTGGGTATACCTCGAGAACTATTGGCTCAATTATTCAGTTATAACTCCGGTGCTCATTCTGTTCATCACATTCACTTTTGCCCACTTGGAGTGTGGGAGTGTGCATCTATCCCTACCAGCCAATACTTGCTACCTCCTGGTTCTGCTATGTCCAAGTGGAGTTGCTCCCAGGGTCCATTCGGTATGTTCCAGAAATACAGCAGCACCTCACACTCGCTATGTCTGTTAGCTTGGCATGGAGCGCATCTTCCTAGGTATTTCTCGATAGCTTCATTGATGCCTGGTGATCAAACATAGTAATGGCTCAGTGAGCGCATTGCAGTGATGCCAGGGTGACTCGTGTAATTGCTGAATTGCGGAGCTCCTCAGAGCTTCAGGAAAAAAGTGTCTTCCCAGCTGAAGAATAACACTATCTTCCTGTTTTAACTCGTCTCTTTTGTTCCAAAACATCTGTATCCCAAGTTTCATAATTTCCAAATTCATGGGCCAATCATGCTCTAGATAATCTATGAGAATATAACAGACTGGATCCTTTCCATATGATTTCTTAATGTCTCCAGCTGTAGAAATGAATGATATGTTTTCCATTCTAATTGTCCTTAGTTTCTTAGCCTCTGAGATTTCATCTTCTTCATCACTGGGTTCTATTACATTTGGAAAACGCGACAAAAAATCAGCCACTCTATTGTTGGTCCCTTTACAGTACTCTATCCTGTAGTTATATTCCATGAGATTTATTGCCCATCGTACCAAACGTGAGTTCGTTGTTTTAGTAAGTTTCCTATCAGTTCCAAATATCCTCTCCCGAGGCCTATTCAACTTCCTTCTGTAGAAACTTGCATTTTGCTAACTTTTCTCTTAGGCCTGGTTTCCGTAGTCTCTCTAAGACTCACAGAACATTTATGTGCGAATCGAAATCCACTCCTCCAACCACAATATCATCCAAGAGAACTCCTACATCTAATCCGGCCAATAGATTCTCCATGTACCCTTGGAATTTTGCTGGTAAGACTGCAAGTAAAGGGAGCATTTTGTACCTATAGTATCCTTTATGAGTGGAAATGGTCAAATATTTCTGGTCCTCATCTGCAGTTAAGCGTTCTTCATATCAATCTCGGAAAAGAGTTTGGACCCATTCAATTTAGCTGTCAGGCCATCGAATGTCGGGTGAAGATGGTTCTCGGGTATAATGTTAGAATTCAGAGTGATTCTAAAATCCCCACAGAGTTTGAACTGAGCCACCTCCTTCATCCACATAGATGAGTGGGGTGCACCATTCAATCAATGTGTCAGCGGGATCCACCAGTTCAGGAATTCCATCTCTCACTAACCGATCAACTCATTTTCAATGGCTTTCCTCAAAGGGAATGGGACACGTTGAGCACTGAAAGCATCAGGCCTTGCCCCAGTCTTCAGGTGGATTCTTGGTTGGATTCAACCCCAACAATTGTCCGTAGCTCATCCCTGAAGATATCTGCGAATTCCATAATAATTCTTTTTACAATTTTGGGACACCTGTTGGAATTCCCCATCTCCTTTAACAATCTTCTGCACTGTCACCTGCTTAGAAAGAGTTTCAACAGCTACTAAGATTTTACAGGTACGCCTGCACAATCAGTCCCATCTGGCCATCTTTAGTGTATCTCAATCTCAAATTCAGAGTATCAGATGCCCACAGCAAACTGATCCCTCAATCTTTTATCTGGGTTCCATCACCTAGCAACCACTAGCATATGTTACTGTTACCAAATTCTTCTATTTTCTTAATAGCGAGTGTGGACTATCTTACTTGTCTAGAGTAATATATATATATACATATTTTAACTATGTTACCAATTTAAAGTTAAACTGACTCTTCAGCATTAACAAATAAGTAACATAACTATTAAAATAACCTGTATGTCCATGTTCCACATGAAAAAACCTACTTTGGTAGGAATATTGTTTATCAGCTTCATTGAAAAATTTAAACTCTAAAAAATAAATTTTGGTAATGGTGTTATTAATGGCAGTTTAGTAGTTTATGTTAGTTATGTAAGCTTTTGGTCTTAATATTTTTGGTTAACCTGGAGTCATGTATGTTCGACATAATTATTAGGTATTAATTTAGTGAGTTCCTAAATAAATAACTTTCTACTTTTAATTCCTTTTTAGGTTGAAATTAGTAAAGTAGCTGTGTTATGTTCACTTTTGCAAAATATACTGAAAACTCCAAAATTATTTGGTGCTAAAGCAACTGTTGCTGACATATCAAAAGGAATTTTACAAATATTTGCTGTAGCATATATTTGGTCAGTGGGTGGAAATATATTGGAAAATGCTAGGGGCCCTTTTGAAGCTTTTGTTAAGTCACAATTTGAAAGATTTGAAGATGTTAAGCAAGTATTGTATTCATAATTAAATATTCAATTTAGTACCACTCTTTTACTCTGTGGTTATTTTTTACTGAATTGGGGTGGTCATGAAGGAAAAACATTTTTGGTGTGTGTTCAATTTGCTGGGTTTTCCCCAGTTTTGAGGCCTTCATCAGGGCTAAAACAATGACAACACATGTGGTTTTGGAATGTAAATTAAACTAGATTGACTAAAATGATTTATACAAGATACCCGACGATAAAGAACTATCGGCTTGAGCATCAGGCTTGAAGACAAGATGGACAGGGTCACCTATCAGGGAGGTGGATAGTCGGGCAGCAGAGAGAGAGAGAGAGAGAGAGAGAGAGAGAGAGAGAGAGAGAGAGAGAGAGAGAGAGAGAGAGAGCTAGCTGGATTTCATTAAATAGAATATATGCTTATTAGTGGAAGAAATTTATGTTAATTATTTTTATAAGTTACTTTTTTCAGTTCTAGATTGAAGTGAATGGATTCAAGAAGTTATGGAGATTTGTTTTTACGAAAGCATCAAAAATTAAAAGGGTGGCCATCTGAAATAGGTTGCTTTCAGAGTACTTTATTTATGTATGTGTATGAGGGGGGAGGGTTGTAAAATAAACAATTTTGCCAAATGTGTGTTTCCTTCATAATTATTGATACTGCTGGAAATATTGATATAATTTTTACTTTTTAACAGTAAGGACTGGTTTTATATAGGTTTATGTTCGATGTTACAGAGTTCCTTTTGACAAAACATTTTGGGATGTATTTTATTCTCCTGAACAAAAGGCCTTACTCGGATGGACAAATATTACCCCAGATTTCAAGTATAATTCAGATGTACAATTCTTTGACATGTTAGTTCCTACTTCAGATACAGTTTGTTTTGGTTATTTTATGCAGAGGTTACTTGATGAAAATCACCCTGTGTTTTTTACTGGAACAACAGGTAATAATAATTATTACATGTAGTTTACTCTTATTAATGGGTTTCTGAAACTGGTTACAGGTTGTGGCAACAGCTTGATTTGATTCTCTGTCCTCAAGTTTTGGTGAATAATTATTTCCTCATTTTTTAGCCAATAAAGAAATGTTTCACTTATGTATCTTAAATGTGATGATAGTATATATTGCTAAGAGAAACGTATATTTAATTTAGCTAATTTTTGTATTGAGCCAAGTTCTGTTGGTGTTATTTTTGTGGTAGATAAAAACTTGGCACTAGCCGTGTGCCTTATTTTTTCATAGTTTGTGTTGGTGACAATTGGTTTCAGAAGGGGGATTACACAGAAACTAGTAGTGAATAATATTTGTATTTACAAGAGGATGGGATACGATACAATTGCATTCAAGTAGTGACTAGTGAAGACAAAAAATGGAAGTGATTCTGAAGAAACCATAAAAACAATAAAAATATTTGCTGAGGTGAATTAGAGGTTACAATTAAGGGAAGGTTCCTTCAGTACAAGTGGCTTTGTAAGATTGATTCCAGAATAAAAGGTATTTAGGTGATTCATGAGAATACAAAGGGATTCCATAAAGCGGATTTTAAATCTGCTCAATGTTATGTTGATGGAATACATTCTGGTAGAAATGGGCTATTTTTAACAGTGGGCTGTATATTATACCTTTATCAATCAAGAATCAAGCGTGGTAAGATGTCATCTATTTATCCTAGTCTACAAGAATATAAAGGTCTGATAAAATTTCACACTAATCAAGAAAGGAACTTCAAGAATATAGTTTTTCAGTGGCTGTACAAGGTTCTATGGGATAGGAAAGCAACAATAATGGTCATACATCAGTTGGAAAGGTTGAAAAGTTTAACATTGAAGAATTTTCAATGAAAGGAATAAAATTTTGGAAGATTCGGGAAGAATAATCTCTACTTGCTTATATTGTGACAATCATGACTAATGTACAGACTCTCTTTTTAGTAGTTTTTGCAATAAAACTGTATTTTCAGGAAATAATATTTAAGGCAAATTAAATTCTGAAAATAGTATTGATATTTGCAAACTCTGTCAGTGGGTGCTTGATATATTTCAGCAGATGTGCTATTCCATTAGCAGAAGACAATCCTTGTCAAAGACTGCATGGGATGATCTTGTGACATGGCACCTCTTAGTGTCTTAAACTTAGTATAATGGTATCAAGATAATTGATGCTCTTGTCATTGATGTTGAATTAATAAAGGGAAGGTCATATTGAATGGAATGTACAGTTTTATTGTAGGGGGCGTAACACCTATCTGGGATAAAGAAGGGGCACTGCTACAATTTAGGATTTTTATGTATAGTAATAGTGCATGATGCAAAGAAGAATGTCTGCCATGCAGGTGCTGTGTAAACTAATCAGTTAATAAATGTTTCACGAGGGACTTTAATGGGCACACTCTAGTAATTGACCATGTCAAAATGTTGGCATTTTTAGTAGGTGTCATGCAAATTCTTTAAATTCCCTGATTTGATATATTAAAAATGATGATATGTTTTGCTTTAATTGATGACTTATCTCCTAACTCCTAGACAGTTGATATTTATAATCTAATTAAACTGTAATACATTCTTTTATTTATTAATTATTTACTTCAAATGACTTCCATTGTAATTATAGGAGTTGGGAAGTCAGTAATAGCTAAAGAAGTTCTGAATGCCTTGAGTGACTCAAAAAAATGGGTTGTTAATGTTCTTAACTTTTCTGCTCAGACGTCATCATCTAGAACCCAAGAAATGATAGAACTAAAGTTAGAAAAGAAGAGAAGAACTTTGATTGGTGCTCCTTTTGGTAAAAGGATTGCAGTTTTTGTTGATGATGTGAACATGCCAAAGCTTGAAACGTATGGTGCTCAAGCACCAATTGAACTTCTACGGTAAGAATAGTCCACTGTATCTAAATGGCTCTTAAAATTCCTGGAGTATTATAAAAATTGTTTTATAGCTTAATGTATATGAGCTGGGCATGTTTGGTTGTCTAATTTTTATTATTGATAGTGTTGATAAAATATTTTGTTATCGTCTTAGATCTAGGTTTTATGATATGGCATTTTTGTAACAAAAAAGAACCATTCAAATGGAAAGTTTGGACATATGAAATGAAGCTATGCCAAGTTTAACTATGGCTACGCATTTCAGTCAAAGCTGGTTTTAAGTAATAGAACAGTGGAAAAAATAACAATGTATATATAATTCATTCTTTTAATTTCTAGTTTCATCAGTTAATCTTACTGCATTCGCCTAGTTAATACTAGTATTAATGGAGGAGCTATGATGAAACTAGTTCTAACTTGAAAATTTGGATAATGAATGGTGTTATGGTAAAGTATGCATGCGTTCCATATATATGCACATCTCCTCCATCCACTTCAATGCCCCATCCCTTCAATTGTTAATTATTATTTTATCTGTTCATTATTCTAGTCATCTACTTATTTAACCATTAAGCATTAAGGGCTAATATTATGAATGAAGTTTAGGTGCTAGATAAGGGCCAATAAAAGTGAAGTAGTGAACAATGCCATATTAATTATAGCATTTGTCTATGGCTATGTTATTGTTATTATTCTTAAAATGAATGTTATCATCATTATGAAGGAAAAGGAGCTTTCATTATCTATATATTTATTTATGTGATGTATTTTGAGATTATGTTTCTCTTTTCTGAGTTATGTTTCATGAGCACAATAAATGACATTCTATTTATGTTTACTTTTGGAGAGGCTGGCAGCAATAGCCATGAGAAGTATGAGAACCAATCTTAAAAAATAAAAATAAAAATATAACATTGACTTAAGCAACATCAAAATTATTATTTTGCCATAGCTATATGGCAAAATAATAATTTTGATGTTGCTTAAGTTACAAAAATGCCATAACATAAAACCTATAGCTAATAGTTAGTATTTCACGTCAATGGTTTCATGTTTTTTCTTTTCATTTTTTGTTACAGCCAATTCTTAGATTTTAAAGGACTTTATGATAGAGAGAAATTATTTTGGAAAGATATTGAAGGTATGGTCCTTTGTTGTGCATGTGCTCCTCCTGGAGGTGGTAGGAATCCAATAACTCCTCGTTTTGTCCGACATTTTGGGATGTTTCTTATTCCAGCACCATCAGATGCTTCGCTTAAGTTAATTTTTACTGTAAGTATATATTGTTGTATATAACTATACTTTTTGACTTATTGTTTAATATTATAACTATAATATTCCTACCTTCAATTATTTTATTGTTTTTAAATTATATTATTCATCAATATATATATATATATATATATATATATATATATATATATATATATATATATATATATATACTTTTATTTCTTAAATTTTAGGCAAAAAGGAATAATTTTAAATATAATTGGTGAGGCTATTTTATACTTTAGGTTTAAATTTAATTTAAAAAATAAATACAAGAGAACACAGTTTTAGTCTTGTAAGGTATGAGACCTGAATTGTTTGTTTGTTTATTATTATTTACGTCCACTTTATGCTACTGTGGCTAATCGGGATGGGTTATCTACAGGTTACCACCCTTTTCTAGACAGGGTGGGACTAAGGAGTTTATTTAATGAGTGCGTCACTAAATAAATTGCTACTGCCCAGGGCGGGAATCGAACCCACCGCTCTAGGTGTACCACGCGAGGTTAAGACTAACGCCTTAACTCGCACGGCCAACCTGAGCCCCTCAAGACTTGAATTGAACTATGAGCTACACAGTTCATTCTTGGGTTTGATGGGTCTACCTGTTTGACCAAACATCAAGATTGTACTTGGTCAACATCCAGACCAACTAGCCAATATTTAATAATCAATAATTATGTAGTCACTTGGGGAAAAATAATAAAATATAAACAAAAAATAAATTTTCAATGGATGTTAAACCCTTAGAATAGCTCACCAGGAGAAACTGAGCTTATTCAGAAAAAGAGAAATTATCTCAGTCTATGAGTATTGGAAGACTTTATTTCAGACCCCGAACCATGTAAATATAAGGCCTAGCAGCACAGTACTCCATTGGTCAGGAGTTGTGTTTAATGGTACAGCATTATAGCTGTTTCTATAAACAGGGAAGAACCTGAGATACATGTGAACATAAACCAATCATTCTGCTTGGGGCTAAAACTGAGAAACAAACGTTCTCAAGAGGCTGTGCATACATTGACAAATAAGAGACTCAGATTCAGAAGTTGATAAATCACTGGCTTTTGTCCTTGACAACTTTTGTTTTGAAGGCTTCAAATGATAAACATTAGCCAGTATGAGTATTCTAAATTATGGCTATAAGTACATCTTACTCTAATGATAAAACAATGAGGAACTTGATAAACATAGGAAATATTTATATTGGTTCGGAGTGCATGACAAAGGAACAGCCTTTTAGAGACAAGGTTATAGAAAGAACCCTAAAAATAATAAATGATTTTTATATTAACAATTAAAATGTTTGATTATACTATTGACTTGCTTTTCCTGAAATGCCCATCAATTAATCTGTTTTATATTATATTTCAATAAGTTAATAAAGAATACAAATATTATAAGATATAATTTGTATTGAAAATAAATAAAATAAACATTAAAATATATAGTTAATTTATTAGAAATTTTTATACATATAAGGCTCGTTCCTGTCACAATAACTTAAAGTAAGTTCATAAAAGAGTGTGACTAATGTAGATGGAATAAGAAATTATTAATTTTTGGAGGACCATGGACCATAATCACGAAAATGAGTATTAAATGAAGGAAGAAAAGATTAGGCTGCTAATAATAAAAGTTCATCATGGAAGGGCTGCGTAAACTAAGGAGATTTCTCATATGCTTGACAAGCTACTGATCTGCTACCACCTTATCTCCATTTTTCCTTTAATTGATGTAAACCTGTAAAAACAGGACTTAAAATTTAAGCTGGAAATGAGGTGTTCAGTGACTCAGAAGTTTGACTTGGTTGAAAGGAGTCGTGTTTACAGAAGAATGGAAACTAAAAAAATGCAAATATCCAATAAGTTGAGTGGAAACTGTATAGAACAGTAGTTGTAGGGAATTAAATTTGCAGTGAGATTAGGTATGTAACATTTTTTTTTTTTTCATTCTACTCACAATAACAGTGACATTATGATTTTTTTATGGACCTCATTTTTGTCATTACCTACAGGTTGTATCCGATGGACATTCAAAGAAATGTTTTAGATATTTTGTCATAAGTGTAACCTCAATAGCTGATTTCCCTTTAGGGAAATCTGCTTCAGTGTAAGAAAAGATAATGATTATTCACATTTTCTAGTCCCATAAGTATGAGGAGAAAAGATGTAGCTCACAGGGAATATAAGGATAGTAGGTTAGGAATTAGATTATAGGTAAGCAGTGAACTCTCAATTCTGGACTTTAGATGCTGTATAATAAATTAAAATTGACATGTTGATAAATAATGAAATGAATTACACTATTGTGTTAGGGTGAAATGAGAGACTGAATAAAATATCCTCTCGGGCATGCAGTAGCACATTTTTAAATATAACGGAGACTACTCAGAGTGATGGCTGAGAAAGTTAGGATGGAGTTAGTAGTACGTGGGAGGGAATAATGTGTGTGTGAGTTCAAAGATGTCGTAACAGAGAGATAGATAATGTTTTTTATAAAATAGACATGAACTTTTTAGTATATACAGATAATGCTGTTATGTATGTCTTTTATAAAATAGCTACACTAAGAAATTTTTAGTATATACAGTAATCATAGTAGTATATGTTTTCTCCACTTCTTTAACATGAATATTCTTTGCTTCTCTATAGCTTATTTTTAGCAACACCATTTTCTTCTTAATTTTGACTTCTTTAGCATATATTTTGCAAGTTTTTTCGGAAGGTGATCACTGCTACAGTGGCATCATTTCATTTGAAGGCAGGGTCCATCATGTTTCAGTTCTGTGCATTTTCTGCAGACAGAATGCTTCTTGCAGGGCTGTCTGTGATGTCCTAATAGCCCACAAGTAAAGCAATATTAATAGTGGAGGGATGTACATTCGCACTGGAACCGATAGGTAACCCAGCAGAATTTGTTTAGGAAGATTTGGAGTTCCAAAAGTTGCTAAGAATAAAGATGATTTCTTGACGTTACCCAGTCTTCTTAAACTTCACAACGCCTTGACACTTTAGTCCTTCAAGTATGTCTTTTTCTTGAATATCTCCTAGTTCGTTACAGTATAATACACCTCTTAAATAATTAAGCGAATTGTGTGCTTTATCTGAAATTTCTATTTCATTAAATAAACCACTCTTTAAAAGTTTCAAAGATACATCATCATTGGGGCAGTTCTGTTAGTAATATCCAATCTTTTCTTATTTTTTTAACTTTGATCCGGTTAGAATATAAACATACCCACTTGTGTATATTGAAAGGGCTAATATTGTTAAAGCTCTAACTTCCATCTAGTATTTTTACTGTAAGATAACAAAATAACCATTTTGTTTACATGTTCATGGACATTCTAATAGACAACTACTAAGTTTTGTGAAATGAAATGACCCCAAATGCAATAACAGGTTGGATGGCAGAATAAGAAAGAGTATGGGATTACAGAACAATCTTGTACTTTATGAGTTAGTCTGGAGGCACGAATACCATGATTGCATGAATATTGCAGGACATGATGGACATCTTTTAATATTGTTTGTAATGAGTGCTCCCCGTTTTCTAATTTTAGATTAAATAAATTTTTCAGTAACCTATAAATAGATATTTAGTCTTATGATACTTAGTAACAATCACTACAGTTACTGAATAGTAACTGGTATACATATGCTTTGACAATCAGTATTAGGTGATTATCAACTAATGAGTTATGTTTATTATTTCATTCTTCCATAAATTAAAACAAAGTAATTGCATTCAATTTTTTTTTCAGAGTATTTTAAGAGGATTTCTACAGGATTTTGCTCTACACATTTTAGCTACTTCTGATCATATTGTTAATTCTGCTGTGGAATTGTACAAAAGAATTGCAGAAGATTTGCTACCTACACCTGCTAAATCACATTATGTTTTCAACCTTCGTGACCTTAGCAAATGTATACAAGGCGTTCTTCAAGCAAATAGCACTGTAGTTCGTGAAAAAGAAGACATTTTAAGGCAATTATATTTTAAACAATTTTGCTAAATTGACAGTGTTTTTCCCTTAAGATATACTATTTTGATTATCAATATTATAGCCAAGTATTGTGTCACTTTCAAGTCCAGATTATGTTTAAAATGAGTAAAATTAATATAAAATACTTTGCATCTTCTGTATTGTTGACTTAAATATACAATAAAATGAGATAAAAAACATCATGCAATATATAATGTAATGCTCATTAATTAGATGTGCTTGTATGTCCATTATTATGACTAGTTTTTTTTTATTGATTATTGTTGAGCTAATTAATTGTTATGTTATTATTGTTTAAAAATTATTTTTAACAATTAGCAGTTAAACTATTTTCCATCTTCTCAATTTTTGTTGAGAACAAAACAAACAATTTTTGTTGGGAACAAGAGTTTCCATTAATAACAACATTTTAGTATAACTATATACTGATTTCATTGTAAGATGTTTTGTAGTGCCAAGTGGGGAGTTAAAACTCAAATTCGGTTGCCCCTGAGCCCAGTGCTTGAAGTTCGCTTCAAAGCCCTGTCTATATGAGGCCTTAAATTTCAGTGGTCAGTCAATTGATAGTATTTCTACATAACCCTTCAAGGCCGTACAGGATGAGAATAATACATTGAAGAATTGTTGGAAATAGGTACTCCCATTTGAAAGGGATATATAATATGAAATTAAAAGGAATTAAATAAAGATAAAGACCAATCTGAAATATACCACAAAAGCTTTACCCATTAATCATTCTGTTTCATTATCAAAATTAGCAATATACAAACCACTTTGCAGGCCAATCTAAATGGGGAAGCTACAAGCGTATGGTCAGACCCCAAAAGTAAAGTAAAAATCTCCTACCTATTTTTAATAAAGTGAAGCAAAAATACTTACTTTTTCTCGATCTTCCGGAGGTAAGACCTGGAAAAGGAACAAAGATATATTAAGAGATATTGTTATTTATTAATGCCCACTTTGTGCTACTAAGGCTAATTGGGATGGGTTATCTATAGATTACCACCCTTTTCTAGAGACAGTGGGATTAAGGACTTCATTTAATGAGTTTGTCACTTTATAAATTCCTATTGCCCAGGTGAAAATCAAATTCACGACTCTAGGTTCACCAAGTCATATAAAGATCAACGTCTTAACTCACATGGATAACTTGAGCACCCTATTAGAGATAGGGGAATAAGAGGAAAAAATATATAAATGAGGAAAGAGTATGTAAAATATATAAAAGAGTCTGTATAATATATAAAAGAGGCTGTAAAATAAAACCTATTTGCTGGTTTTGGTGATTAAATCTTAAATTAATTAATAAGTCTTTGGAGCCTTATCAATATAATTCAATAACTTCATCATGGGTTTAAAGTTCCTCTAACTAGTATTATTAACATAGCTTCAAATGCTTATACCTTAGCCTCATTTTTATTAATTTATAATGACAACTTTTCTAAATATTTGGTTTATATTCTATTGCATGTGTGTTTTCATACTTGGTATATAATGTAGAAATCAAGGTTAATATACTGTAAGCTGTCTCATTCCTGTTACATTGTCCATTTTAATCTCACTCAAAAATTGTAATAAATGCTCACTTTGTTCAGTTTTTTCGCTATTTTAAATTAATATAACACAAAGAAAATCAATCCTTTAATTTTTTTCCCTAATACACCATATTTTTCCATTGTTTTACAGATTATTTTTTCATGAATGCATGAGAGTTTTTCATGACCGTCTGATCAACATAGAAGATAAGAGTTATTTTATTTATTTGTTACGAGATATTTGCGCAAAATATTTACAAAGTACTGTTATTGATTTGCCGACTGAGAGTGGCCTTATAAAGAAACCACCTATTCTGTTCTTTGGTGACTTTCTCAATACCACAGTAGAAAAGAAAGAGAGAATCTATGAAGAAATTAAAGACGTTTCTAAGTTAAAAACTGCTCTTCAGGTAGCTATGGTTCAAATAATTTATTTTAATTTTATGATTTTGGGTTATGGTTTGAATTTAACATTTGTCCATTTTGTAGCATGCCCAATTTTTCACGATTATTATAGGCATAGGTTATGCCAAACTTATTAAGTAGCCATCCCACTCTTGGTTCTGCATATGGTTACTATGATAGTAGCTAGTTTGTGTAAAGTATGTAAACTACTTTAATGTAACATCTTAAGGTAGGAGTTTTACTGACTTTATTGTCTCACTGTTGTGGTATCTGTAATAAATTCAACAAAGATGAGATTTCCTTCAATAACTATGGTATCTTTTCATTATCCAAAAAATCCTCAGAATCTGTGATGCAGCGTTATAAATTATGTAAGCTGTCCCAATTTTGGGAACTTCCCAAAAAGAACAAATTTTTTTTAGCTAATTTACTATTAGAAGCTACAGTAATTACATAACCAGGGTCCCTGTTGCTATGTTGGGCCATTCAGCATGGTCAACAGACAGAGTCTTAGGGTTAGTGAATCCCAGCAATCTGCAAGTAATCCATAAGCTACTCATCCTTATGTGGTGTTCCATCTGAAATTTTTCCAGCGTTTATTGAGTTCTATTCATATACTTACATCTCGTTAGTAGATTAATAGCACTAATTATATCAAGTTTGACTACAACTCCCTCATTTCTAGGGAATTTTGTTTACTTGTACAAGTAAACTCATCACCAATCTCTAGATGTATTAGCCCTCTCCTTTGCTCTATGAAAATGCTGCTTTCTTGAGAGTTTATTAGCTTGTTGAGGTAATTTCTTATTATGTAACTTTTTTTATTGCTTCTCCTCATTTAAGAGTACATACTGGTGATTTTCAGTAACCTTATTGTGTACACGATTTGTTTTTCATGTTTGGTTACCAGGGCTCATCCACATTTTCTAATCAACACTTTTATGAGGGAATATTGTGGGCATGAATGTTGTACCCTTAAAAATAGTAAGCATGGAAGTTTGTAACCCATTATCATTGGTAGACTGATGATTGCTGTGTTGCTGGCTGTTCTTTTTCTTGCATCTTCAGCATTAAAGTTGTATATTACGAGCTTGGTGACATACTTTGGTTCTTCAATCTCTTATTCCTGGGGTCATCATGATCTAAAGGTTACACCTTGAAGTTGCAACCATTGTGTTCTATCAGAAGCTGTTCTTTGGTTCCTGGGGTATGCAGCCCAAAAAATGAAAATTTCAACAGCCCAAGAATGGCCACACAGCTTGATGGATTACCTGGCATATCTTGGTGGAATTTGCAGAACAAAGATGATGCTTATTGGACATCAGGGTAATTAATGGTTGTCCTATCTCAAAGGTTGGTGACTGTATGGCTATGCCCAATTAAGTGTGAAATTCTGGGGTTTAGACTTCGCACCTGTAACACAGTAAACCAATGTGTCAAGACTGCATATTTTTAGTCTGCATCTGCACATCCTGTAATCAATTGTGAAAGTGCATGCTTAAAGATGTTTCTTTAATATTAACTTATATTCTTGCTAGTTTTACCTAGAATCACTATATACACTTTTGGTGCAAAATAAGCTTTAGTTCACCCAAAAATCAGTAATTCAAATTTTTGTTCTTGTAATGATTGCTGGTTAGTTATCCATTCTGATTATAAAAGATCATTTTATGGAGGACATTTAATTAAATACCTTTGACTGGTGAAAATATGTGCTCCTTGGAGTCATATATATCATAATAGTCTACCATGTAACAGTTTCTGGAAAATGGTCATGTAGGTCTAGGCAGTTAATGATTACAGTCTACCAGAGAAGTAGTGAAAGATGTAAAAGAAAAGCTCTTTGGGTTTTTACTTATACAATAGTACACATATTAAAGTAGGTTATAATGTTCATATTCATTTATATTTATAGGATGCTTTAGTTGATTACAACTTAATAAAATCAATGGACATGAAGTTGATATTTTTTATGGATGCAGTTGAACACGTCTGTCGTTTGGCAAGAATATTAAGATCAGAAAGAGGGAATGGACTCCTTGTTGGAGTAGGTGGTATGGGTAAACAATCCTTAACTAAATTGGGGTCTCATGTTAACCTCTGCAAGTTAGTATTTTACTCACATCTTTACTAATCTTAACACTTTTTAACACAAGTAATATTACCTGAAGTAAATTTACTGATGTAGCAATTATTGTATTCAGCTTATTTATCCTTTTTTTTTTATATAAAATTAGTGTTAAAATGAAGATTGAATTTCAATAATTATTTGTGTTTATTTTATGAAGAAGGCTTTTTTGTCATCGATCATATTAGTTTTACCTAATGATGAAATTTATCCATTTTTATTCTATTATCATGTTATTTTTACCTATTTTGTATAATTTAACAAATAAGTATCTCCATCTCAGCAAATCTGAGTACTTGTTGCTTTTCACAATGCACTTACAACTTTCAATAGTTCAGTAATTGGTAAGAATTTCACTAATAGCAATATAGCACCTACAGTACTAGACTATACAATAGAACTTTACAAGATGGATGGATTGCTGGGAATTGGCTAGAATGGTGAAGAAATAACACTCTTATGGAAAGAAGTGAGTATAATGCCAGGCTTTTCATTTCAATTGATGATGGGATTCTTCTTAAGTTGAACAGTAGTAGAGAGACCAGTATGGTGGACTACATACTAACAACTACAAGCATTTGTTTCCATGTATTAGACTACAAAATGTTTTTAGAAATCATGGGGAAAAAGTATGTAATTTATTTATATTTATTGTAATTATACTTTGTTCCAATATTTTGTTTTCCCTAATCCACCACCCCTCCTAAAACTGTCTTGCTTGTTAAGAAAACCAATACCTACAGATAAATTTATATTTTGAGTTTAATATTTAATGGACATTGTGTTCAAAAGTTATTATATTAAGACAAATATGTTCTGTAGAGATAATTTAACAAAATTTCTCTTAGGGTCATTTCATGTGAGTTCAATAAACTCATTTTACATCACTATATTAGAATTACCTAACATTTTGGGATACCGGTAGTAGGTACTGAGAATAAGAAAAATATGAAGTTTTAATTTTTTATCAGCTTTAAAGTTTTCATATAAGTACCCAAAAACGCCTGACATGCTTTTTTGGAAATCACTAGAAGGTTTTAATTGAGCTAGGAAGGTGGGAGCTTTCTGGATTCAACATAATCTTCTTCTGTAGACAAGGTAAAATTAATCAGGTTATATTTTGCCTTACCCATTCGTAAAATTGGATGGAAGATAGGATTTGACTTTCATATGGCTACTGGACTTGCGTTTGCCACTAGCCTCTTGACTGTGCCACCAAGCCCATCACATGGTTTCTTTCCATAGGCCGTAGCTGAGAAATGCCATTCGGCCTTGACATAATAGTCTTCTTTGTGATAATCAAAGTCCTGGTTGTGTGAAGTTTAAAAAGTATTTTTTTGTTTTTGTACTGGGCATCACTTCCGTCCGAGTTATAGCATATCTTCTTTGGTATATTCTGGAAATGTTTTGTTAAAAACTCAATAACTTTCTTTTGAAAGCTGTAAACAGATACAGTATTCTTCTCCAAACATTCGGATATCATAACAAAACTGACATGATTTACCTTATCAAAGGAAGGTATCTTTTCAGTAAGTAGGTCAAATGCAATTGTATCATGTAAAAAACTATATAAAGACAACCGATTTTGTAAACCAACCCAGATTTAAAATAATTTTTATCTATGAACCAATTATATGCCCATTTTCAAACTTTGGCATTTACTAAATATATAAGTCCATGCTACACCTAGGAATTTTTTGAAAATGTTCTGAGATGCACTTTTCAAACCTACTGCCAATATATAAAATTTTAGGAAATTCTAAAAGTATCATGTCAAATTTTAATTCAAAGTGTGTTGATCCTGACCCCTTAGTTAAAATCATCTACTGAGGTTGTAATCATGATACAACTTTTAGAAAATCCCTACCATTGATCCTGATCAGATGACAAATAGGAAATCCATTAAAATTTACACATACTCACACTTGCAAGCACACATGAATGTGCTTCGAAAACAGTTTGCTCCTTCACACCACCCTAAATATAAATTTAATAAGTTCCAATTTAATATTTGTAGTGAAGATTTGAGCTCCTGAAGAGGTGGCTTATTGTATTTGAAACTTATAAGACAAAATTAGCAAGGAAAGTGATTTCCTTAGCAAGTAAAAGTCAAGAGAAGTTTTTATTTACTGATCACTATAGTTGGTTCAACAGAAATCACTAAAGAAGAAAGTATTTTATCAAATAGGGGCATCAAAATGTAAAGTTTTCTTGGTCTACCTTGAGACTTAACTGATAGTGTAATTCTTATAGTGGAAATTTGCCAAAAGCAGTTGATAAGGGTAGAGATATTCATAATTTATAATTAAAATCAAATTATCTTTATGCTTTGCATCATTTATTTTATTTCAATGATTAATTTTTTTAATTTTAATTTTTAGTTGCTTTCAAATTGAACTTACACGAACATATGACTACAATTCATTTCATGAAGACCTAAGGAAGCTGTACTTTAAAGCTGGAGGTTTAAGACAAGATATGGTATTCTTATTCAATGATACTCAAATAGTTATGGAGGAATTTTTAGAGGATATAAATAATATTTTAAATTCAGGTAGTTATGATATTTTATAAAGTTTAGATATATTTATTTTGTTGTTTTGAGGAGTGGTAAAGTGGCTTGCATACTTGATTAGTGTACTAGAGGTGCTAGGTTTGAGACTAGGGACCGCAGGCTATACTTTCTTTAGCTGTGTAGTAACTATACTTCATTATTAATATAATATACGCCCCCCCCCCAGTGCCCCTTTCAACAATCTGAGGCAATTGAATAGCTACTGGAGTAAAGAAGTAGTTTGGTCTTTAATGCTACCACCAATAAACTAAAATGTAAAAACTGTAGAGGTTCTGGTTTCGTAATGTTTTTTTTCTTCCTGCCATAGCCTATATGATATCTTTAGCTAATTGTCAGAAGTTGATGGAGAGAAGGGACTGCCTTTATTGAAGATTGAACACATTTCTTAATTGTTCCTCATTTAAATCAATATATCAATGTCAATAAAGATCATCAGATGCTCCACTGGAGAAACCTACTATCTAAAACTACAGTTCAGCCTTCTGGAATGTTTATAAAATGGCAGAACTGATTTGGGTGTTAAAAAGTGATGTGTTAAATCGATATATCTATGTCAATGAAGATCATCAGATGCTCCACTGGAAAACACCTACTATCTAGATTCTATCTAGTAAAATATTGTAACCCATTAAATTTTGCTTTTCAGTTTTGGCTATTCTTAAAGATAAGACACTAATGGTCCGAAAAATAATAAATATTAATGAGTAGAATATTGTATTAATTTTGCAATTCCCAAAAGTACAAATTTTGCTTGTTTAGAAATATTGACATATGCTCTTGTCTTCAGTGTTGCCAACTCATTCCTTTCATACACTACACTTTTTTTTTAAACAATTTTTCATTTATCAAAATCATATGAATGATTTATCAAGCTGAAGAATACAAACAATATAACTTATGGCATGTTATTTCCATTTGAATTGATTTCGAGTATTCATCTTACCACAGCCATCTAGGAGATAAATAAAGAACACAAATAAAGAATTTAAACCAAGCCAAGCTACACCTAGCATGGTCAGAACTAGAATGGGTGACTGTCTTGCTATCAGAGTGCACTGATGTTTCCTCTATAGTGGAATAGGGGATTTCTGTCTAGTGGGTATATCAGTCTGATAGCCTGTCAGTATGAGAAAGGGTATCTTCTGTATTCCATCAACAAGCAAACCCAGCTAGAATGGGGGTAAAATGTATTAAAACCATCTTGATTATTATACCTAAGATCAAAAAATGTTTTAACTTATCATGTTCATACAATAGTTCTAAATGTTATTCTATATATTTGTCTCTAAATTGAATATCAATTGAGTTATTTGTATTTTAGCTTTTTCAATATTCATAAAATTTTCACCCATACTCATGCAATCCTATTTTATCTCATTTACATGGTAACATTTCACATCTTGTTTACAGATGTAGGCAAATTATAGGATGTTATTGTAGGCATTTCTAGTAGGGTAAAAGTTTAGATAATCTAAAACTAAATTAATTTCTTAAAATATCCAATACTGAAATATTTTAATGTTTTAAACAGATTAGTATATATATTTTAATTTTTAGGGGAGGTACCTAATCTTTTTGAAGGAGATGAACTTGAAAAGTGCATTATCATTTGTAGGCCAGCTGCCAAAGCTGCAGGACTTCCAGAGAGCAATAGAGATGCCATATTTGATTTTTTCATCTCAAGAGTGCGAAGCTGCTTACATGTAGTTCTTTGTATGAGCCCAGTTGGTGATGCGTTTAGGTATTTATCTCTAAAATTAAAGAATTTAGTAAAAGGTAATATCTTTATATTTCAATAATTCATTATGTATGAATTTATATGGCAAATTTGTGTCCATGCATGTGCATATGCATGGGTGCAGGCTGCCGTGCAAGTGTGACAATTTAGAAAATGTAAACGTCAGGCACAATATCAAATGAAAAACTAGGGCCTGCTGCTCTGCTTTGGTACGAGAATCAAGTGTCCAGTTTGATACATTCCCTTCCTTTTCTTGGTGGCATTATAAACTAAAGATTGTTCCTTTATCCAAGTAGTTGCTCAATTTACTCATGATGCTATATGGGCAATGGGGAACGAAAGGAAGCCCAATTTCAAGACCCAGAAACCAAACAGATAAATAAAATTCAGTGTACAATCCCTGGGTATAATCATGGATACTATAATACAAGATAGGGGTCATAGTAGTCTGGTCTCGCAGTGACTTCATCCAGTACCCAGTTCCTGTCGATTATCATTAGCCACTCAGTTAGTGTATTGGCTGTATGTTCCCATAAATCATATTGATTTGAACTAGTAGTATTACTTTTAGGAATCTGAATCTGTATGCAGTATTATTTCAATTTTTAGTGAGTTTTATGCATATATTAAAAGGATATTCAGGGAAAATGTTTGTTTCCTGAGCTGTTAAGATGTTCCAACTACCTACATACCACACATTATAACAAATTTATACATTATGTTTGAAAACATTGATTACAGAAGGTGCCAATGCACAAGGATTGAAAGAAAATGTGCTGTCAGAAATGATTTCAGGCTGTCGAGTAAGAGCCTTAAATATGTTGATCTTACAAATAATGTGGAAAAAATTGTCTTGAAACATTTTCAATGAAATCCTTAGTGACTCTTTAATGCTCTGCCTGAATGTATTAAAACCATTAAAAAACATTCTTTGTTTAAAAATAAATTAAAGAACTTCATGTATGGCGGATGTTTTTATACATGAGATAAATACTTTCAAAAATGTTCAATTATTAAATAAAACTACAAAATATTTGCCCTAAATATCGGTCTAAAATAATATGTGACCAAGTACATTGTCCCTTTAAGGTGAGACAAGTTGTTCATCATTTATAAAGCTTGTCATCCTTTAATAAATTTGCATGTCAATAAATTAAAAAAAATATATATGTTATATATTTAGAGTTGTACTAGCTCAGATACCTGGCTTCGCCCGGGAATTCATTTGAGGCTGAATAGTGATGTTATTTTTTGGCAAGGCTTTACTTGCACAATATTTTGACATTTACCCATCCCAGTGTTTAGGGTTTATACCCGTTGTTGCTGTGGATTTGTTAATAATAAAATTATTTTTTTTATGTAATACTTCACTGTCCTCCATATTGTCATATTTCCCGTCTCCTGTGCGTTATGCATAGGTTTGAATTATTAGGACAAAATATTAACATAGATTTGAATTAATTTTTCCAGGTGAGGTACCTGGTAGTTCATGTTGTAAAGAATTGTTTAGCATATCAACATTTCTATGCAAATTACGCACATCATACATTGTTCCCGAAAAAATGTATAAAATAAAAGTTACTCTAAATAACAAAGTAAACAACTTTTGTTATGTGCACATTTGTCGAAAAACAAATAGACAATGAAATATCACAAATTTTTATTTCAGGCCTCCCTTAAAACCCCCACTCCCATTCAAACCTAAAAATTTTAATATAGCTTATAATCACGGAAGAATTAATGCTAATTGACATACCGAGTTTTGATAAGTTCGGTTCAATCGTTAGTGCCCAATAAAATTTTGGCTCCCGCTAAAGTTTTAGTGTATATCTCATTTATACTTTGTTATAAGACAAAAGTGAATATCACAAAAGGTGCTTCAAATAAAAAAATAAACTACTTTTGTCATTTGCATATTTGCAGAAAAACGAATAGAAAACTAAATACAGCTATTTTTAAATTCAGGCATCCCTTACAACTCCCACTCTTGCCCGTCCCTAGAAATTTTGGTATGACATATAATAATGAAGGCATTAGTGCTAATACACATACCGATTTTTATTTAGTTCGGCTGAGTCTTTTGTGCCAAATAAAATTGTTCACATTAGGTTTTAGCATATATCTCGTTTATAATTCAGTATATGAAAAAAGTGTATATAACAAACGTTGAGAGAGAGAGAGAGAGAGACAGAGAGAGAGAGAGAGAGAGAGAGAGAGAGAGAGAGAGAGAGAGAGAGAGAGAGAGAGAGAGAGAGGGGGAGAGAGAGAGAGAGAGAGAGAGAGAGAGAGAGAGAGAGAGAGAGAGAGAGAGGGGGGAGAGAGAGAGAGAGGGGGGGGAGAGAGAGAGAGAGAGGGGGGGGAGAGAGAGAGAGAGAGAGAGAGAGAGAGAGGGGGGGAGAGAGAGAGAGAGGGGGGAGAGAGAGAGAGAGGGGGGGAGAGAGAGAGAGAGAGAGAGGGAGAGAGAGAGAGAGGGAGAGAGAGAGAGAGAGAGAGAGAGGGGGGGAGAGAGAGAGAGAGAGAGAGGGGGGGGAGAGAGAGGGAGAGAGAGAGAGAGAGGGAGAGAGTTCATTTATTGTGAACGTAGTTAAGTTCACAATAAATGAAGGCATCCCTTAGAGTTCAGAGCCTTTCAAATTTAACTTAGAAGGTTGTTAGAATAAAAATGTATTCAAAGCATATTTTTTTTTTCAGGCGTAGGTGTCGTATGTTCCCTTCCTTGGTGAACTGTTGTACAATTGACTGGTTCATGCCTTGGCCTGATGAAGCTTTAATATCTGTAGCAAAAGACAGTCTAAAAGAATTTATAGATGCCAAATTAGTAGATAACATGTCTCTAATATGTTACACTATGCATTCAGTAAGGATTTAAAATTTAATGTTAAAAAATTGAAATTTTATGTTAAAATAAGTCATTGAGCAATAACTTGATTTCCTCCTTTACCAGCTTCAATACTGTTTTTTTATGTCTTACAAGGTGAAAACTATATAGCATGGAGGCACTATAAAATTGAGTTAGTAATGAAGGTTAGTGAAGCACTAATTAACATAAAAAATGACTGTAATAATAATAGTGGCATTCAGAATTATTGGATTAAGTATTTTACTTGCCCTTATCTCATGATAACTTATCTACTCAGATCTTTTACTGGTCTTGAAAAGTTTCCTAACCTGTGTGATTACAAAAAAGAGGGTCACTTAAAATCTAATGATAACAGACCAATTACTACTTAACTTTTTATAATCGTTTTACATCTATAATAGTGGGTCATTTCACAGTAATTCAACCACACCATGACACCCATCAATTCAGATTTTGTTGAATTTTATTCTGGGTGTTCTATTCATTGATTTGAGAAACCATGCCAAATATTTTTGATATATCTTTAAAGGTTTGGATTTTATGGCCTCTTAAAGTTTTGTGATTTTTGTGTTGTTTATCGATACAGAACAGTAAAATTAATTTGTTCTGAATTCAAAAATAATTTATAACTATCTTATTTATGAACCGATTTTGATGAATTTTTTTTAGTGTATTCATAAATATATTTAAAAACAATAAAAAAATAAACAAAGGTACCAAGTAAGTATTTTTGACCAGAAAAAAATTACAAAGTGTCAATTAGAGTTTTTCAGAAAGCAAATACATAGTTTCACGTTAAATTGAATATCTCCAAAAGGGAAAAGGATAATCATGGAAATCGTTTGTTTTTTTTGGTTCTAAGACTTGTGGTCTACCACCTAAAGTAATAAAATGAATGATTATATGACTCATTCATTGTTTATTCCAAGTTTAAAATAAATATTTATAAAAACTTACAAGTTTATATGAATTACAAGAAAATGATAAATAAAGATAACTAAAATGATAATTACATTACATAGGTTTATTCTAAATGAAATACCGTTTACGTTATAGGATTCATCAGTCTAAAATGTACTTTGATATGTACAATTCCTACCCTAAAATTGCTATTTTGGTCAATGTCGAAGCCCAAGGATACCACTGGACCTCAAATTCTTGCACTACACATCCTGTCATCATACACTGCAAAGATGCAACTGAGAAAAATCTTGTCCTACGCCTTTGCATTATATCTGATGACCTCAAACATGATGTAAGTCTGATGTATGAAATCCAAAAGTCTGCTATTGCGTTTTTGAAAGAAAACCACCCACACTTTAAAATAAGTCATTACTTCAGTGATGGTTGTGCTGCTCAGGACAAAAATTAGTACAATTTCATAAATCTATGCCTACATGAGAAATTCGGGCCCGGGTGTGATGGAATTGAGAGTACCTTAAGGATTAACTCGGAAGGAAAGTTTGAAAAGATCCTTGGAAATCGAAATAATATCAGTGACTGAACTGTTTGACTTTGCAAAACCAGAATAGAAAAAGTCTGTTTTTTCTTCATATCTAAAGAAAAAGTTGAATTGATTCACCCTGCTTTGGAAGGTCACTTCAAAGATGTTCAAACTCTTCCAGGGACAAGATCATTTCACAACATTCACCCAATAGATGACTCAGGAACCAATTAACAATCAACCAAACTGTAAGTAACATTGGAAGATTTAAGGCCAGGATGTACATGAATATGACTGATTTTGGTAGATGAGTGAGGGGATCACCGGAGAACAAGATGTCACTGTACAGTTCCTTCATCCAAATGGACCTTCAGTATCATTTTCTTGGCCTAAAAAGGAGAATATATGTGCTGTACCCATTCATGTTATAATGACTGTGGAATCTCCAAAAACAATGACAGGAAGAACATACCAGTTTTCACAACAAGTTATTTCAAGTGTAGAAACAAAACTAAACGATATTTTAAAATTTTAAAGAAGATTGGGCAAAACAACCATTTAGGGGTAAGAATTGTGCATATCAAAGTACATTTTAGACTGATGAATCCTATAACGTATTTCATTTAGAATAAACCTGTGTAATGTAACTACGCTTGTAGTTACCTTTATTTATCATTTTCTTGTAATTCATATAAACTTGTAAATTTTTATAAATATTTATTTTAAATTTGGAATAAATAATGAATGAGTCAAATAATCATTCATTTTATTACTTTAGGTGGTAGACCACAAGTCTTAGAACAAAAAAAAAAAAAAAAACGATTTCCATGATTATCCTTTTCCCTTTTGGAGATATTCAATTTAACGTGAAACTATGTATTTGCTTTCTGAAAAACTCTAATTGACACTTTGTAATTTTTTTCTGGTCACAAATACTTACTTGGTACCTTTGTTTATTTTTTTATTGTTTTTAAATATATTTATGAATACACTCAAAAAAATTCATCAAAATCGGTTCATAAATAAGAAAGTTATAAATTATTTTTGAATTCAAAATAAATTAATTTTACTGTTTCCTATCGATAAACAACACAAAAATCTCAAAACTTTAAGAGGCTATAAAATCCAAACCGTTAAATATGAAACAATAATATTTAGTATGGTTTCTCATAACAATGAATAGAACACCTAAAATAAGTTTCAACAACATCTGAAATGATGGGTGTCAAAATCATTTTTTTGTGGTTGATTTGACATGGAATGACCCTAGTGCTAAAAATAACCATTGGGATTGCCAAGTCCTAGGACATAGTAAAGAAATATGAAGATGAACATATGTAACTGAGAAATGTTTCAGCACATCTTGTTCCACATGGTGTTGAGGAGAAACTTTTACTCTTGTCTCCCACTCCAGCACCACTGCATTGGTCATTTTTCTTTTAAAGATATGATATATCATGTGCCAATATCTTAACCTGAAATTCACTTATATGAGCAATAACAATATTTGTATTAGTTCACTATTGAAAATGAAGCAAAACAAGTAATATTACACCTCCAGTAAATACCACCATTTTGTCACTGTAAGCTTCATAAAGTATTGACCCCTTAGATTAGCAAATTTGTTTGTACTAAGGAAATTAGGCAATGTTCCTGATGTTGCTTAGCTAAGAATTTGAAATAGAGATTTAATGTTACTAAAAATGCGTCCAGTTTTTTCAGTGCAGATCCCAACCCACTCCGCTCCAAGAGTTTTATTTTTATTTAAGAACTACTTGAACAATACCAAATGCTACTTATCTGCCCTTACATACAAATATAGCAGGGAAGTGATATGAATAGCACACATTTTCAAACACCAAGCATTATGGGAGTGGTTCTGTTCCTTCAATTTCTTCATAATCAAAATGAATGAATCATAATTTAGTTAATTTGAATTAAACTGACATAACGTTTTTTTTTTATTTTTTTAGAGTGTTGAAGAAGCTTCTTCCAGGTTTTACAATGAAATGAAAAGACATTATTATGTCACTCCTAGTAGTTATCTTGACTTACTTAAGCTTTATGAAGGCATGTTAGAAGCTCGTAAAGATCATATTATAAAAACAAAAGAAAGAATCAATAATGGTCTAATGGTATTTTTCACTTTCAGTGCTCAATTTGATATGACATTTTTTCACAAATAATTTATTAATTTGTTTCATGAATGAAGAAATTGTTTGAGACTAATGATTTGGTAGCCTCAATGAAAGTACAATTAGTAAAATTAGAGCCTGAATTAGCTGCAAAAAATGCTGAAACTGCAAAGTTAATGAAAGTATTAGTGTCTGAGAAGGCAGCTGCTGATGAAGTACGAACAGTGGTTTTGGGAGATGAAGCTCTTGCTAAGGTTTGCTAATTAAAACAAATAAAATTATGACTATTTGAATTTTCCAGGACATTTTATCTTAGAGGCATGGGTTTGATTCCCATATTGGCCCTAGGAATTTATTTAGTGGCTACATCACTAAAGAAAGTTCTTAATCCCACCCTGGCAAGAAAAGAGTAGTAACCAGTAGAAAATCCGTCCTAAAAGCCATAGTAACATAAAGTGTACATTAATAAACATAACAAAATGGAAATTCGGTTGCAATCCATGTGCTACAATTTGGTATATCTGCATAAAGTGTGCGCTCTTGAAACTTGAGTAATACAGACAAATATCCTTCAAAGTATTTTTATTGTTATAATGAACAGGTATTAAGTTAAAGGTGATCAATGGCATAGCAACATGTGAACTGCAGAATTTGCTGTAGCCAGCAAATTGAAATATGTTTTTTCTTAAAATAAACTCCTACAAACTTCATTGAAGAGGAGATAATTGATTGTCAAAAGTAAATCTTATTAAGTGTTTTATATATATAATTACATTTTTGTAACCATATTTATTTTACTCGAAATATGCTAGGAAAAAGCTGCAGAATGTCAAGTCCTTAAAGATGATGCACAAGCTGATTTAGATCTCGCTTTACCTGCAATGGAAGCTGCGGTAAAGGCTCTTGAAGCTCTTAATAAAAGTGACATTAATGAAGTAAAAGTTTTTAACAAGCCACCGTATCTTGTCAAATTTGTGATGGAAGCAGTTTGTTTGCTTCTTGGTGCAAAGTAAGAATATTTAGTTAAATTTTATTTTTTATTACAAATAGATTTTGTAGTCTTGTCATTTATTTTAAAATTTGTAATCTGTAAGTGTTATGCCAAAAAATATATGAGCCAGGGTTTAAGTGGATCAACTATTGAACCTCATGCTCTAATTTACAAGACCAGGAAGATTTAATTTAGTTAAGTTAATAAATTCCACAGATTTATCTCTGAAATGATATTTAATTCTAGTACACGTAACTAATTCTCATGTCTCCAGCCATTTTCTCTCACAGCTTTACCATTATTTTTTTTCTCCTGATCCTTCATTACATTCTATACTTCAAGTGCTAAAACACTGATAAACAAAAGGAATGTCTGGAAGTTTCCAACTTTTTAAATATTTTTATTTCAATACATCTTAAATTATAAATACATTTATATATGTAAGTTAATGGCTTTGAAGTAATTATTTTATTTAATTAAATAATCTTTTAGACAGGATTGGGCCAGTGCTAAAATGGTACTAGGAGACACCAATTTCTTAAAGAAACTACAAGAATATGACAAAGATAACATTTCAGATACATTACTTAAAAAACTAAAGAAGTATATTGAAGATCCACAATTCGTTCCTGAACTGATTGCTACTACGTCAAAAGCTTGTAAATCTTTATGTTTATGGGTTAGAGCTATTGATACATATGCTAAAGTTTATAGAGTTGTGGAACCAAAAAGGCAAAAGTGAGTATTGAAAACCATCAATTTTTTATTTCCTTAAGGAATTTTATTTTATTAAAAAAAAAGAAAAAAAAAAAGCCCACCATTATTGATAGGGCCTTCTCATTTCCATTCCACCATTACAGAATGTGAATTACACTTCAGTTCGAATCCAGTAATGTTCTATGGCACATTAACAAGCACCACTAAAATTTCAAAACTTTATCCAATGCTAATTTTTTTCCGGAAAACTACTCCCCTTTTAATAGTTCTACTTCACTGACATGATATAACCTTCTTTTGTATAGTCTACATTGGGCTAGTAACCTACTCTGCAGCATATTACCCCAGGCCAGAATAATGCTGCAGATATACAGGGTAATCTATTGCAGCGGATTTCAAAGTTTTAATTATGATAAATCATCCAAAATTTCCAAAAAACCGTAGATTTGTACCAGTTTTTCATTAGCGCATTAATTAATTTTTTTTTACATTAAATAAATGATAAATTATATTATTTTTAGCAAAATTTCCTTAGGGGAAATAAGCTATAGTGGTTGTATTTCCAACAACATTTTCAAAACTCAGCATTGGCCATGGGCACATAAGAAAAACACTCTCAACATACGAAATTCCTCTTAAGCTGCAAAATATGGTCGACTGTCTACTTACAGGCAACCAAATATCTATTCCCCTGGCTACAAGATAGAAAATGGAGCCTATCTTTACTAAGAAAGGAGTAGCCCAGTGTGCCCCAACATCTCCTTTTCTTTTTAATATGCGAATCAATTTTACATTCCAATAATTAAGCGAACACGATACTACTAATGCTTTTGGATATCGATTAATTGAAAATTTACCTAGACTATTATGCTGTGGATTTGCCAATGATATTGCCCTCATTGCTAAGGACAAGGAATCGGCTGAACATCTCGTAGAACTAGTCATGGACAATTTTCAAAAAATCAGATTAAAGGTAAATGCTGAAAAAAGTAAAGCGATACAAATAGAAAAGGGGAAGCTAATTTCGACAGACCTAAGGACCATGTATGCCAAATAATTTGAAGTATTGGTGCAGACAAAAGAATTCGAATCATTCAAGGAAGAAATCTGGCTGAATAAAAATTAGCTTATGGACATTCTGGTGGAAAAATTGATAAATTATTATCGCCGTTCTTATTGAAGCCAGATGAGAAGTTAAATGTTATGAACCAATATATATGGTCTATCCTAATATATCCCCTACAATGCGCACCCTTGAAAGACCTTCAGCCTTCCTTCTTGAAGAAAATAGACAAAGTAATCAGAAGTTGTGCCTAAGAAATATCAAATATCCCATCGGACACTCCTGATGTTTTATTCTTTCTGCAATGCTAGAGTTATAAGAATAAACTCGTAGACTTCCACGGTTCTGGTCATTAATACTGTTAAGGTCTTCGGGTATTAACCGACAACAGAAAAGATCTTTAGGATACTCAAGAAGCAGGGAATAGAAACAGCATTTGGCACGGACAAGAAAATAGCACACATGTTACCCAGCTGCAAAGATCAACTCCAGACAAAAATCCCAGGAATATACAGCATAGCCTGTTCTTGCAGCTTAGAATATATAGGACAAACCGGCAGATTGATAAACACCAGGGTCGCCGAGCATATCAAGAGTCTAAAAAAGTTTCGGACAGAAGAATCAGCAATAGCAGAACACTTCTGGGAAACTAATCACAGCATCAAATTCGATGAAGTTAAGGTGCTGGCCAAGGTGGACCGATACCAAGAAAGACTGGTTCGAGAAGCCATAGAAATCACGAAATGCCCATTCAACATCAACAGGGAGGATGAATACAGACTCAGCAAACTCTGGAAGCCTGTCATCCCACAGAGACCTCGGACAAGAAACATAAATGACGGTAAGCGGGTGAACGACCACCGGAAGAAGTATCCGTAGACACCTGGAGGGTACGACTCCGCCCAAGGAAACCGGACAAGGCCTACATATATACCTGAGGTGAACACACACTCTTCAGTCTCAGAGATAGCCCTGAGGAAGCTAGAAGCATGTCTAGCGAAACGTTGGCAACTAAAATGCAGACACTGTCAATACCCGAAGACCTTAACAGTATTAATAGTTATAAGAATGCTCAATGCTTATTGGGAAGCTTTTTTACAGCATTGAAATGTATGTTCTGCTCTCAAGTGAGATGTAAATCCATATGTGATGTTAACCAGAAACATCAGCTCTGAAATAACAGACTGTTAGTCTGCACTCAAGTTACGTGCTGTTGAGGATGTAAATGAAAATTACTCAGTCAATAGTCTTTGACTAGAATATCACCAAATATCCTTCAATAAGTGGTACTCCCTACCTGTTTCAAGGGAAATGCGTTGAAAGTTTTGAGGAAGGGAAAACGTCAAATTCATGGCTATATGACAAAGAAAGTCTCCCCTCTTCTGAATGGAGTCCATCACGCAGGGGCTGTGTAAAATAAGCAGATTTTCCATGTTCTGGTTTAACACACTTGTGACGTGATCTCATCAGAGCATGTGTTCTCTATTTATAAGTAAAAAATTGATGTGTAAAAGGGTTATGGTAACTCCCTTAATACTTAAGTTATGAAATAATGCATAGAACAACAATTGTAGAACATCAATAGTTAAATAAGATTGGTTCTATAACATTTTATGGTCTGACTCACAATAACAGTTTTTTTTTAATTTTCGGATTCCCACCCCTTTAAACCCTCTCTATTTCAGGCCAGAACTCCGCCAATAACAAATAGGTGGAAATAGAATGGTAGGTTGATCCAAAATAAAAGTGATGAAAATTCTTTTTCTGTTAAATGATACTTTCTATGGTTTCATTTTTAAATAGTTGTATCTATAAAGTAATCACAAGTAAGTACTCATTAAACTGTATTTGATAATGACATATTAATATAACTGGCTAAAGGTGTGACTCCTTAATATGACAATGTGATCGACTCAAGGCGTGTGACTCCTTAATATGACTTAATGTGATTGGCTAAAGGTGTGACCCGGGTTGCTGGGGAGGTTTATATCTCCTCATTTTTAATCTTAATGTTATCATTTTTATGTAAAGTGGCCTTTGTTTTCCCTTAAAAGTAATTAGAACATTCCGATTGTTTAATTTATATAATAAATAATTTAAACACAACAATGCTGAATTTACACAACATGTGGGAGTGGAAGTTGTGGAAAGGCACAGACAATTAAGTGTGATATTTTATAACTTATTTTCTGTGATATGTTGACATTATTGGAACACTTAATTTACTATACTTGTAAATAAGTGTTTGGGAGTTATTTCAGAATAGACCAGAAAAATTCTTAATAGTAATCGAGTAGGTGTTTCTCTTAAAAGTGGAGTTACTCTGAGCAATATAAGATCTCAGGGAAGATTGACATTCCAGTACTCACTGCTTGGGGTCTATAGACTGATTTTTGGTATCTGCAACAGTAGATATATTGGTCATATAAGACTGAAGTTAAAGGTGAAATGCTAGGAACATAGAACTAAGGTGTAGTTAGAGTTTTTATACCTTCAAGGAACTAAAGGTCACCAGATTGGTGCTTACCATAAGTACAAACATCATTTTTGCCTTACTTCATCAGATTAAAAAAGGAAAAACAGATTAATGCTCTTGAAGCCTTATTTTTATTTTATCTGATGTTAATTGTAAACACCACTCTATGTAACCTCTTTAGCATTATTATTCTATTAACAGATTACTTGCTGCTGAAAGTGAATTAAACACTATAATGACCATTCTAAGAGAAAAACAGGCAAAATTGGCCGATGTTGAAGCTCAGATCGCCAGGCTTGAAGCATCATATGATGCAAATCTAAAAGAAAAAGCTAAATTAGAAGCTACTCTTAATCTTTGTTCTACAAGAATGAATAGAGCAGGTCGTTTGACATCAGCACTAGCAGATGAACAAGAAAGATGGGAAGCTGGTGTTAAGGTAATCATTTAAAAAAATAGAATAAATTCTATGTTATTTATACTTATTTATTATTTTCGTGTCTTGAGTTCTAAAAATTTAATTTATATTTCGATATTATTAGTTTATTAAAATTATATTTAAAAGTGGAGAAAAAAGTCTTTTCTCATTCATAGATGAAATTGAAGAATACTAATAAATCAAAATAAAGAAATATTTACACAATACATATTGTTGAAAAAATTACGTACTTGAAAATTACACATAGTTATGTACACCAGCCTTTGCCTATCCAATCACTGGACAGAAATTCATAGTTGACCAGGTAGTTGATGGGATGGAAATAGTCATTAGCTACTATAGCAGGGTACTCTCCAAGCCCGAAAGAAACTATTGTGTTACACAATGGGTGCTATTGGCAGTGTTGGAGTGTGTCAAATATTATCACAACTAATGTGGTCAACACTTCACCTTAAGAACCAACCTCTTACATTGGTACCATTACATTGGTTGCTACAGCTCAAGAACCACATAGTGCAGCTTGCACATTGTACTGAACGTTTGCAGAGCTATGACTTTAGAATTGAGTATCAAAAAGGGGCAAAACCCTATAACACTGATACCCTTTCAAGATGACCATGCAATGTAGAATGCAACTTGCACTAAAACCTAGAAAGAGGAATGCGTCATTGATGTGCGACTTACCCATATTGGCTCAGGTAAAGACTTGTCGAAGGCACAGACAGAGACAACCCTAATCTGACAAAGGCTAAGGAGGAATACAGAAGACCAACCCATAATGAAATAGCATAAAATTGGTAGATAGCTGCTTATATCAATCTTGGGAAAGTACACAGATGGCAAAACCACAATGGACCTAATTGTCTTGCCAACTTCCAAAATATATGAGGTAATGAAGTAGTTCCATAACGGTCCCAGAAGTGACCATCTGGGCATTATAAAGTTCTGGAAAAGATAAAACCTTGATTTATTGGGTAGGGTGTCAGCAACCTGTAGCCAATTGGGTAGCTAATTTCGAACAGTGCATTGCGACCAAGGGTTCAACAAGAAGAAGTCATGGCAAGCTTCAGCACTCTTACACACAGACAATGCAGGTGCTCCTTTCGAGAGGATAGCCATTGAGCGGCCATAGTGGTAATTGATTATTTCAACAAATGGCTCGAAGTGTTTGCCATTTCAAACCAGGAGTCCAAAACAGTGGTGGATGCATTTGTAAATAATTGGGTGTGCCAATACGAGGTTCCAATAGAACTGCATTCTGACCAGGGACAAAATTTTTAATTTGTTATATTCAAAGAGATGTTTGACTTATACGGCATCAAAAAGACGAGAATGACACTGCTTCGTCCACAGTCTGACGGCATGGTTGAAAGATTCAATCTGACACGAGGAATATCTCAGAAAAGTGACCAGTACGCACCAAAGGGATTGGGATGAGCATATACCCAAATTTCTACTAGCATACGGTCAGCAATCCATGATTCCACCTCAAGTACTCTAACAAAATCCTATTTGGAACAGAACTAAAACTGCCAGCGGATTTGGAATTTGGTGTCAAACCCAGCCTGTCCCACGAAGACAATGGAAACACTCCCCAGGCACAAGAAATTAATTGTGTGTAAAAACCACACATGAATCAAAGTATATTACTTCTAAATATCATTACAGTGTGTATTTTATTCATTTAAATAATTTTGAATTTAATACAATAATCTAGAAGGTATATACTTCTTTCCAGACCCTATCTGGTGAATATCAAAATTTAGTTGGTGATGTATTAGTTGCTGCATCCTGTGTGGCTTATTTGGGAGCTTTCACAAGTAATTACAGAGATGAACTGTGTGAGTTATGGCTATCACAAATAAGAAAGTTTCAAATACCTGCATCTCAAACATTTAGGTTTGGCTTATTTTTTTTTTAAAATTATATGAATGATTTTTTTTTTATAGCAGAAAATGTATTCATTCTTTGAAAAAGTTAAGTTATAAATAAAAATCACTGGTACTTTACTAATGAGGAATGTCCATTAGGCGAGCAATTTCCCTAGCCTGAGTCCAGATACAGATTGTGTCACCTCACATTCTATTCTCTATTTCTCCAAAAGTAAAAACTCTTGGAAAAAAAAAATTACTGGAAGTGTAATCTGTTATTTAGTAATTTAATTGATTTATGTAAAGATCATGAGAGTGATAGTTTACCCGAGGCTTAAAATGATAAAATACTAACAATGTTGGTAACATTCAACTCTCGAAACCCTAGAAAATAACTTGGTCAAGAATATTAGTTATATAACATTTCATTATGCGAACCTAATAACAGAGGCGCTAACCATTTTAAATTTCATTCCTTCTCTAAACACCAACTTCTTTGGCACAAGTTTGGTCATTAACAAATTTTAGCTTTAGTTTTGCATGAAACATTTTAACTATTAAGCTTGATGACAGTCAATAGCACTTGTAACCACTAGAATATTAATATACTTGATCTCAGTTTTTTTTTTTTTAAATTTCTACATATTTTGGAATAAATACAAAAATAGTATATGAAATAAACATTAAATACAGTTACTATTAATGAGTTATTAGCAAAACTATTTAAACATAATAAATAGGAGGAATTTAATATTTCACTAATATTGATAATCTTCATAATATTTCAGTAATATTAATAATTAGGTAGTTCAGTGTAATAAACAATGTCTCTGTTTTTATGGAGTTTTATTTATTACATTGAGTCAAATTTCCTAGATGAGATTAAGATGTTTTGTTCTTAGCTTAATTTAGCCATTTTTTAAGTCCTGAAATGTAAAGGGTTTTAGTTCTACTTACCTATAGGACTACTTGCATTGTGCTGAACATTTAATTACAATGAAAAGACCACACATTTGCTTCTAAACAGTCTATCCACGGAACGGAATGAAAGGGTATCTGGCCTAAGCCCCTTTCACCCTCTCCTAACCTTGAGGCTTAAAGAAGGAGATGTGAGAATCATACTGCTCCAATAGATCTTAGTTCTCAGACAATCTCCTCATTAAATTAGACAATTATTGTCATATGTGACCGAAGGTGTTGAGAAGCAACCCCTTCTTTAATCATTACTGACACCTCTCACTGAGGGTGTAAACGATGATCACCATGTCTGTGACAAGCGGATCTAGACCCCACCCATCAGTTTCTGGTCTCATTGTTGGCGAGGGTTTCCTCCAACAACCCTGTGTTACCAGTACTGTCTAACCTCTACAAAGCATTGATCTGGTTCCCCCTCCCCAAATCATGACGACAAAAGACGTTCCTGGTATACTCTGAGGGGTATAGTTTCAATGCTACACCCAACTCCTCATGTACTGTGTGGAATCTACTTGGGCAAGGCACTATACCCTGGCCAGATCCCTCCGCATTCATTGCTCGCTATACCCACCCACTGGTAAGTCAACATCGTGCGGATAATTGCCACACCATGAAATCAGACTCCTGGGGCGATTTGCTGATAGACTAGTGCACTTTCCCCTTTGAAGTTCCAGGTCCTTGGAATGATTCCCAGATATGCCTCCTTTGAGGACTTTACGACTGCCAGACTGAGAAATCCAAGCTAAAGTACTCAAATCTATTATCTATTATCAAAATCTAATGTCCAGATTAAATTTACATAATTGATTAATATCATTTCCTTCTTATAGTGGAATAGAGAACAAAATAATTGATTACAACATTATCTGAGTATCATTGCAGCAAATAGAATCTTCTCATTTAATATTATCAGGACTAGTCTAATTCTTAGAACATTTTGAATCAATAGCTATATTTAGCATGTCTGTAATGAATATTCTTGAAAATGTTTACTAATCAGACAATTTTAATTGATTTATCTTAAATATCTACCTCTGATCAAGTGTTGACATTGGATTTTCATATACACCTATACATAAATATAAGTAATACCTTTTTTTTTCCAGTTTAATACATATTTTAGCAGATCCTTATGAAATACGTGTTTGGAATACATGTGGCCTCCCTGGGGATAAAGTATCTGTGGAGAATGGGATATATGTTACTAGAGCTAGCAGATGGCCTTTAATGATAGATCCTCAAGAACAGGTAATTGCATTTTTCCCAACATTCATACTATGGCTTATTTATTTGCTCAAGTGTTCAGGTAAGTGTATTTGTGCATAGATGTCGCCTGCGTGTGAGTATGTGCTTACTTGCATTATTGAGGGGGGGGGTTGTTATATGAATACTCTTTATTATTTTAAATATAACAGTAATTATTTTATGCAGGCCAATCGTTGGATCAGGCAAATGGAAGCAGATAATAATTTACGAATAGTGAAGCTAACTGATCCTAATTTTATGAGAGCACTTGAAAGCTGTATAAGACTTGGTTTGCCAATGCTTATTTGGGAGGTTGGTGAACAATTGGATCCTACATTACGCCCTGTTTTGACAAAATCTGTATTTATTTCGGTTAGTTTCTTATTAGTAACATTTTGTTATTGTCATAGTATCATATTATAGTAACACAAGCATTGCTTTGCATATATTTAAATAGATCTACATCATCATTGAAAAAAGTTAGATATAAATATGAAATTTTTATACATGAATGAATATGTACATATACTTGCAATGGATCATTTTTAAAAGGAGTCTGTAATTCTCTGTACTTTCTGATGAAGGAAAAAAGTTTCTCCCAGAAAATCATACATTGTGTAAAAACTTTATAACCTTTTAGTTTTATTAATCATGATTAATAGGTTCAAAGTAAACTAAAATAAGATTTCATTTTGATAATGTTTATGCATCTATATGTCACTCCTTGTCACTAATTCTGTGGGTAGATTATATTTCGACCATAACTATGGTCTTTACTTATAGTTGGTTCTTCTTGAGGCAATAACCAAGTAGATAAATGACAGTAGGGCTTTCTCTCACTCGTGAGAAGATGATGTAGATCATAGACTCGGCAACAGGAAATCTTCTTGTCGACTTCGTCCCTCCTGGACTACCTATTCATAGGTAGGCACATTATAGTGGTCCTTTTAGGCATTATGTATGGGAGTAAGGATCTCGCCTCCTTTCCTTTGAAAAATGTATTAAGGTTGGGAATTTCACTTCTTTAATCAAAATTCTTGTTGCCATTGGAAGATCCAAGGTGGAGGTCAGTTTTTTTCGAAAGAGATGGCTGAGATGCAGAGAAAAATGGAAATTGTATCCAAAAAATATCCTTCCAGCTACCCTTTCCTACTCTCCTATCAGTATAAACTCTCTCCTGAATAGTCTTTGCAGTTTTCCTTAAACTCCATAAGATAGAAATATTGACAAAAATTTGTATTCCTTATTCTCTTAAAATGCCTTCACAACACACCTATTACAATTTATTAATTTTAATTTAAATACACCATCTCTCACTATTTTGCATATAACTAACTAAACATTAAGAAAATAAAACCTTAGCCCAATTTGAAATGAACGAGGTGCAGGGAATACCTCTGAATGGTTTCTAAAGGTAATAAATAACCCTTTGCCACCAGGGCTACTGTTCAAGGGAAAAATCAACACTCCTGTTACTAAACAAAGTTATAAAATTTGGTTTATCATAACACCATCTAAATTGGTTTTCCTCAAATAAATTTCCGTTCACAATTGAAAATTCTTATTTTATTTTCAGGCAGGACGCCAACTAATACGTTTAGGTGATGCTGATGTGGAATATGACGAACATTTTAGGCTTTATGTTACTACTAAACTTTCTAATCCACATTATCTACCTGAAATCTGCATACAAGTGACACTTGTTAATTTTACAGTAACACCAAGTGGTTTGGAAGATCAGCTGTTAGCGTTAGTATCATTTCAATAATTAATTAATTACGTATTTAATAAAGTTAAAGTTGACGTTCACTCATGTAGTTGTATTGTATATTGTTCAGTGATGTTGTGCGCATTGAAAGACCTGACCTTGAAAAACAAAGAACAGAACTAATAGTTCGAATAAATAAAGATAAAGGACAGTTAAAAGCAATAGAAGATAAAATATTAAAAATGTTGTTTGCCTCAACTGGAAATATTTTAGACGATGAAGAATTGGTGGAGACATTAAATGAAAGTAAAGTAAGTAATTTTCTGTACTTTAATTTTTTTTCCCTGGAAATTTTTTACTGTGGTGTTTTGATTTCAAAACTTAACAAAACTCAGTATAATCCCTTTGTGTTCATGACTTCCAATGAATTAGAAAATTAGTATCATCAATATTAAAAGTCTGATATCGACACCATTAAAGAAAAAATGCCTGAAATTTGGTGATAGGCACTACAAAATCATTTCCCTCCATGACAATGCCCGTGCACACATCATAAAACCTGTCAAAATGTAAATCAAAATGACCAAATGGGAGGTGTAACCCCACCTATTATATTCTCCAGAAACATTGCTCCATCTGATTACCAACTGGTCCATGGTCAGCCTGAGCAATGCTTATTATGAAGATTGCAAAGAATAGGTAAATTCTTGGATTGCGCTTATCAAATCATTCTGCCAGGCAGATGGGAAAGGGTAGAGGCTAGTGATGGAAATGTTATGAATAATATTTTAAAACCATTTTTGTATAATAAAATCTCAATTTTTCAAAAAACCATTTGCTACAAATTAACTCAAACACCCAATAGATACAGATTAATTCACAATTTGTTTTCATTCTCCTCTAAACCCCATGTCCCTTAGTCAACTTCGAACAAAATTGGAGTTACACAACTAAATGGTAGTGCAGTTGTAAATATGAAATTTCAACATGCTAAGGCTAGTCATTTTTGAATTATGCGAGGTGCATAGACGTCATGCCGAAGCTAGTCAAAATGGATTCAGGGGGAGGGGGTAAAGGAAAATTCCATGGAAATTTGAAAACTGAAATTAATCCTGATCGCAAAAATTCCTTTACTTTATACAAGAAAGTGAATCTTCAGAGCATTTATAAAAAATAAAATTGATCAAATAATTTAAAAAAAATTATTCGTGGGCTGCGTAAGCTAGACAGATTTCCTATGCAATGAATGACATACAGATGATCCCATATCACCATACTCTCTTTGTTATTAAAAATCTGATGTGTAGAAGTGGGGGTTTTACTAAAGATTGAGAAAATTCCATCTCGCAGGGGCTGTGTTAACTAAGCAGATTTCTCCCGTGCATCACGCATTTGCATTTATCTCAAAACGTAATTGTTCAATGTGAACAATATTTGGTATTTAGGCTTCAAGTAAAGTGCTTCATAATACAAAAGCTTATTGTTAATATGGCAGCAGTAGAAGTGGGGGTTTACTGAAGGCCATAACAACATTTATAGAACATTACATTTACAACAAGATTGGTTCTATAAAATTTTTCGATCAGACACATAATAACAGAGATATTAAGAAATTTTGGAATTCCTCCCCTCTTAACCCCCCCCCTCCCACTGGTCGGATTTCAGCCATTAATGAACTTGATCTTTCTTTTTACATAAAATGATTAAATATCGAGTTTGGTAATGATCAAACAAAAATTGTGACCACTAGAGAGGTAACATATATATATATATATATATATATATATATATATATATATATATAAATATATATATAACATTTTGAACGGACCTGATTTTCATCTACTATGTAGGAGTGATGGACATTTGAAGAAATTTTTCGAAAATCGTGTCATGAGTACAACCTCCTCAATCTCTCTTAAGGGAAATCTGCTAAAAAGAAATTATGAATAAAACAATTCATATTTGAGTTATGAAATCTATATAGCAATAATTTTAGAGTATCAATTTTGGTACTTAGGTATCTGCATGTATCTCGACTAGTAAAGATATGCTGAAAACTATATAATGTACTTAGGCTTGGAATAGGATGATTCTTGATACATTTGTTTATTGTTGAAGTGTGATGCCAAAAAGTGGGGGTCAACTGAAGACTGAAAATTTAAAAAATGGAAATATCTCGGTTAATATTCGAGATAGAGGAAAAAAAAAATAGAAAACAATATATTTATAGAAAATTAAATTGGCACCAAAATTGGTTATTTATGATTTTTGCATCCAACTCATTATAGCAGAGATACTTTGATTATGGTGAAAAAAAATTGTAACTGCTAGAGTGACAACAGCCATGCATGTATATATGTGTATGTGAATGTATGTACGTTTATAAAATTTTGGACACACCTCATTTTTGCCATCTCCTTGATAGGACTGATATATATTTGAGAAAATTTTGTCATTAGTACAACACCAAATAGCTGATTTTTTCCCCCTTAAGGAAACTTTGCTAAAAATAAATTAATAAATGTTGACACCCTTTATGGGGTTTATTCTCTTGACTTGTAGTGTAAATATTATTAAATGGTTTTATTTAGCTTGCCCTGTTTTTTTATTTGGATCAAATTTAGTAGTTGAAATTTTACCCCTTTTCTGGTGACCGATTGATCTGATATTGGCTACACACCTTTAGTTCTGATGACAATACAATTTAATATATTCAGTATCTTTGTAAATCTAAGATGGCTGCCACTACAAAAAGTCAGACATACTTTTTTCTTCACAACTCCCTCAATATGAGTATTAAATGAAAGGGCTTGACTAATAGAATAGAGTACACTATGAACAAAATGCAAATCCAATATGGCCACCAAAAAATGGTGAATTAAATATTTTTTCTTCACAACTTCCTTAATATGGGTTTCAAATAATAGGGCTTGACGAGTAGAATACTCTAAACCATGACAAATTTCAAATCTAAGATGGCTAACCAGCACAACATGCTTGATCTCATACTTGTTTCGTTTCAATATGTGCTTAAACTTCTCTTTTACAAATAATTATTCTGTAGAGTAGGTCTTTAAAGGAAATCTATTTATAATTGTGGTTTATACATTTCTAGGAAACCTCTGCAGTTATAACAATACGCTTAGAGGAAACAGAAGAAACAGAAGCTAAAATCACTGTAGCACGTGAAGGCTATAGAACAGTTGCAGAAAGAGGTTCAGTTTTATACTTTGTTGTAGCACATTTGGCTGAAATAGATCCAATGTATCAGTTTTCTTTGAAGTACTTCAAAATGGTAAACATTAATGTTTGTTTTTGAATTTATAATTAGTAATTGAGTAAAGGGATTTGGTCATAACCACTCATAAGAGATAATAGTGCCACTAATATCATACATGAACTGAAATTTAAATTATTACAAAACATAAACCAATGATTTCAATTGGTGAGTATTCATAATAAATAATATTGAAGAAAAATAGATGAATTAAATAATTTCTCTTTGCTGTTTACACAATATTCAAAATGCCAAAAATGCTGTATCAAACCCATATTTCCCTACTTTCTAATCTATCATATTCTCTTTTGTTAAGTGAATTTGATAGATATTTTTCATTCAATCTATTAAAATAATGAACTTCTTTAAGGGAATGAAGAAACTCTTCACAAATGTGAATATAGGAAGGTAACTTGGAGCTGATGTAGAATCTGATCTACCTTGCTTTTTAAAAATGTAATGTGTTGCTATAATAAAATTGAGTGGAGCACGTTTCTTACTGGTTTATAGACTTAAAACTAAATGGATATCATAACAATTTTATTTTTCTTGAATTTTACATATATAGTAAATCTTTTATTCACATATATTTTTATTGAGTATATTGATAATTTTAGTATGTTTTTTTATGTATTCTCACCCTGTTGAGTAAAGCTATGTTGAGTTAAATAATTGGGAAATAAATTAGCATCTTAAAAGAGATTTGAGATGATGGTATAATTTTTCCCTAGATGGCCCAAGAATAGACAATGGGGATAGATGGGTGTTGGTTGACAGTTGCTGTTGCAGAACCCCAGACCAGTGCTGCACAGTCTTTTCAATTATAGCACACTCTCCCTTTCACCCCGTTTCATATATTTTTTGAGCAGAGCTGCTCCAGTATTTTTATTTCGAATGATAATGTAAAAGTAGGAGAATTTCAAATTTTTCTGAATTCATATAAAAGTGTAGCTCAGATATTAGTTTGAAATAGACCTGATAACACAGTGAGCAATCTTTGTTTTGAGTTTCTCTTTCTCATGAAAGTGACTAGTTAAGGATGAGTGAAAAAGAACTGGAGAGATAAACATTTCCATTCAAGAACTGATAAAGCTTTTTTGTCATTCTCTGTTGATATGTATGTAAGTATATATTTCTATACTAAATATCTATTCCTTATGCTGATGATACCAGTATAATTATAAAAGGTACAAAGAAAAGTAGAAGCCAGATGTGTTTGTCGAAATTAAAGCATTATTTGATTGGTTAATGGCTAATAAGTTGCTATGAATGTCTCGAAAACATATATTCTAGATTTTATCAAACATTGCTCACATTCCTATGGAGTGATATCAATGAATAATCGGGACATTTTGCCAGTCTCCATGAAAATGTTTTTGGGGTTTACTGGACAAAAACCTAGACTGGTTTGGCCATATTGAAGAATTAAGTATAAAACTAAAATTGCTTTCCTTCTTATTAAAATGTGTTTAGAAATTTATTCCAGTGTAATATACATTACTAATATACTACGACCTTTTCCTATAGATGGTTAACTTTTTAATGAATCTGAGTTCTGACTTTTAAAAATCAGCTAAGTTCTTTCTTTGTAATTTAGTTTAATGAGACATAATTTTCCCCATTATTTCGCTTAAAAGGTGCTTATCTCATTTTCAATTTATATTTATAATTGGTGAACTTTGATTATAAATAAATTTATATTTATTTAAATTTTGAGTTGAGTTGATTGTTGGTGAAACCCTTCCTAAATTCTTTGTTAGTGATTCGGTTGTGGGAATTTTTATTTTTACAGCTTTCACTGCCTATTACCCTATCTAGGTTGGTACAACTTATGACATTATTCATTGTAGTAACTCATAAAATCATATTTTATTATTTAAATTGCAAAAGAAAGCAATAAGGCTAAGGCTTATATTCAACAGAAGTTGAGAGAATCCTGTCAGTCACTCTTTAAGAAGTCAAAAATAATGACTTTTCATTCTATATATATGTACCAAACAATATTGTTTATGAAACAAAAAATGAACTTATTTTACACGAATAGTATACCACATAATCAAAAAACATTGTACAAGAATATGTTTCAAACCCTGAACCACAAACATGAAAATTGCATAATTTTCAGGAGTAAAACTCGTTAACGCTCTGCCCGAATGTCTCAGATCTATTAAAAAATATCTTTGTTTAAAAATAAATTTAAGAACTTCTTGTTTGAAGGATGTTTTTTTTTAAAACAAGATGAATGCTATCAAAAATGTTAGTTATTAAATAAAGCTATAAAATAATTTTCAGAAACATCGGCAAATAAATAATTTATAATCAGGTGAATTGTCTCTTTAAGATGGGATAAGTTTCTCAATATTTATAGTGTGTCATCCTTTAATAAATTAAAGACTAACGGCAAAGCATGTCAACATATCAAAAAATGTATGTTGTATGTTTAGAGTGGTATTAAGATCGTTAACAAAATTAATTTATTATATGCAAGTATTAAATTAATAGATTTTATAAAGTTTATTCATGGAATTTTAGCTAATTTTATAATGAATGTATTATATAAGTATTTTTATAGAAAACAAAAATATTTGACCTCCGGTATCCTATTCCGGTTTTTTAACTAATGGAAATAAATACATTTCATTTATACTCATGGTGACGTTTAAAATCTGGCTGATAAACAACTAATTTTGGTTTTCTGAAAATAACGTTTCTTCAGTTTGCTCCAGTGTAATAAGCATTCTTTTAAACTCTGCGAAATTTGCTAAATATTTATAAAAATTGTCTTGAGGAACCACAAAGTTAGTTGTTTATTAATCATAAATTGTATATAAATTTTAACAGACCACCTTTTCATCATCTAGACAAGATTGATAAATGTTTAAAAACGTTTTTTTGAAAATCATATTATGAGTACAAAAGAACTAGCTAATTTCCCTTGGGGGAAATCTGCTAAAAAATGTTTGTTTTACATGGTCTACTGGTTTACGCCCAAATTAATGTATTAACAAGACATAATTAATAATTTTGATTTAAAATGTGTGTCAGCTTGAAGTGACTACAAACAACTAGAAATTACTACATTAAACCATCCTTTTCAATCATGTGTATTTCCTTTATTCAATTATATAGTAGTTCTTTAGTTACTAATAATTTAAGTTTAATTTACATAGCTCATTTTAGCTAAAAAATTATTGAAATAATGTCCAACCATATAAGTTGTCAACAAAATATTCCTATATCGGGGCCATTTTTTACAATAATGAGTCAAACATAAACCTGAAATCCTGACTAGGACAAACAAAATAAAGCTGTATAACTGGCAAATATATAAGCATTTATCTTTCAATCAGTTTTCATTTCTTGTTTTATTTCAAGGTTCTCCTATCATCGTTTCATTATTTTATTTTTGTTCATTTTCATCTTTTTTAGGTTTTCAATAATGTAATTGAAACGACTCCACCTAGTACTACACTTGAAGAACGATTACAGTCTTTAATGAAAGAAATTACTTTAGCTGTTTATAATAATGTTTCTCGTGGGCTGTTTGAAAAGGACAAATTGGTGTATAGCTTTATGCTATGTATTAGCATACTTGTCAAAGCTGGAAAAATTAAAGAAAGCCACTGGCATTTTTTACTTCGTGGACCTGTTGGCAATATAAAGGTTCGTAAAATAAATAATTTGTATTTGTTTAAGTATTTTTAATTTAATTTTATATATATTGTTACGTTCATTCCAAAAATAATAAACATTGATTATTAGAGTTCTTTTGGATTGCAAAAATTAAACACACAAGCTTTAGAGTTTTTATCACTGTAAAATTTATTTGACAATGCACAACACGCATATTAAATTATTCTTAACTATTACTAAATTATGCACTGTAATCCCTTCTTATTGCACACTACAGTAACTCACAATCACTGAATTTCACAAAAACATGGCACTGCACTGATCATCATCAAGAACACGGCACTGCACTGATCATCGTAAAGAACACGGCACTGCACTCATCATCGTAAAGAACACGGCACTGTTCTAACTGTTCTAATACATAAACACGGCGCTACACTGTTCTTCACATAAAACACTTTACCATACTGCAACTAAAATGCACTGTTGACTAAAGCTGTACTGAACTCACTGTTATTCACTTGAAGAGAGCTGAGAACAAAACTAACTGTCGGAGTGAGCTGGGTGTCTTTTATAGACAGGTGACAAGATAAAAAGAAAGGGCCTAGACTGGTCCAGGCGAGGACCAGCGCTGTCCAGCTCAATTCACCTACTTTGTACTTCTTAAATACGGATTAACTTTATGTACTTTTTCATGTACATGGTTTTCGCAACAATATACATATATATATATATATATATATATATATATATATATATATATAAAAAATTGTAACCTCTGTCTGTACATTGATTTTTTTCGCAAAATTTCACGATAACTTTTCGTTTCACATGTCATAGACACCATAACTGCATTTTGTTTCTTTTGTGTCTGTTTGTTTGTTACCTTTTCACGCGTAAACGGCTGAACCGAATTTTATGAAACTTGGTATGTATATTACTACTAGCCCAACTAAAACTTTAGGCTATATTAATATTCTCTGAGACGAACAGGAGTAGGAGTTATAAGGGAGGCCTGAAATTAAAAATAGCGATATTTCGTTTCCTATTGATTTTTCGGTAAATATCCACATAACCAAAGTCATTTATTTTATTATTTAGAGTAACTGTTCTTATATACACTTTCATCGTATTCCGAACTTTAAATGCATTATACGCTAAAAACTATAGCGGGAGTCAACAATTTTATTTGGCACAAAAGACTCAACCGAACTAAATAAAACTTGGTATGTTTGTTAGCACTAATGCCTTCATTATAACAAGCGATACCAACAATTCTAGGGATGGGCAGATGTGGGGGTTGTATATTACTACTAACCCAACTTAGACTTTAGGCTATGTTAATATCCTCTAAGACGAACAGGAGTGGGGGTTATAAGGGAGGCCTGAAATTAAAAATAGTGATATTTCGTCCCCTATTGCATTTTCGGCAATTATGCTCATAACAAAAGTTGTTTATTTTATTATTTGGAGTAACTTTTGTTATATAAACTTTTGTCGTATACCTAAGTATAAATGAGTTATATGTTAAAAACTACTGCGGAAGTCAATAATTTTATTTGGCACAAAAAACTCAACCGAACTAAACCAAACTGGGTATGTGAGTTAGCACTAAGGCCTTCCTTATAATAAGCCATACTAACATTTCTAGGGACGGGCAAGAGTGGGGGTTTTAAGGGAGACCTGAAATTAAAAATAGTGATATTTCGTTTCCTATTGGGGTTTCAGCAAATATGCACATAACAAAAGTTGTTTATTTTGTTATATAGAGGAACTTTTGTTATATACACTATCATCGTATACCGAAGTATAAAGGCGTTATACGCTAAAAATTATAGCGGTAGTCAACAATTTTATTTAGCACAAAAGACTCAACCGAACTAAATAAAAAACTCTGAATGTGTATTAGCACTAACGCCTTCCTTATAATAAGCCATACTATTATTTCTAGGGATGGGCAGGAGTGGGGGTTATAAGGGAGGACTGAAATTAAAAATAGTGATGTTTCGTTTCCTATTGGGGTTTCGGCAAATATGCTAATAACAAAAGTTGTTCATTTTGTTATTTAGAGAAATTTGCTCAACATTTTTTTCCAATGTGAACTACCCGGTACCTCACTTGGAAAAATTAATTCAAATCTATGTTAATATTTTGTCCTTAATAATTCAAATCTATGCATAATGCACAGGGGACTGGAAATATGACAATTTGGGGGACAGTGAAGTCTTACATAAAAAAAATAATGTTATTATTAACAAATCCACAGTAACAACGATTATAAACCCTAAACACTGGGACGGGTAAATGTCAAAATATTGTGCAAAGTAAAGCCTTGCCAAAAAAATACCATCACCATTCAGCCTTAAATGAATTCCCGGGCGAAGCCGGTTATCTGAGCTAGTATATATATATATATATATATATATATATATATATATATTTGCATCTAATCCTTACTGAGACCAATTAAAGTAATTTAGGCAAAAGAAAGGATTTTTTCTTAAAAGAAAGAATCTGCTATTGGAAATAAGTTAATAAAGATATCTGGTATGAGACCTTAAGATTCTTTCTTTTGCCTGAATTTATTTGTTTGTTTTAGTCAACAGCAACGAGGCCTGATACTCCAGGCGTCACAGATATGATTTGGAATTCATGTGGCTTCCTTGAATCCTTGGACCGATCTTTTGATGGTATAGGTAAATGTGTAGCCACTAAAATCACTCTCAGTGTTGGTGATTATAATCTGGTAATTGTCAAGCAAAAATTAATACTTTATATTGTTTAGATCTATTAAATATTCTTAATTTCATTTTTTTTGCAGGAAATAGCTCTGGGTGGGAAGCAGACACCAAATAGTCCAATTAATTGGAATGACCGTCTAGATTTGTTTAAGAAAATGATGGTAATGAAAGCTTTGAAAGAAGAAAAGGTAGGTAGAACCAGGAATATATTAAGCAGTAAAATTCAAGAATTAGAAGTAATGTTAGGAGTAGGCATAGCATAAAGGTAAATACTAGATTTGTTTATGTAGAATTCATATTTAAATCTTTTAGATTGGCTGGCTATATTTTCTGCTAAATTTCTCTTTACGGCCTTCGCCTCAAACATTTACATACTCCTCCTGTATACACTAAACATTCAGAAACAGTTTAGGGACTGTTAAAATAGTAGCAAACTCTAATTAATTATAATATATAAAACAGAGCAGAGAAGAGTGATATGAAAAAAATGTATTTCCTCCCCAAACTTTGTTTGTGACTCACTGACTGTGACTGACTATACCTTATATTCTGTTGTGTTTCTGAGAGACTGTAAACATGTACTTTACCATTATTTCTTACGCCCTTTTTTAGAAAAAAATACAATAATTTTAGTATTTTTTTTTTTTTTTTTTTTTTATAAATATAAGATAAACTATGTGCTTTACAATTCAAATATAACTTACCTACTTAACTTGGGATGAGAATATGCTTAAATTTTAGCATAAACTAGAACAGATTTATTAAATAATGTGAAGTATCAAGAAATTAAGTAACAAAGTAAATGACCAAAGAAAGCTTTTAGTGTACTTTCCATACACAACCTTCTACGTCCACTCTAAACTTATGCAAATTAACATGTGATTAAATATGATGTACACAATCTTTTAATTTAAAGAGAAACTTTATCAAAAGTATAAAGTGCATAAAAGTCAGGTACCCCTGCCATACTATTAAAAACAACTTGCGCGAGTGTACTCATCTTTAATGGAAGATGAAAAGTGTTCTTAAAGCACAAGTCCTGAACTATTGGTTACAAACTAGATTAACAGTATTCAATTTGTAAATATTCTCAGAGATTATTCATAGCTGGCTTATTATACAAACAAAACAGGAAGGAGCAGTACACGAACAAAGTATATCCTCTCTTCAAAAATAAAGGTATATACCCTTTGTAAACTGTGGTGTGTTAAAGATTATTTATGTCTTTTCTTTTTAGGAAATAAGTATATTGCATTATGTAATATTCACTTAATTTTTATAGGTTATTTTTGCAGTGACAGAATATGTGAAAGTTATGCTGGGGAAAGCTTTTGTTGAGAGTCCACTCATCAGTTTACATGTTTTGTGAGTATGGTTTTCGCTTAGATAAACAAATGTTTTAACTATTAGTATCCAATAATCTTTATTGTTCATTATTTTAGATATGCAGATACTAATAATATAACTCCACTAGTTTTTGTGTTGAGCACAGGAAGTGATCCTGTAGGAGCTTTCCTGAGATTTGCTGCTGAAACGAACAACACTAGCAGAATTAATTCTATATCTCTAGGTCAGGGTCAGGGACCTATTGCTTATAACATGATAGAGAGAGGTAAACATAAAGGAGACTGGGTATTTCTTCAGGTGGGTTTATTCTACCTGCATTTATTTATTTGGCTACACATTTCTGTAATACCCCTGAGAAACTGTTGCACAGTAATGAACCAAGTTATCAGTTTATTCTAAATTAAAAGACAATAAAATATTCTGTCCCTATTCTCTTTATTTTACCAAATTTGGTATTAACAAAAATTAATTTTTTTATAGCATGTCAACACATTTTCACAGTTCATTATACACAAACAATTATCCTTAGAATCTTTAAAAATAGAAAGAAAAAAAAAATGATCAAAAGTAGATTGTTATAATTTTTCAATTAAAAACAACAACGTTAATAACATAAATACACAAATAATGAACGACTTGTTAATAACCCAGTGGATCAAATTCATTGTGATAAAGAATTATTACTTTTATGCTGTAAAGTTAGTCTATCTATCTATATCTTATATATATATATATATATATATATATATATATATATATATATATATATATATATATAATAAAAACCTTTATTAGGAAGGGACAGAGTTCATTGACTACCCACCCTGATTAGCAACGAGAAAGTGGATGTTAATGAATAACAAACAACAAATTGACATTTAGATTGTGTATGAAAAATTGATTAGACTTAATATGGCTTTGTTATTTTTGCCTATGATGAGAATTTACTTTATTATAAAATATTAGAAAAAGCTTGTTGAGTGCAATTTTGTTTTACACCTCAATGATGATGCCATGAAAATTCTATGAAATAACTAGATCAAATATTTAAGTAGTGGTTATGACATGTTTATTAAAAACCAGGAGTTAGATGATTCCCTGTACAAGCCAGCAGTGTCTGTTATCATTCATTTTATATTTATGAGAGTGTAAATTCCTAATTAAAAAAAAAAAAATGGAATTAAATTGTTTCTTAATATTGTATTACTGCTAAGATTTCCCATGTGTTAGAATGATGATTGATGATTTGGTTTTCTATTTCTCCAGTAATAGAAGCCTCTGCAAATACAAATTCAAATTATTTGACATAAGATTATTAGGGATACAATTCCTGAATAAGCCCTATGAGTAGAAGCAGGGATTACCTGATACATGAAAACAAAATAATACAGTTAACTTGCTTAATATTAAAATTAGTGACACAATGCGTAGAACAATAATTGCAGAAAATGAAAGAATTAAGAAGACTCACTATGTATCATTTTTCTAACCGACTCAAAATAAAAGAACTGTTTCGATTTTTTAGTTGAACACCCCCCCACCCTCCTCAATTATGGCCATTCATAAATTTTATCTTAAGGTTAATACTGAAAAGACTGCAAAACAATTAAAACTAAAAAGCATATCATGCACGCATTAACTTAGTAGATTTCTCATCTTTATCACCTCAAAATTTCATTGCATTTCCCTCATAACGTAAAAGCTCAATGAGAACAATATTTGGTATTTAGGCTTCAAATAATATCCTTCATAATATAATACCTTAGTGTTAATTTGACATGAGTAGGAGTTAGGGTTTACTGAAGGCCGAAACTAAAAAATTCCGTTCACACTAGTGCTGCGTAAACTAAGCAAATTTCCCAGGTGAAGTTTTACAATAGAGAAATCTGCATACTGGTAACACTTAACACCTCCGTGAGTAAATACAAACGGTAATGAGAAATTTTTCAGTTAATTTTAGTAAGCTCCCAATGGAAACGTAGTCTGAATTGTAAACAAACAAGTCTGCTAATCACTCAGAGCTGAACAGAAAGATAAATATATTCTTCACCCGGAAAAAACAAACAATTACTGATATATATCTGAATATAACATTAACTTTATTGCAAACTATTTACTATATCTAGTACTGCAATTTATAATGAATCAGAATAATTTATATTTTAATAACTCAAATTTTAGTCGTCCAAGAACTAAAGAAGGGGGGGGCCAACAGAACGTATTTGCATATATCTCACAAAGTAAAAGCTTATACGAGTCTAAACGAATAAACGAATTTCACGAGAGTCGAACAATTACAGAAACAGCTAAAACCCCTCGAAAGTATTACAAATTATTGTGAAGGAGGAAGACATTTTATTTGAACTTCCTGCCAGCCTATCTCTTTCATTCACAATCAAAGTAGTTTAAATTTATTTAGATTTATCTGTTGCAGAATTGTCATTTGGCTTCATCTTGGATGCTTACATTAGAAAAAATAGTAATGGATATTTCTGACAATCCGAAGGATGTTCATTCTGAATTCAGATTGTTTATGAGTTCTATGCCCTCAAACGCTTTCCCAGTTTCAGTATTACAGAATTCTGTAAAAGTTACCAATGAGCCCCCAAAGGGTCTCAGATCAAATATTAAACGAGCTTTTACTGAGATTCAGGAAGATTTTTTTGAAAATAATCGTGAGTATTATGTTAGTTCTTATTCCTAATTTGAAGTTTAAAGGGAAACCTGAGTGTAAAGGTTACATTTAGGATTATTAGTATGATTGTAGTTTAATGATCACAATGTCTGATTCAATATAAGATAACAGAACACTCTATAAATTATTTATTTGCACAAGTTCTAGTGATTTTTTAAGAATTCCATTTTAACCAGTTATAAATTTAAACTTACATATATTATTGCATCTAAATTTGATTTAAGCAATTGAAATTTCCTGTTGTTGAGAGATAGATAGGGAGTGGCCTTGATCAATTTTTTAATGTTTATAATAATGGCTTGTGTTGATTTTTTCCCCCCTCTGGTTATCAAGGACACAGATTTAAGGCTCCTCGCGATATATTAATAAAATTTAATATAATAGTGTTCTTGATAACCTGATTTGTCACCCTCACCACCAGCAGAAAATCTTTATGGGCATAACTGCATTATTTTCCAGGTTTAGACTGTAATAGATATTGTTAAGAGTGGTAGCTTCTACTTGAGAGACACCTGAAGCAGCTTTATCAACTTACAATTCTGCTATACTGTATAATTTAAACAAAGAAATAATAATAATAGATTAATTTTATCCAAATCTTCTCTGAGACAGTTGTCGTTTACAATGCAGTTATTTTCAAATAAACCATTAGAGTATTACTGATCCCTATGTCTATTTTTCTAATTAAATGATAAACACCTGGAGAAGGATTCCATATGGCTTCCAAAGTTCATTATCAAAAATCAGTAATGAATAAGTAATCTGTAAGGAAAACAAATAGCTTTAATGATTAATATTTCTTGTGTAAAAATAAATTGATACTTGCTGTTTTTTTATATGGTTAATATTCAGCTTAAGTTGGGTTGTACAGAAAAATATATATAATATAAAAATGTTATGTCTTTATGCAGCTTTAGATTGGAAAGGTGACTCAAATAGAGTATTTACAGCCTAGAGGATAATATAAGTCTACCTTAAAATAAAAATGATCATTTTATTTGTAGCTTTATCAGGAAACTGGCGAAAAATGATTTTTGGAATTTGCTTTTTCCATGCTGTCATTCTGGAACGGAAAAAGTTTGGACCGTTAGGATGGAATATTATGTATGAATTTAGTGACAGTGATCGTGAATGTGCTATACTTAATTTAAACTTATTCTGCTCAAAAGAAAAAAAAGGTAGAATTCCATGGGATGCATTGCAATATATTACTGGTAAATATATCTCTCAATATATTACATTATAATATATATATATATATATATATATATATATATATATATATATATACATATATACATACATACATATACATATATACATACATAGTACATACATTATATGTATTGCTTTTATAAATTATATCTGTGCCTCAGGATGTCCTTTATAAGATGTGTAAAGGACGTCTTACTAATTTTCTTTTATAATTAATTTAATTTATGCCAATCCAATAGAATGCATTTAGAAGTTGTGTATCACTTTTTTTTAAATGGCCTTTCTCCGAAAGGCTAGCAGTCTAGTTTTACTAAAGTTTTCAAAAATGAGACCTCTTCTGAAAAAGGAGGCCCTGTCTCAATTAGAATCTGCATGAATTGAGGCTTTCCAACCAGAGCTGCTTAAAATTCCATTCTAAATAAATACCCTATTCACTGTTTATATTTTATTCACATAATTAGAGTTAAAGAGCAACTAAGAAAAAGTAATATCTCTGTTAAATTGCTGAAAGTTTCTGACTCATCAGCAGTTCTATAATGTCCATTAGAATATTTTTAGAGTGAGCCCTTCACTCAATTAATAAATTTTTCATATTTCATTTAAGAATAACTCTGGTCTAAAAAGGAAGAGGCTGCTTTATAGATTGTTTCTCACAAGCCGAACCATACCCTTTTCACTCCATTTTCCTGGTACTTTTCATTCTAGTAGGAAATACATTTTTTATATATTCCCTTCTTTTCAATATCCACTGAATGTGTTTGATTAGTAACATTACTTTCATTTCTCTTATTAGGGTTGGTTTTATATGTCATTTTACTATTTTGGAAGGCAATTATGTCCATTTATCTGGAGCCTCCATTGTTGTAAAGTCCCTTAAAACATTTCTAATTTTTGGGCCAATAAGCATGTGAGCTGAATTATCTGTGTAAATAGCTCACATGGAAATGTGTTAATACAACACATGGAAAGGCAGGAAAACATTGTGGTACAGTGAATTCAATTTATTTAAATCATTATTCAATACTGATAATGTTACTTCAGAGTGAGAATAAAAAATGAATTTGTTTCATTTGGACAATCAGAGACAGACTAATAATTGTTGTGAGCATGACAACTAACATCATACATAATTGATGTAAGGAAACTCTTATTTTCTGAGACTTATGGTAATCTGTGCTATGTCCTGCACAGCATTGGCTGTAAGATCTTATTGGGAGGGACTACTCTTTTCTAGTCAAGATGGGCATAAGGATTTTATTTAATGAGTTCTCTAAATAAATTCCTATTGCCCACATGGAAATTGAATGCATGACTCAAGGTATACCGTGTTTATTAAGACCAATGCCTTAACTCACTTACATACACATCCTGTATCGACAAACTGTCAATATCATCTTCGAATGTTCCACTCATTCGGAGAATCAATTTGGTACCTCAACCTGAAATGCCATTGCATAATTGCTCTTCGCAAACTCGAGAACACAAAATGATTTCTGCTGTGGAGTAGCCATTTTAAACATATTACGGTTACCAAGCAAAACAGAAGACAATTGAAATCTAGTGGGTATAATATAAACTAGACTATGTATTCATTACTCCATTAGCCGAGGCGCAGCAATCAATAGTTTGGACAAAATAATACTTTGTAATACGTATATTCTTTTTGAAACATTTTGAATGTATTAAAATAATTGAATGCAGTATTATTATCATTTGTATTGCAATGTATTGATATTTAAGTAGTAATTCATTTTTCTTTTGAATTTTTAAGCACTCTATAGAAGTCATCTAACTACTATTAATATGTATTTGGCTAAATATTATTATGTATAGGTGAAATCACATATGGGGGAAGAGTAACTGATATATGGGACCAAAGGACTTTAAAAACCATATTGAAGAAATTTTTTTCACCAGTAACACTAGAAACAGGTATTATTAACTTAATCCTAACATTTGTATTACTCAATATTTTTAAAGGAATTGTCTATCTAAAAATGAGTATGGTTTATTTTCTTTATTTTATTACTCTTATGAGTCAGTGGAAGGAGATCAACAGTAATTTTAAACTAATTACATTCTATATACATTACATTCTAGGCTTTGTTTCTTTTCTACTATCAAAACTTCTAAGTTCATTTATCTTGAGTGTATAGGTATGAGCTGAAGATAATAGAAACAAGAAAATGTATTAGTAATACTTTTTTTTTTTTTTTTTTTTACATCCTTTTAAATTTTGCAAACCTGAAATGATTAAATATAATCAAACAAATGCTATGCCTATAATAACTTGTCTATTGAACTAAAGAAATATTGCTCAAATGCCTTATTTCTGTCTGTTTTATAATGTTATTGTCTTTAATTTTAGTGTTATGTATGTTGCTCTCTTTATCTTAAGCGTTTACATTGAAACTATTTTTGTATTAAATAGCAGGATCAGCTAATAATTTTAACACAGTTAATTAGAATGTGAAAATAAAATGGTGAAACATTTTCTTAGGTTACAAATATTCTGACTCTGGTACTTATTATGCACCTGAAAGTGAACAGGTTTTCCGTTTGATCCATTATCAAGAATACATTGAAAATTTACCCCTCATCGAAGAGCCTGAAATATTTGGAATGCATGAAAATGCAAATATAGCTTTTCAGGTATTTTACTTACACTATAAATACTTCAGTATATTCATATTATTTACATATTTATATTTCTTATATTTTCAAAGACAAAAGAAACTGGAAACATATTAAATACCATTATGAGTGTAGAAGTAAAAGAGTCTGGAGGAGCTGAAGGAAAATCCAGTGACGACTTAGTTTTTGAATTAGCCGATAATATAAAATCAAGAATAGCATCAAAAATAAGTACTGATGATATTTTCCCTGCTCATATTGTAGTAAGTTTTTCATTTTCATAGTTTTTAAAGACTACTCTAAATAAAAACTTTTAGTTTTTAAAAATAAAAAGTTTTATTTATCCTTTTATTTGGAAGACAGAATCACACAAAACTTTTCGTTGGATAAATCTTAATAATTCTTTTAATATTATGAGGTTTACAGTATATTCTCTTTTGGATCTAAAATTATTTCCAATACGCAATATATCTGTGTGACAGAAAACTGAACATTTTTGCTTTTTAAACAAACCTTCTAAAACTCATAAGCCCGACATAAATTACACAATTAATCCATTATTGGTTAAAATTAGCTAATTCATAGCAAATGTAATAATTTTACTTTTATTGTTAATGATAAATGTTATAAACCATCAGTAAATATTAATATTTTGAATTTTTTTTCTTGTGAGAGAAAAAGCTAGATTTAAAAATATTTCAATTTGTTATTAAATATCTGAATGTTAAATGTTATTTATTAATGTTCATTTGATACTACTATCACTGATTGGGACGGATTAGCTCAGATTACCACCCTTTTAAGGATTTTGTTTAGTGAGTACATCAATAAATAAATTTCTTCTACCCATAAGGGGCCAACCCACGAGTAAATTTTGTTAGTTTAGTAAGGAGGCAATGGTTTAATTTCTGGCATAATGAAATCATTTTTATCTATTCTAAAAAATGTTAAAAAGATATAGTAATATTTACAGAACATGAATTCTGTTGAATAAAAATCCACCTGTTATGAATGTAATTCTATTTGTATGATTTGGTGCATTGAATAAATAGCTTTATTTATAATTTATTTATTTCCATGAATTCTCAACCTGTGATTCCTGGCCTCCTCAATGTGGCTCAGCAATTTAGTTCAGTTTTATGCAAGTTGCTTGTAGCTACTGAAGGTTGGCTTTCTATTATGAAGGATATAATCTAAATATTGGCAAACACACCATAACAATATCATGCATTTTAAAACAAAGTTTGTCTGTTTTTAGAAGGATGAAAAGGATCGTCTTCCATCTTTAACAACTGTCATGCAACAAGAGGTAGATAGGTTCAACAAAATGTTGAAAATTATGCATTCATCAATAGACAATTTAAAAAAAGCAATCAAAGGTTTTGTTGTTATGTCTGATGATTTAGAAGAAGTGTACAAAGCTTTTATGAATAACATGGTAAGTGCGTTTTTCCCCACTGTTTATGCTTACAGCATTTTTTCAAGCTGTAGAAGTTACTTGATTCTGTTTAATACTAATTTAATTATGTTTCCAATTGTCTAAAATTTGGAATAATTATTCCACTTTTATTTTTATGATAAAAAAATTTAGATTTTGTGCAATCCTTGATTCAAATGAATTACAAAAAAATACAGGTGTGCTATGAAAACCACTGTTATCCAAACTTATCTTTACTGAAATCTCCAATAACTGAAATGAATGGCATTGCCTGCTATAGACAGGTACTCTTGTGTTTCCTTTACTTTTGAAGATAAGTTTTCATAATCACACTCAAACTTAGTGTGAGCTTTATCCATCTCACCAAATTTAAAAGTGAGCTTTATCCATCTCACAGCCATTTTCCCTCCAGTGGCTCAGCCCTCCATTGCAGGACACCTCCTGAACAATGTTTCACCAAAAATGAAATCCTATATCTAACCCTCCCAATATGTTATACCTTGTATCGCAATCATTAACTAATAATAATATTGACTGCTAAACATAACGGAATAATACATATTAAAATATTTTGATCAATAATCCACAAAAACGGTTTGGCGTTAATGACCAAAATGGTTGACACACTACAAAAAAAACAAAACAAAAAAAAAAACAGTGTTGCAATTTTCATTGTAACCTATGACATTTATCTATGGTGGAGCTCTTGCTTTTTGATAATTTTTTTCTTCTATTTGACAATTAAAGTTTTTTTCAGTACAAATAGTTACTGTTTAATAAGTAATATATATATATATATTTAATCCAGATTCCAAGGATGTGGTCTGCTCGCTCATACCCTTCATTAAAATCTTTGGGGAGCTGGACAAAAGACCTAATATTAAGAATTGATTTTATTCGTGTAAGTTACATCTTTTATTTTTTTCCTTCCTTTTGATTCCTTATCTATAATATTGAAGGAATATTAATTTTGAAGAAAAAGAGATAGTTTACTTGATATCTAATTTTTGTTTATTTAGAACATTTATATTTATATTTTTTATACTATATATCTCTTGTGTACATTAACATTTTTTTTTTACAAATTTTCATATATAATTAATTTATTCATTTTAGTGTTGGGTGACAATGGGTCAACCTCCATCTTTTTGGATTTCTGGTTTCTTTTTCCCCCAAGGATTTATGACTGGGGTTCTACAAACGTATGCAAGAAAATATGATTTTCCTATTGATGAATTAAAAATAGATTTTATTGTGAAGTCACTGGCATTAAATCAAGAGGATATAGAGGAATATCATCGAACTACAAAGGATGATGTTAGTTTAATTATAAATGTTCTGTCTGATTTGAAATCAAATTTGTAGTTTAAATTTGCAATTTTAGTTATGTAATAATTTTAAAAAATATATTGTTAAGTATTAACTTTACTTTATTATTTTTTTTCTTTTGTTTTACTCATATTAGTTATAGGATTTTTTTGTTTTTCTGTAAACATGTTAATAAAATGTCAGACACAAAATATGCATCTATCTAAATGAGCACTATCTGTCTACTTGTGGGTAGGGGGCAGTTATTCTGTTTTATACTGTTTTTAGTTAGTCATTTCTTTTAAAGAATCTTTTTGTTTAGTACTTCAAACATCATTGCTGAAAAATTACTGTATTTTTTACTAAACATTGTTTTATTAGTTGCCAATTTTAAAAATAGAATAAATGTTAAAGATATTTTCTATATATTTAAACTTTAATCATGTCGAACCTTTCAGAATAGTAATTACTATCTTTTTATTTCTAGAATCGTGTGGCGTATAAAAATATTCAGTTGCCCGAAGAAGGAGTTTTTGTGCATGGTCTGTTTTTGGATGCGGCTAGATTTGATACTAGTAATATGGTTCTAGCAGATCCCTACCCAGGTATATATTCTAATATTTGAATGTACTTATACCTTTTTTGGCGAGTTAATGTGTAAACAGATAGAGACTACCATGTGGGTACAAGTATAATCGTCGATTTTCGCATGGTAAAATGTCATCTATATATATATATATATATATATATATATATATATATATATATATATATATATATATATATATATATATAAAATTGTAACCTCTGTCTGTACATTGATTTTATTCGCGAAATTTCACGATAACTTTTCGTTTCACATGTCATAGACACCATAACTGCATTTTGTTTCTTTTGTGTATGTTTGTTTGTCTGTTTGTTTGTTACCTTTTCACGCTTTAACGGCTGAACCGAATTTTATGAAGCTTTGTATATATATTACTACTAGCCCAACTTAGACTTTAGGCTATACTAATATTCTCTGAGACGAACAGGAGTGGGGGTTATAAGGGAGGCCTAAATTAAAAATAGCGATATTTCGTTTCCTATTAGTTTTTCGGCAAATATGCACATAACAAAAGTTATTTATTTTATTATTTAGAGTAACTTTTGTTATATACACTTTCGTCGTATACCTAAATATAAATGTGTTATACGCTAAAAACTACTGCGGAAGTCAACAATTTTATTTGGCACAAAAAACTCAACCGAACTAAACCAAACTGGGTATGTGAGTTAGCACTAAGGCCTTCCTTATAACAAGCCATATCAACATTTCTAGGGACGGGCAGGAATGGGGGTTGTAAGGGAGGCCTGAATTTAAAAATAGCGGTATTTCGTTTCCTATTGGTTTTTTGGCAAATATGTACATAACAAAAGTTGTTTATTTTGTTATTTAGAGTAACTTTTGTTATATACACTTTTGTCGTATACCTAAGTATAAATGAGTTATACGCTAAAAACTACTGCGGAAGTCAACAATTTTATTTGGCACAAAAAACTCAACCGAACTAAACCAAACTCGGTATGTGAATTAGCACTAACGCCTTCCTTATAATAAGCCATACTAACATTTCTAGGGACGGGCAGAAGTGGGGGTTATAAGGGAGGCCTGAAATTAAATATAGTGATATTTCGTTTCCTATTGGGCTTTCGGCAAATATGTAACAAAAGTTGTTTCTTTTGTTATTTAGAGAAGCTTTTGTTATATACACTATCGTCTTATACCGAAGTATAAAGGCGTTATACGCTAAAAATTATAGCGGGAGTCAACAATTTTATTTGGCACAAAAGACTCAACTGAACTAAATAAAACACTCGGTATGTGTATTAGCACTAACGCCTTCCTTATAATAAGCCATACTAACATTTCTAGGGACGGGCAGGAGTGGGGGTTATAAGGGAGGCCTGAAATTGAAAATAGTGATAATTTGTTTCCTATTGGGGTTTCGGCAAATATGCACATAACAAAAGTGGTTTATTTTGTTATTTAGAGAAATTTGCTCAACAATTCTTTTCAAAATGAACTACCAAGTACCTCACGTGGAAAAATTAATTCAAATTATATTATATTATTATGATATTTTGTCCTTAATAATTTAAATCTCTGCATAATGCACAGGAATCGGGAAATATGAAAATATGGAGGGTAGTGAAGTCTTACATAAAAAAATAATTTTATTATTAACAAATCCACAGAAACAACGGGTATTACCCCTAAAAATTGGGAAGGGTAAATGTCAAAATATTGTGCAAAGTAAAGCCTTGCCAAAAAAATACCATCACCGAAGCCGGGGTATCTGAGCTAGTAAAAGAATAAAATAAAATCCTACAAAAATTCAGTATGCTGAAGTAGTTATGACAGTCCTAAACTGTTATTAATTCTGATAAAATTAAATAGAATAAAAATTATTGAAAAAGATGAGTGTTATGTTAAGCAAAGCCTGAAATAATTTTGAAAAAGCTGGGTTTTTAATGGACATTGTTTTGTGATATATTCCTGGCCATCTGATTTGAGTCCAAGTTGATCTACTGTTAGATAGACAGCTCGGTTTGAATTGTAAATTTTTGAAAAACCTCTGTCCCATTGGAAATTCCCAAATTGAAATTGTAGTGTTGGAAGAGCCTCATACTATTATGTGATTAATTTGAAGTTATTAAATATGTATAAAATTACTTTATTATGTGTGAATCTCAGCTTGAAATATTTATTGGTCATAATGCTACACTTACCCAGGGAAATGTTAAACTTGTAGAGTTATATTTAATCAGATACATGTGACATTCAGATTATGAAGTAGTGTATAAGAATGGTTCCTGTAATGAGTGTGGACCATTCATCCTGACAGCAATTTCTACTATTTTAAAATAGGTATTTTCATTCTTAAAATGTTAGTATTTTTATTCACTTTTTTCAATTGCAGTAAAGTAATTTAAAATTGATTTTTCCTAATAAAATTATTTTAGTTTTGTTTCCAGTTTGAAACATTATTCAACTTAGTTTACTAAAAGGGTAAAATAGCAACAAAAAGTTAATATTTACATATATTTATTTACTTTTCAGATTCCTTCACAAAAATATAGCACATTTATTTGGATAACACATTTTTTCCCAGAAAACATAGGTCTACTCTTACTTTTAATACATTCTAATATAACTTTTTGTATGACACTTGCAATAAAAATAATTTGAAAATTTATAGTTCAATTGTGTATATGATGAATGTATTAGAAAAGCATTAGAGTCATTAAGAAATCCAAAATTGGATTGCGTTGCTAGCAAAGTGAGAACAGGTTTGTATCTTTCTGTCCATGAGTAGCAGATTTTGGGTGTTATCATTTCTATCACAATGAAATTAAAGCAGCTTTCACTCCAAAGTCTCTCACTATTTATTTTTATCCACTTTAAAGTAATAATCGTTTATTCACAATTACTTAAGATAAATTGAAAAATACACCATAAATCATTATTATCATTAGACAGTGCATACAAAAAAGAAATAATTTAATTTTAATGAAATTATTGTCAACCTACCTCTGACAATTTAACTTCCCTGTAGGGGCTGAATTAGCTCTCATTACTAACGACATTTTAGCTGGCGATTTCCAATAATATTTCTAAAAACACCCATTGATGTGGTGTTATAAATGTAACTCATTCCAATATCATACATATAAATATGTGTGTGTGTGTGTGTGTGTGTTTGTATGCATGTGCCTTTGTGTGTAATATCACTTAATCTAGAGTTATATATAGTTTTGGGAAAGAGACAAGATTAAAGGATTCATTTATTGCTCATAGGTGATGTTTAATCAGAGGCCAATATTTTTATGTTTTGTTCCTAATCTTATAAGAACTTATATAATTTTTGTTTATATTTATTTATTTATATTTTTAGGTGAATTAAATCCTCCTCTCCCTGTTTTATGGTTGGTGCCGTCTGGGAAAACTCCTTCTATTGAAAACCGCTATGTATGTCCGCTTTATAAGACTTCTGTTAGAGCTGGTGTCCTATCTACTACTGGCCACAGTACTAATTTTGTAATAGCTGTTTTTTTACCTTCTGATAAAGACCAGAGTTACTGGATTCTCAAAGGAACTGCTTTGTTAACACAAATCACTGACTAATGTATTTTGTTTATGAATAAATATATTTACTTCCATTTTAACTTACTATGATATCATTGAGACCTATCTCTATAGAACTGTAAATGTTAAATATATATGCTACCTTTGATCAAAACCTCATTATTATAAGCTAATTTTAGCTGGATAGTCTTCTACAAAATATTCTAATGTGTTATTTCCTATGCTAAGAGGAAAGTAGCCAGCTTCTATTGTGATCTCAAAAAGAATACCGCAAATTTATAGTAACAATGCTCTTTATTTAATGTATAATTTATTTATTTTTAATATATATTTTTCTTTATAATTATCCAATTAAATCAAAAGTTTTTGTGAGACAGTCCTGGGGAGACAATATTTATTCAATAACCCAGGTTCACATGTAACTGAAGATATTTTCATTCACTTTCTTTATTTTACTTAGTTCATTTTCTGTTTAATAAAAAGTCTCTTTAGGAGTATTACTCTTTAACCTAGTTTTGAAGGAGTGGAACCAAGATTATATAAATATATGAGTTTATTTCTATTATTTATATTTACTGTAACATGTACAATTCCAATAGTATGCTATTTAATATATAAATGATAAATGGAAAAGTATTGTGGATTTCAAAGGAGTTTGACTGAACGGGAGTCTTGACATTAACAAAGCTGGTTGAGTAGTTGCTAGGAGTGCTGTATGATGCTGTTTGGCCACTTAGTTTATACCAAAATTGAAATGAAAGATCTGGTGGATGAAAAGATTTATTTTAATCATCACAATTTTATTGTTCATTTTGTCTGAACACAATTTTCTAAAAGAAGAGTTGAAAGATATTTTAACAGCTATGGACTATTTTCTTCTTGGAAAGGCAATAGGGGTAAAGGCTCTCTCTGGTTTTGTACTTGAAGCTGATCACATGGGGTACACTGCTACTTCATTTTTATATGAAGAATTCTTTTTTCTGAAGTTTGCATCATAATTGGAAGAATCCTGCTACACCATTTATTACCAGCCCAGACATTGGTGAAATTTTGGAAGTTTTCAAGTACTCTGGGTGAGAAAATATTATGTACCTAAAATAATTTACAACATTGTTATCTCTTTACCACCTGCCCATACTTTTTAACCTGAGCCAAATATAATGTATTTTGGTTATAATTCAAATTCAATTTGGTTTACATTTTGAGTTGTTCATATACCCATTAATATAGTAAAATAAATTATTAAGTCTTTGCCTTACTATTTATCCTAGTAACTATAGCGAAGAAATGAGTACTTGATCAAACTGTCTCCACTTTTCAAAATACTATTTACAATGTGTATCATAATCATGGATAGCAATCATTCAAGTACCATAAAATCAACATAATCTATAAAATTCATAGTTATGACAGCATTGTTTATTATAAACTATGCAAGAATACAAATTTATTTCCCAAAAGTGGAACAATGATTTTATCTATTTTTTTGCATTTGATTAACATTATTTAAAATACTCTAATGTATAACGAAAGAAGAATCCTCCTTTCAGTAACTGGGTACACCTCCCCAGCAATTTCAATCCCCCTTTAACATTGTTTTGTTTAAATAATTGATGATTATTAATTTATTTTGTTATACAACAAAAGTGTATGTAACAAAAGTTACTCTAAATAACAGAATAAACACCTTTTGAGATGTTCATGTTTAGCGAAACCCAATTAGAAAAGAAATACAGTGGTTTTTCATATAATGCCTCCCTTACGACCCCCACTCCTGCTCATCCCTAGAAAAGTTAATATTGATTATTTTAATAGAGGAGTTGACAATAATTCAGATACCGAGTTTTGTTTAGTTCTGGTAGTCTTTTGTGCCCAATAAAATTGTTACTCCTGGTATAGTTTTTAGCGTGTCTTGTTTATAATTTGTTATACTACAAAAAATTACATAACAAACGTTACTTTTAAAAACAAAATAAACACCTTTAGTTATGTGCATGTTTGCCAAAAATTCAATAGGAAACAAAATATCGCCATTTTTTATTTCAGGCTTCATTATAAGCCCACTCCTGTTCGTCTCGTGAGAATATTAGTTCAGCATATTGTCTAATTTGGGTTAGTAGTAATAGATATAACAAGTTCCATAAAATTTGGTTCAGTAGTTTAGGCTGTGAAAAGGCAACAAACAAATAAACAAGCTCAGACCGAAACCAGAAACTGTAGATATTGTGTCTATGGCATGTGAAACGAAAAAGTATCATGAAATTTTGAGAAAAGAATCAATGTACAGACAGAGGTTACAATTTTAAATATATATATATATATATATATATATATATATATATATATATATATATATATCACTTTAGCAGTTTTATTGTTATTAAACTCAATATAAAAACATTTTATGTAAAACGTAAGACTGCTAAATCAGATCAGTGGAGGGGGGATTGAAAATTGTAAATATTGCCATAATTATCAGATCAAAAAATTGCATATAAACAATCCTGTTGCATATTTAATTTTCTGTTAATGTTATATATACTTTTTCTCTATCGCTAATGTTAAGGTTGCATTTTTAATTTACAGCCTTTAGGACACCACCACTTTTATTCAAATATCATGAAACACCTTATTGCAAGCTTAAATACCAAATATTGATACATTCAAAGACATTGTGTAATGACATCATAACTTTAGATTTTAGACTCAATTCGAAAATGTTAATTTGAATTATTCTATACCGGATATTTAACTATTTCATTCAGCATTAAAGATCATATTCGTAAAATTAGTCAAGGCATAGGGGGGGGGGGGGTATTCAAAATATTTCTGTTATTATGAGTCAGATTCAAAAGTGTAAATAGAATCAATTTATTTAAAATGTTGATGCTCTACAATTGCTGTTCTATACATTTTCCTCTAACTCAAATATTAAGCAAGCTATTCATACTTTCTTGTTTTCAGCATTCAGTAAACACCCACTTTTACTCTCCAGATTTTCCGTAGAATAAAAATGACGTGAGAATATAGAATTTGGAGAGATGAGATCAGTAGTGTGTCATACCAGCACGTGGGAAATCGGCTTAGTTTATCCATCCCTTCCATGGCAGATTTTTCTCAAACTCAAAGAGGTGTCTTGATTGAACCATTCCCCATGGTCATTAGGAACTGCTCCTGGATTTTAGACCAGGTGTGAGTGAAGGAAATGCAGTTTACACACATTGTCCTGTTACAATGACACTTTATTCTTAACATTGCGATAACATATAATATGAAAGCTTACTTGATCTAGTATTCAGCCTTTCTACAGTAGAGTATACAACCAGCACTGATAGTAACTTATTCATATTGGCCTACTTGATAACTTTCATGTTTGTATTTGATGAGTCTATTAACACACTCCATTTGCCTGGCATATTCAGGTCTTACATAAATGCATGAAAAATTACATGGCAAGTACAACCATACTTCGAACTATACATATGTGCTCATGCATTTTCATAGTTATATAACCTCATTATTGTTGTATGTACCATTTAAGTAGTTCTTTATTTTAGTTTTTTATTTGTCTGTGTCAGAGTTACATGATATCAATAATTACATTTGGAATGAATTTTATTTTATAGGAATGAGTGGAGTTTGGAAATTGAACAATTCTTCATTTTAGCCAGAACACGGGAATGAGCATACACATGCAAAGATACACATGAGCACTCTCTTGTTTTAACTATTAAAATTAATCAATCATTAAATTAATTAATTACTTTGATTATATAAAATCCATAAATTTGATACTAATAAATAAATTATTATATTCAAATTGTAATATATTATAAATATATAATAATACTAGTTTTATAAATATATAAAACTGTCTTATAGACATATTCATATAATACTTGTAAGATAATTTATTAATATAAAAAATAGAAAAGTAATGGCGAGGCTAAAAATAACATGATTTATGGATGGATATATTTTTCAAACCATTGCAATTAAATAGTGTTTAAAAAAAAGGGAGTTTTTCTTCAGACATGCTAATGTTATAAAACATTGTTCAAACTAGAATATAGATTTTGTATACTGCACAGGACACACTGCCACAGCACAAAAGAGCCAGTTCCTCCTTGCCCTCTCTCTGTGAGGTGTCTCAACAGTCCTTCCTATGCAAATATGTAAGATATTAATAATTCCATTTCCCCTGATTTTTTTATACACAGTTTTCAGTATCATTTATTTAGCACTAAATATGAATTTAAGTTGTATCAAAATAAATATATTTTTAATTATGAAATTACTCTATACGATCAAGAAGGATTGTATTCTCACTTCAATTATTCCAAATATATGCTATTAAAAATTAAAAATGAAATAACACCTCATTTTGTAAATCATTTTTTTTTTATCTTAACATTATTTTTGCATTTATATTGTAGTGCATTTTCTGTAAAGAATTTAGAAAACTTTATTTTTTCTAGAGTCACATTTGCCTAGTCATGTTAGGGATACTTTTATATAACCATATGCAAAGAGTGCATTGATTAAACAGATATTTTGTCCTTAAGAAGAATTCATTATATTCTCATAAATGGGTTGTTCAATTCACCTCTTCTGCTTTTTAGAAGAGGAAATACCTTTATCTGAGAGGAATAGTTTAATTCGCACCATTCTTGCTGAATTACAGACCATATTATTATATTTTCAGTTCTTTTACACTGGTTAGTTACATAAAATAAATTTAAAATTGAGCATAGGAAAATGTTATTTATTAATGTTCACATTGTTTTCTTAAGGCTAATTGGGTAGAGAAGTGTATTAAAATTTTCATGTTAAATTGTATTAACATATGATTCTAAATCAGATTTTCTATTTCCTTTTTTTTTTTTTCAACTGATTTCCTCTTAGGAAAATAATTTATTGAGGTTGTACTCGTAATACAATTTTTGTAGAATTGTACATCAGTTTGACCAATTAGATGACAGAAATCAGATGTTTAAATGTATACATCCACATATACAAATATTTGAAAAGTTGATGAATACACAATACCTGCAATAAGAAAATATAAAATGTTTAGAGACATTTTATGAGTTAAATCATTAATTTGAATTTGATATATTAACTTTAACTGTATTTGATCTTACAAAGGCTAATCAAAGTGTGAAGTTCATAAGTGGTACACCTCATCTAACCAGAATGAGGATAAGGAACCCTGAGGCCATGAAATAATATGCACTTTAGATTTTGTGGTTGTGTTTCACTCATCTTACAAAACCAAAAACTAATAACAAGTAGTTGTAATTACTCTGTAATATTTGTAATGTGTTATTCATAATTAAAAATGTAAGGAAAATACATAAATTTTGCAAGTAAACATTTTATAACTCATATATTGTGTAGAGTTAAGGTTCTAGTTGCCTTTGATTTCATTTTAATATCAAAAGTATATAAAATTTATATACATCACAGAATAATAAATTGTGTCATGCATTATTTTATATTATACTTGTCATATATTATTGTCCCATTATTTATGTAATGTGAGTTATTTATAATACATATACACACACAAATATATATATATATATATATATATATATATATATATATATATATATGTGTGTTGTCTATATATGTATTTGTATGTATGGATTTGCATATGTTATATACTCAAAATAATAGGAATACTGGTGGTACCAATATGGCCAGCCATCACTCCCATAACAGTTTGAAACTCCAATGTGAATGTGAAAAAAACACACTTTTCTTTTAATAATTCTATATTACACTCAAAATAGGTGATTGAGATTAAAATAATTTCTTCTTTTAAGATTTTTTTTTTCACTTTCAGTTGGTGCAATCTTTTTCATAAAAATCTGGAATTCCAGTTCATGGGAACCACTTTCTAGGCTTTCTCTATAGATGGAACAAAACTGATCTCTTTTTTTTTTAATAACCAATTTAATATTTTTTCATACATTATTTCCTTACGGAATCTTTTTAATAGAGGAGATAATATAGTTCTAGTAACCTTATCTTACTTAATGAATTCCGTCACTACATAAATTCCTTTGTCCAGGCGGGAATCGAACTCGCCACTCTATGTTTACCATGTGAGATTAAAGGCAACACTTTTAACTCATGGCTAGCCTGAGCCCTGTGATAAAATATTATTTTGTTTTACATAAGGAAATTCATCTATAAAAGAAATTCTTTTATATATTTTGAATATTTAATTGTAAGATAGGAAAGTTCTCTTCCAAAAAAAATTAGGCATTTGCTAGGATCCAGAGTACATTAAATTTCAAGATAAATAGAAGGTAAAGAGGAAAACCTTCTACTTTATTCTAAAACTATTAGTTTGTATTTGTTTATCAAGTCTTTTTTTTTTAAGTTGTATATCCTATGTTATATTCCTTATGCCCTAAATTAGTCTAGTCTCTTTGGTTTCTAAGTTCACAATTTTTTGAATTTTATTTTTCAAACACCTTTGTCAATAAATTAAATTTGTCCAATGATAAATAATTACTAGGTCCAACAAATTCGTTTAATTGTATTCTGTATCTGTATTAAAAAGAAAAGAGGTTTGTACAAGGTACGGCTGCCTTAACAGTAAATCAAATTTAATATTCCTTTTCCTTCTCTGAATATAATTTATTGTCATGGAAGTGACATTATGACATGCAAAGAGAAAGACATGCAAGGTAATGTATTCTAAAACTTGGAAAATCAATGCTTACCCAAATATCTTCATCTTCCAACTTATCAAGTCACAGGCTATAAATCACTATTTACTTGCCACATGCTATATCCAAAGATTTCAAATATTCACACTCTTATTACAAATCATTACGGAATATTATTATGAAGTTAAATCACCCTAAGAAGTAAAATTCTCTCTCTCCCTCTCCCTCTCTCTCTCATTGCTTAGATGTGAAAAGGGGGAAAAATAGGCTAAATAATAAAATTGATATATTGATTGAAATTGATATAATAATTGTTTACACTCAACATATAAAGATTTGATTAATGAAAGCACTAAATAACCTAAATAGAAAATTAAAAATAGTGATATTTCGTTTCCTATTGGTTTTTCGGCAAATATGTACATAACAAAAGTTATTTATTTTATTATTTAGAGTAACTTTTGTTATATACACTTTTTTCTTATACCGAATTATAAACGAGATATACGCTAAAACCTATAGCGGAAAAGAACAATTTTATTTGGACAAAAGACCCAACCGAAATAAATAAAACTCGGTATATGTATTAGTACTAACGCTTTCATTATAACAAGCCATACCAACATTTCTAGGAACGGGCAGGAGTGGGGGTTATAAGGGAATCCAGAAATTAAAAATAGTGATATTCTGTTTCCTATTGGTTTTTTGGCAAATATGAACATAACAAAAGTTGTTTATTTCGTTATTTAGAGTAACTTGTGTTATATACACTTTTTTCGTATACTGAATTATAAACGAGATATCCGCTAAAACCTATAGTGGAAGTGAAGTATAAGGGAGGTCTGAAATTAAAAATAGTGATATTTCGATTCCTATTGGGGTTTCCGGAAATATGCACATAACAAAAGTTGTTTATTTTGTTATTTAGAGAAACTTTTATTATATACACTATCGTCGTATAATGAATTATAAACGAGATATACACTTAAAACTAGGACGGGAGCCAACAATTTTGTTGGGCACTAACGATTGAACCGAACTTAAAAAAAAAACTTGGTATGTGAATTATCATTAATTCCTCCAAGATTATAAGGTATATTAAAATTTTTAGGTTCAAACAGGAGTGGGGGGTTGTAGAGGAGGCCTGAAATGAAAAATAGCAATATTTCGTTTCGCATTGATTTTTCGATAATTATGTACATAACAAAAGTTGTTTATTTTGAGTAACATTTGTTGCATTCACTTTTTTTGTAAAATGATGTAAACACGGGATATACGCTAAAACTATAGCCGGAGTAATTCATTTTATTAGTGCTTATTTAAGCGTGTTTAATGAATGGATATTATGAAAAATGATTTTCTGTTAAAGTCACATATGATAACTCTAAATATGATTCGGATTAGTGAGGTTATATATCTCCGTCGCTTCCTTCTCATTTATTTATTTTTCCTAGAAAATAACATTGTTATTTATTTCCAATAGAAATGTATACTATAAGAGCATTTCCGTAATTTAATTTGTATAATGTATTATTTAAACAAAGTCATGCTGAATTGGCACAAGGAGCGATAGCGGAAATTGTTGGGAAGCAAACTCTTTGGTTCTACTAATATATATCTTATTTCCGATATTTTGATCTTATTGAAACAAATATGTACCATCATAATAATTAGACGTTAATGGTAATGCCATTATGAAAAAAGACAATATCCGGTTAAACTTAATATGATTTAAAGTATTACTTATTTTGCTGGAAGGGCTACAATCTCTTCCCCTCACCCATCTCTTTGAATATAAATGAAATTATTTTTAGGGTAATACTATTATTTAATTCCGTCAGGTAGATAAATTATTAAAATAATACTCTGAATCAATAATTTACGAAAAACATGGTGTTTAGCCCTCATGCTGGACCGGAAGATGACAGGAGCCTAAACAGTTAATTGAGTTATCTTATTACCAGTGAATGCTGCCATTCCTGGAAGTGATTTCCACTGAGCTCTGCTATTACGCTATTACGAATATAATCTAATGTACAAAACTATGCTTAAACTACATATGCTCGGATTGGTTTTTGACAGGAAATAAGTTTCATTATATATTTAATTGTAATAAATGCAATCCATGATTATGATTTTAAGTATTCAAAAAGGAGACTTAAGAAGCAAAGGGATAGAATAGGAACACATTTTTATTTATTCTTCAACACTAAATTTCTCATTTATAAGTCGCCTGCCTGACCCTCACGGGAAAACAATACGCCCAGACGGGAAGTGTAGTTGTAAACATTGAAGCCTTGGAAATGTCAAAATACTGTGCAAACTAAAGGCTTACCAAAAAAAATACCACATCATTCAGCCTCAAATGAATTCCTGAACCTTAGCTAGTATATATGTATATATATATATATATATATATATATATATATATATATATATATAAAATTGTAACCTCTGTCTGTACATTGATTTTTTTCGCGAAATTTCACGATAACTTTTCGTTTCACATGTCATAGACACCATAACTGCATTTTGTTTCTTTCGTGTATGTTTGTTTGTTACCTTTTCACGCATAAACGGCTGAACCGAATTTTATGAAACTTGGTATGTATATTACTGCTAACCCAACTTAGACTTTAGGCTATATTAACCCTTAGTCCACAAGGTGGGGTGGAATCTCACCCAGAGCACAATTGACCTTGCATGGTGGGAGAACGATGTGGCATAGGGGGTGGGGGTTCTAGGTACCCTCCTACCCAGTCCCCTACTTGAGGTAAGGTGAGTCAACACTGTCTCAAAACGTAGTAGTAGAACCGAATTTCATTTTTGGGTGGTATATCACCCCACCTTGTTGTTTACAGTATTAACTTACGGGTGGGATCCCACCCCACCTTGGTGTTTAGTGTAACTATTTATTTCTTGTGTTTTATTATTTCCTTTACATTTCAACAGCACGAATTGTTTTTTTCGTATGTTTTTGAGATTAATTCGATAAATATGGAGAAGAAAAAATAGTTTTAAGACTCCTGGAGAAATATTGAAGTTGCTTGATCAGCAAACACAGACCAAGAGATTCCAGAATTCATGGTAAACACAAAAAACAAGCCTGTAAGGTCATCAACATTTGTATTCAAACCAGAAAAAATGTTGGTTTCATTTATCCCTAAAAAAAAAATAAAAACGTTGTGCTGATTTCAAAAATGCATTCTTCTGTAGAAATCAATTCAATAACTCAAAAACCAGAAATCATTGAATTTTTTAACGTAACTAAAGGGGGAGTAGATGCATTTGACTAACTGTGTCACGAAAAGACCTCAAAACGTAAAACGAGACGTTGGCCAATGAGGAATTTTTACGGCCTGTTGGATTTTGCAGTCCACAACTCCTACGTTCTTTACAAGTGGAATACTGGAGGAGAAACATATTCCACTAGAGAACGAAGAAAGTATATAAAAACTCTCCTTATCTTTAATGGAACCCCTGATGAAAAAAGGATGGTTAACGGCCACATTTCGAAAGATCTGCGTTTGTCCATTAAAAATATTGTAGGTGAAGATGGCGGGAGCAAGAATCAAAAAAATAATCAATATCCACTTTCCAAAAAACCTCGCAGATGTGATGCCTGCTCAAAAAACAACGTAAACAAAGACAGAAAAGGATACGCATTTTTTGCGAAATGTAATATGTGTGTTTGTGGGGAGCACAAAAATTCAATTTGTCCGCAGTGTCTCTCCAATGATTGACGTATATATTTTTATACGTTTAAAATTTCTTAAAGACCGATTTATGAATGAGATTCGTTTTCTTGTTTGTTTATAAGAATTTTATTTGAATATATTACAAAACCTGTGATCAATCGAAACATTTGTTCCTAAGTATGTGATTTTTTTGTATGTTCCTAAAAAAAAAAAATAAAATAGATAATTCTAAAAAAATATTTTCTTATTTCTTTTAGACATCAAAATAAAATAAAATATCTAAATCCATATAATTTCTAGTATATTCACACCCTCCACCAATTAAATAAACTAGACGGGTGGGATCCCACCCTACCTTGTGGTTATTGTAACTGAGTTCACCTTGTGGACTAAGGGTTAATATCCTCTGAGACGAACAGGAGTGGGGGTTATAAGAGAAGCCTGAAATTAAAAATAACGATATTTCGTTTCGTATTGGTTTCTTGGCAAATATGAAAAAACAAAAGTTGTTTATTTTGTTATTTAGAGTAACTTTTGTTATATACACTTTTTTCGTATACCGAATTATAAACGAGATATACGCAAAAACCTATAACGAATGTGAACAATTTTATTTGAGACGAAAGACCCAACCGAAATGAATAAAACTCGGTATGTGTATTAGCACTAACGCTTTCATTATAATAAGCCATACTAACATTTCTAGGGACGGGCAGGAGTGGGGGTTGTAAGGGAGGCCTGAATTTAAAATAGCGGTATTTTGTTTTCTATTCGCTTTTCGGCAAATATGAGCCTAACAAAAGTTGTTTATTTTGTTATTTAGAATAACTTTTGTGATATTCATTTTTGACTTTTAACGACGTATAAACGAGATATATACTATAAACTAAAGCGGGAGTCAACTATTTTATTGGGCGCTAACGATTGAACCGAACTTTAGAGCAACTTTTGTTTCATTCACTTATGTCGTAAAATGAAGTAAATACGGGATATAAGCTAAATCTATAGCGGGAGTCGACGATTTTATTAGTACTTATTTAAATAAGTTTATAACACTTAAGTGTTTTTAATATAGGCATATTATGACAAATGATATTATGTTTTAGCCTTATCTATTTCGATTATTTAGTACTAAGTATGATTCGGATTAGTGAGATTATAAATCCCCCTCCCCCTTCGCCTCATTTATTTATTTTCCCTAGAAAATAACTTTATTATTTATATCCAATAGAAATTTAAACTGTAAGAGCATTTCCATTATTTAATTTGTATAATGTATAATTAAAAAAAAATCGTGCTGAATTTCCTCAAGGAGTGATAGGGGAAGTAGTAGGGAATCAAACTCTTTGATTTTGGTTATATACTATCTTATTTCCGATATCTTCATGTTATTGAAACAAATATGTACTATCATAACAATTAAACGTTAATGTCATTATGAAAAAAGACAAAATGCTCTTAAACTCGATATGATTGTTTAAAGTATTACTTAGGTTGCAGGGACGACTACGATCTCTTCCCCTCGACTAGCTTTTTGAATATAATATAAATTATTTTTAGGGTAACACTATTATTTAATGCCATCAGGTAGATAAATTATTACAATAATATTTTGAATTAATAATTTAAGGAGAAGAGTGTTGATAGCTCTAATTCGAGAGCGGAAATAGACGGAGGCTAATAGAGTTAATTGAGTTTACTAATTTCCTGTGAAATGCTGGGCATTACGGGAAGTGATTACCACTGAGATCTATTATTACGAATATAACCTTACGTGCTAAACTATGCTTAAACTATATGTGCTCGGATTGGTTTTTGACAGGAAATTAGTTTCATTATAGACGATATTTAATTGTAATAAATACTATCCATGATTATGGTTTGAAGTATTAAAAAAGAAGAGTTAAAAAATGGCAAGGGATAGATTAGGAACACATTTTTATTTATTCTTCAAATATAAAATTTCTCATTTATAAGTCGCCTGCCTGACCCTCACAGGAAAACAATGCGCGCCGACGGAAGTGTAGTTGTAAACATTGTAAAATTTGGACTTAAATGCAATTTTAGCCGCTATGATGGAAAATAACCAGAAACTCTTAGAAGCTTCTAAGAGTAACAGTGAGAAAATATTAGCGGAAGTTAGACAAGAATTCCAGGAAGTTTCCAGAACTAATTGCGAGAGGCTAGAAGAGAAATTTCAGGAAGCTTCTAGATCAACTAACCAAAAACTCCATGAAATGTCAGAGGTATTGGGCAAACGAGTGGAAGCTATAGAGCAGAGAGTCAGCGAGTTTGATGAAAAACTCTGCGGCATTTCTGCGGCACAGAAGAAGGTTGAAGAGGACGTGTCCAACCTAGGAAGAAAGATGGACGATGAAATACGTGAGCTACAATTCCAAATGGATAATCTACATGTTCGAGAGGGTCCGGTGAGGCTCATTTCAGAAAATTCCAGCAAGATAAAGACCCCAACTTTTGACGGTAATGTACCACTTAATGTTTTTAAATTCCAATTTGAGACGGTGGCCAGTAGAAACGGATGGAATAATGAAGAGAAAGCGGTAGAATTGATTTTGGCACTGAAGGGAACCGCTGCAGAAATCCTGGAGAGTTTACCATCAGCTTGTAGGAATAATTATGAGGACATCATGGTGACCTTACAGCGCAAGTTTGGCGGTGAGCATAAGCGAGAACTGTACAGGATGGAGTTACGGGGCAGAGTGCAAAAACCGAATGAGACGCTCCAAGATTTTGCCATGGAAATCGAACGTCTGGTCCAACTGACTTACCCAGGTGAAAATCATCCGTTTCTAGATCAGTTCAAGATTGAAGCATTTGTGAATGGTATTCGAGATCCAGATGTTAAATTTGCGGTATGCGCCATGCAGAAATCATCTTTTGCTGAAACCATCTCATATGCGCTAGCCCAGGAGACCGCTAAAGTAATTTCAAAACCACAAGTCTTCAAGGTGCGACGTCTTGAGGCTGATATTCAAAATGACGCCCAAATGTCAAGGAGTGACATAGAAGAATTAGTCAAGCGAATAATGGAGGAGCAAAGGAACAGATCACGCTCAAAGTGCTTCAACTGTGGCAAGGCCGGCCATTTTCAACGTAACTGTAAAGCTCCAAAGAAAAGGTCAAGATCTGTTTCGCCACCAAGGGAGAACAAACGGACGAATAACCCCAAATCTCAAGAGACACCGTTAAACTAAAACGAGCTAGCACTGAGGGGCAAGAGCTAGCTCCTACAACCGCTGGCCCCACAATCTCCATTTCCATAATACAACAGCAGAATAGCAACCTTACAGCTCGTGGACTCATTAACGGAAGGAAGCAGATTCTCACCATAGACACAGGGGCGTCGCAGTCCATAATTAGGCCCGATTTGGTAAAAGGATCAGTGGAACCATTAAGCGACGTTCGACTGCGCACTGCTACTGGGGAATCAGCCACCGTCTATGGAAGAGCCAAGGTTCGACTGACTATCGCCAACACTAGCGCCGATCATGTATTTGTTGTCGCCGACATAGTGGACGAAGTGATCATCGGTGCAGACTTCATGATAGCCCACGGTATCAATCTGCCCATGGGTCAACAAGTTATGATCTGGCGCAACGTCGAGATACCTTTGGATGTTGGATATGAGAGCAAGACCACAGTAAGGAGGCTATTTACCGTCGGACGCCAGAAATTACCACCCCAGTCGGAAACCTTAGTATGGGCGCGTGTGGAAGAAGATTGTGAGGATAACCGGTTGTGGGTAGTAGAACCTAAAGAACTTAAAGATGACATTATAACAGCTAAAGCCCTCGTGAAAACCTGCGACGATGGACGAGTTCCGGTGAGAGTACTTAACCTATCCAACAATGAGAAGATCATTAACAAAAATTTTGAAATAGGTCAATGCGAGCCAGCAGAAGCAATAATTAACTGTGCCAAAAATTCAGGATGCCCAAAAATGACAGCCAAGGAGCGCGAACTACTTGCAGAAGAAGAGGAAAAGTGGATGAAAGGACTGACATCGCATGAAAGAAACAAGGCAAAGGAGTTGCTAAGAGCACATGCATCCGTCTTCGCCCTAAGCAATAAAAGCCCACGTAGAACAGCTGTAGTGAAACATGAAATAAATACCGGTGAAGCGAGACCTATAAAACAGGCACCCAGGAGTGTTCCCCTAGCGAAGCGGAACGAAGTTAAAGAACTTGTCAACGAAATGGAGCGGAATGGAGTCATTGAACCATCTTCGAGTCCGTGGAGCTCGCCAATAGTTCTAGTAAAGAAGAAAGACGGCAGCACCAGATTCTGCGTCGACTACAGAAAACTCAATGACGTCACCAAGAAAGACAGTTATCCGCTGCCAAGAATTGACGACACCTTAGACACGTTGTCTGGAACGAAATGGTTTTCTACCTTGGACTTGCAAAGCGGCTACTGGCAAGTAGAGATAGCCGATAAGGACAAAGAGAAAACCGCCTTTAGCGCTAGCAATGGTTTATGGCAGTTCAAGGTGATGCCATTTGGGCTCTGCAACGCCCCAGCTACTTTTGAGCGTTTAATGGAACGTGTGCTAAAAGGTCTCAATTGGAAGACATGCTTGGTGTATCTAGATGACATAATCGTTATGGGGAAGACTTTTGAAGAACATCTTAAAAACCTGGATGAAGTATTTAGTCGCATAACAGCAGCTGGGCTGAAGTTAAGCATAAAGAAATGTGCTCTGTTTCAGAAAGAGGTCAAATACTTGGGACATCGGGTAACAGCAGAGGGCATCTCCACTGACGAGGACAAAATACGGGCAGTAAAGGACTGGCCTCGACCACGAAATCTTCACGAGCTGCGTAGCTTCCTGGGGCTTTGCACATACTACAGGAGATTCGTGCCAAACTTCGCTCAGGTAGCTGCCAGCTTGCACGAGCTAACCAAAAAGTCGCGACCATACATACCACTGGAGTGAGGCAGCGGAAGATGCTTTCCAGAGGCTCAAGGAACTCTTGTGCACAGCACCTGTCCTTGCCTATCCAATCGCTGGACAGAAGTTCATAATTGATACGGACGCCAGTGGCTATGGAATAGGAGGAGTACTTTCTCAAGTAGTTGATGGGGTAGAAAGAGTCATTGGCTACTACAGCAGGGTACTCTCCAAGCCCGAAAGAAATTATTGTGTTACCCGACGGGAGCTTCTGGCAGTGTTGGAGTGCGTCAAGCATTACCACAAATACTTGTACGGTCAACACTTCACCTTAAGAACAGACCACTCCGCACTACGTTGGCTGCTGCAGTTCAAGAACCCAAAAGGTCAGCTGGCACGATGGATTGAACGTCTGCAGAGCTATGACTTCAGCATCGAGCATCGAAAAGGTGGGAAACACAATAACGCAGATGCCCTTTCAAGACGGCCTTGTAACATAGAATGCAAACATTGTACTAAAGCCGAGAAAGAGGAAAGCGTGATTGATGTGCGACTTACCCGTATTGGCTCAGACGAGGACTGGTCGAAGGCTCAGAAAGATGACCCGATTCTGGCGAAGATTATATCGGCTAAGGAATGCAACAGAAAACCAACCCGAAATGAGACATCAGCTGAAAGCCCACTTGCGAAATCATACTGGGTACAGTGGAATAGCCTAAAACTGGTAGAGGGCTGCTTATATCGATCTTGGGAGAGTACAGATGGCAAAACCACAACCGACCTAATAGTCGTGCCCACTTCCAAGATAAATGAGGTGTTGAAGCAGTTCCATAATGGTCCCAGCGGCGGCCATCTGGGCATTACAAAAACCCTGGAAAAGATAAAGCAACGATTTTACTGGGTGGGATGTCAGCAATCTGTAACCGATTGGATAGCCAATTGCGAGCAGTGCATTGCCGCCAAGGGCCCAACGAGAAGAAGTCGTGGCAAACTTAAGCTGTACAACGCAGGTGCCCCTTTCGAGCGGATAGCCATCGATATTGCTGGTCCATTCCCTGTCAGTGAGGCTGGAAACCGGTATGTCCTAGTTGTAATGGACTATTTCAGTAAATGGCCCGAAGTGTATGCCATCCCAAACCAGGAGTCGAAAACGGTTGTAGATGCCTTTGTAAATAATTGGGTGTGCCGATACGGGGTTCCAATAGAGCTCCATTCTGACCAGGGCCGAAATTTCGAATCGGCCATATTCAAGGAAATGTGTGAAATGTATGGCATCAAAAAGACAAGAACGACACCGCTTCATCCACAATCTGATGGCATGGTCGAAAGATTTAATCGGACACTAGAGGAATATCTCAGAAAAGTGGTTAGCACACACCAAAGGGATTGGGATGTGCACATACCAAAATTACTACTGGCTTACCGGTCGGCCGTCCATGATTCCACCTCACGTACTCCGGCGAAAATCTTATTTGGAGCAGAATTAAGACTGCCAGCGGATTTGGAATTTGGGGCCAAACCCGGACCGTCCTGCGAAGACAATGGAAATACTCCCCAGGCACAGGAAGACCTGCATGAGCTCCATGAATTTGTACGCAACCGTATTAAAATGACAGGTGATAAGATGAAAGCTAGATATGATCGTGCAGCAAATACGGAGGGATTCACTGAAGGGCAAATGGTTCTACTATTCAACCCACAACGAAAGAAAGGACTATCCCCTAAATTGCAAACGCACTGGGAGGGACCTTACAAGGTGATCAAGAGATTGAACGACGTTGTCTATCGGATACAGAGATACCACAATCCGAGGTCTAAAATGAAAGTGGTACACCTAGAGCGACTAGCCAAGTATGGCAACGGCGATATTGAGCCTATTCAGGACGAAAAGGCTTAAGTGGGCGGCAGTGTTGCGAAAACTAAATAGATGAATAATCCTTCAGAGAGAGAGTCGCGTATTTGGAAAGTGTGACGTAGATCAAAGAGACCGAAAAGAATGTTCTAGGTCTGACCAGTACCTTCCAGCCAGACGTCGAATGAACTAGACAATTCCCCTTTGATGTATGCCGCCTCCCTATAAAAAGGAGCTCGGGCCAGCCGTGAGTCAGTTTTATTCTCACCTGTCTTGATGTTCACATCAGTGCTACAGTGCGACTTAGTACAGTGCGGTAAAGTGTTTTTATAAGAAGAACAGTGTTGTGCCGTGACTGTAAGTAACAGTTTAGTGCCGTATTTAAGACAGTGCAGTACCGCGACGTAAAGGACAGTGCAGTGCCGCGAAATAGAAGACAGTGCAGTGCCGCGAAGCAAAGGACAGTGCAGTGCCGTCTTTCTGTGAATTTCAGTGAATTGTTGGACTGTGTAATCTGAAGAACAGTAACGCTATCAGTCTATACTGTGAGTAGTAATTAAGAATAATTACCAAGTTTATTGTGCATTATCCAAATAAATTGTGCAGTGATAAAAACTGTGAAACTTGCGAGTATTTAATTTTGCAATCCAAAAGAACTCTTATTAAAAACGTTTATTACTGGTTTTGGTAATAAAAACGTAACAATATATATATATATATATATATATATATATATATATATATATATATATATATATACTCAACCGCAAAAAAACCGGACACTTTATATTTGTCGTATTAAAAGCTAATTTTCAGCGATGTGTTTCTGTATTCTAGTTATTACAGAGAATGTAGAGTCAAGTCCATTGAATTAATCCCTTCAGGATTAGTAAACAATTAGATAAAACTCAGATTAGATTTATTTGTCGTTAAGTTGATCTATTCTAAACTGTAAGTAGTTTTTCGCACATTTAAACATCTTTAATTATTATTAACCAAGCATTTTCTTGAATTAATGTTTTATTTTTATTTCGGTCCAGAATAATGGGTCTTTCAAACTTAGATGTAGCCCAAGCTGATGCCTTGGCCAGTGAAGGCCGGAGCTTACGTTACATTGCCGAAACGCTTCGGGTAGCGAAGTCTACCATTCACTGTAATAAAAATGAAGAATATTTTTTGTTTTAAATGTGTTAATTTATCATTTTTTTTATTTTGTATTTTTTTGTAAATAACCAATAAAAATTATTCACTTTTGGCAGATTTTGTTTAAATAACCTATAAATTAACCAATTATTTTAATTAAAAAGATTAATATACATACATTTAACAAAATTATAAGACTAAATCTAAGTGTCCGGTTTTTTTTTGTGGTTGAGTTTATATATATATAAAATTGTAACCTCTGTATGTATGTACATTGATTTTTTTCTCGAAATTTCAAGTTACTTTTTACTGTTTCATATGCCATAGACATATCTGTAATTAGTTTCTTTGGTGTCTGTTTGTTACCTTTTCAAGCCCAAACTACTGAACCGAATTTTATGAAACTTGGTACGTATATTAAGTTACTACAACAGCTTAGTTAGTATAACTAACAACTTGTCGGGTGGGGGCACGTTGAAGGGAAGTATTCCAGACAATATTAGGAAGAATGCCATTCTGAAAGGATTAGAGAGAAGATAGGACGGATTTGGGGAGTTATCAGAACAGAGGGGAACCGTAAAGGAAGGCGAATTGGATGGCGTCTTTAAAGATGAGGAGTTTCAGGCGGAGGCTGAATGGGGAGAAGAGAAGGTGGTTGAGAGAACGGGGTTTGTTTCGGAGGAAGGTTAGTTTATTGTCAATACAGGGGGAATAGGTGAAGTGTCTGTCTAGGCGGATTCATAGGTAGCAGTTGGATTGGGAGACCTTAAGGGAGGAACAGTTGAGCAGGAAAGTTCTAGGGACGGCGTAGCGTTTGTGAAATTAGAAAACCAGAGCATCTGCCTTCCTGGGATACACTTGGATGATGAGGGATTTGAAGTTGTCGGGAATAATTTGGCTGCGGGATTCTGCTAGGGTTGGGTGCGGGTGGGGTTTATGATGTGCTCACTGTTGGCACGTCATCGGCGTATGGTACTACCTCCGTGCTTTGAAAAAGTTGACTGAACTAGGGATGGGTATCGAATAATCGATTAATCGTAATAATCGATTAATACTCCAAATAATCGGTGTATTTTTAATCGATGTTTACGATGCTTGATTAATCTGGTAATCGATGCATTAATCACGATTACTTAATCTTTTTTTTCTTCTTTTCTTTTTCTTAAGTGAGAGTTGAGACTAATTTTTCATATTTTGAAGCTAATTGTTCAACTTTCCAACAATCGATTTTTTTTTTCAATACTAGCTACATTTCAATCAGTAAAACTTTGTTTTTAATTGTTATTGAGGATTAACTAACCTCTTTCAATTATATTTTAACAATTGCAGTTACCAGACAATCGAAGGTTTTACACCTCTTTTTTTGTTTGAGCTTACTAGCACATTTGAAAATTAAAAAAATTTAAAAAAAATATAAATTACATTTCAAAAATTAAAATTTAAAATTAAAAACCTTAATTCGTGGATGATTCACGAAACATGTACCCAGCTGAATAAATATTTTTAATGCAAACAAAGATTTTTTTTTGACAATATTTAGATTAATTTTTTTTATTTTAAATTTTAATTTTTGAAATGTAATTTATATTTTTTTTAAAAATTTTTTAATTTGTTAAATGTGCTAGTGAGCTCAAACAAAAAAGAGGTGTAAAACCTTCGATTGTCTGGTAACTGCAATTGTTAAAAGATAATTGAAAGAGGTTAGTTAATCCTCAATAGCAATATAAACATAACTAGCCATTCACATATATATAAATATTGAAATTTGTTTTTCTTGGTTTTTGTCAATTAATCGATTTTTTTGACGTCGATTAATCGACGTATCGATTAATTAGTGCAAATATTAATCGGTTGTCAATAATCGATGTTTAGTAGTTCGATACCCATCCCTAGACTGAACATCTGTGTGGTGTATGCCGTAAATAGGGAAGGTGAGAGGGGGGGGGTTCATACGGGACTCCGACTTTGGGTATTGTTGTAAGCAGAGGGGGAAGGGGATTGGTACAGTGGGAGAGTTGTTGGCGTTAAAGAGGGCGAGGACTGGATTGCCATGGGTAAAGAAATAATTAAAACAAATAGTATATATATAAAATGCCAGGCATTTTGCATTTTTTATTATTATAATAACACATTCTATTTATAGGAACATGGAACCAATACCTACAGATCCAAGGGTGGATTTCATTGGCAATTATGTGGTAAAAACCATGAAATTGAAGCCCGAAAAGTGGACAAGACTTATGGCTACAGAAGAACTTAAGAAGATAGTGGTGGAGTTTCTTGACACAAATAAACATAGCTTATTAGTTGTAACACAGGCAAGTCTAATATTATTATAATCAACGAAACTATAGTTAATCAGGTTTTTCGAATCCTATTTTAGCCTACTACTAGTTTGGAATGTTATGTATAACTGATTCTATCCAGAATTTTGATATTCGATTCTGGTTCTATAGCCTATATTTCACTTTTCAAAAATTATGATAACATTACCACTTTCAACCTCTAAAATATGATAGACTAAAACAACGAATAATTAAACATCTGAAGTATGCAAGACTTTAATAAGTATTCCTTTCATTCTAATATTAACTACATGTTTTCGCTATTTTGTTGGACTAATGGAATTATTATTATTTTTTTTATTTGATTGTTGCAGGGCTGGTGATGTTCCAGCCAAAAGAAACTTATATACACTATTAAAATGCAGTTGCTTTTCATTTTTTTTTTACATACACACATACATATATATAATACCGTTTCATAGACATATTGTAGTTTTGGTTTAATTTCTCACATTGGATCTTTATTCATTAGGAATTAAATCTCCCTCGCAACTCATGCCAGTACGAAAACAACAATTTTTGTGTTTAACAACCTTAGACATAAAGATACTCAATTTTTTAAGCCTTGACTGACCGGCTCAATAATGCTTTGATGATAATTGTTTACGTAGTTATTTTAATCATGGCCAGGGTTTAAAGGAAACTAACTCTATGGGAGGGGGCGGGTATGGGTAAGAAGTGGGTCGTGAAAATGGGGGTCAATCGTCATGTTGTTGAATACTTTCCTGGACAGAGGTTGAATATTTTTATAATGTTGAATAATGGATGTAGTGGGGAAAAGAAATATGTAGTCTTCCTGCGTTAAATGTTTTTATTTGACGACCGGTTTCACCACATCAGTAGCATCTTTGGGCTAAAATACATAATTATGAACAATTTATACTCAACTATGTACTTATTGGTTTTTATTATTAATAACTTTTTTAAAACTAACTAAGCAACAATGTAAGTAAAATTGAATAATTTCTTAAAATTTAATATTTTCGTATAATAAAACATTGTACAATTTTACGAAATTATTCAATTTTACTTATATTGTTGCAACGTCAGTATTAAAATAGTTATAAATGATAGAAACAAATAAGTACATGATTATGCTTAAATTGTTCATAATTATGTATTTTTAGCCTGAAGATGCCGCTGTTGTGGTGAAACCGATAGTCAAATAAAATCATTTAAAGCAGGAACACTACATATTTCTTTTCCCTGAAGGCATTTATGTAATTTGGTTCACGTAAGTAATGAAAATATTTAAGAACATTTTTTTTTCTGATAATAGAATAATGCTGCTCAACTGATCCCAGCAACTAGCTTTCCAGTTTTCCTGAAAAATAAAGGTGCTTATTTTGTTAAGAAGTCAAAGACTATTGTACCAAAAGCTCATGTAAATAATCATTTAATTTTTGGGGATTTAGCAACAAAGCCTATTGAACAACTGGCTATACTTGTTGATGAGGTAAGGAAGTAGCTTTTATATCTGCTTTAAATCTTTATATTATTAAGAACAATAACTATTGTAAAACACACTGTTCCTCAACTAGTAGAATATTACTTACAATTTAATAAACCTAGAAATTTAATTTGTACATAAAGACTATACCTATTCTAATGAGATTCTGAGATTTTTATTATCGCTTTACTCAAACCATGAAGTGGTCCCAATAGTGATCGTCTGACTTATAGAAAATTGCTGCTTTTCTTATGCTTCTCAAAAACTGAAAACCCATGTGACCTAAAAGTGTTACCACGAAGGACAGTAATAAAACAACTACATGTCTTAGAGAACATGTTAAATAAAAGGTAATTGTAAAGTCATTAAAATATTCTTAAAAATATATTTAATCAACTCTTAAACGTTGTATTTAACGTGTAGTAAAGTGATAAACACTTTTTTATTGTTCTGAGTTGGTATTCTGGCAGGTGGAAGTGACTTCAAATGTAGGTAGGATGAAAAAATGTAGGCTACGCTTCCACTATAATAATTTAATAACACGGCAAAGCGCTTTCGATGCTGTGCATCATCGTCAGTGCCCTGTTGACACACACAATAATAGTTACAATTTTCTATAAAATATGTTAGGTACATATAAGAAAAAACTTATTTTTCTTAGGACTAAAAACATATAAAATCTAACGTGGAACTAAATAAAATATAAAACATTTCAATCATCAACAGTTATTTTTAAATTAGGTTGGTAGAAGTAGACAGTTAAAGCTAAAATTTAGCTTTAACTGTCTACTTGTACCAACCTAATTTATAAATAACTGTTGATGAAATTTTTCGAAACTCGCGTCATGAGTACGACCTCAATAGCTGATTTCCCTTAAGGGGAATCTGCTAAAAGACATTGATTTAAAATATGTGATTTGACGTTAAAATAAAGCCCCCACTCTTAGCAGTTATCAGTAGCACAGTATCAAGTAGCACTTGTTAACAATATTCATCCCCTTAACCATTTGCAAAACATTTTTCACTTCTATTAAGGTTCTATTAATGTATTTCATAGAACAGGAAATTAAGCCTGGCACCCGCATGCATGTTGGAAGTCAAAATTTTGAAATTTTTAAAAGTGAATAACTTTTGTTATTCTGAAGACAATGTTCTCTTTATTTACTTGATTTAAAAAATATTAAAGAAGATATTTGAAAAATGTGTGTTGATATCGACGTAAACCCACACTCATAGATGAAAATACGAATTTTCATACAGCATATGTAGTATCCTTGGTATAGTTGACTTGAAATCCTCTGAGCCGTTTTTGTTTGATTGAGTAACAAACGGGCGAAGAGATAGACAAGATTTTCAATTTTGATGCCATTGTTCTTAGAATGGTCTGAAACGTGAAAACAATTTATTACCACCGACTTTAAATAGAAAAGCAGGTAACCCTTAGAGTTTTATTAATGTAGAATATATTATTCAATTTCCTTTATGAATTAGAGAAAGAGAACGGATTGTCGGATCGTCAAATTGAGATAAGGTGAAGGAAAATTTACATAAGCCAAGAGACATTAATTAAGGTATTCCGAAATTATAAAGGGTAAAAATAATGCGGACTTACTATCTAAATATCATCAAATATGAGATTAGCATTAGTATCCACCAAGAAGTCAGTGCTTTTGCAGTTACTGTTCTTCAACTTAAACAATCCATATTCTTTACAATTATATCATTTTATTACAATGATATAATTGTAAAGAATACAATTATAAATATAAGAAAACTAGATTTCTCCTCTTAGGATAACATTCCAAATATTTCATTAAATAAATTAATACTTCTATTTTAGATATTTGTGCCTTTATTATCGAACAAAGATAACCATAAGCAGTGGCCATCTTCTGTTGCTCAAGATCTCAGTCAACATGTCCATAGCTTGAGGAGTACAGTTTATGAAGTAAGGGGCTACGTTGCAGGCAAGACTGTTCTCCCCATGCCCATAGGCTTGGAAAAGGTTCATGAAATTGCAGAGACTCTAAAACAAGGGTGAGCTAATTATTAGTTCAGAATAATTTAGCAGAGTCCTCACAAGGGAAATCAGCTGTTGAGGTTGTGCTCATTACGCAATTTTCGAAACATTCCTTCAAATGTTCATCGTTCCTAGGATTTGACGAAAATGGGACACGTTCAGGTCTTATTCCTAACGTTAATATCGAATATGGGTTTCAACGAATCTTTACTATGTGAGATACATGCAAACTGTCATGTGTGACATATCAATTACGACTCTACTTTCCTGGCTCGAAAACATTTATTTAACTGTTTCTTCCATGAACACTGAAGATAACATTCATTAATGGTTGAAACCGGAGTATAAGAGGGCGGTTAAGAGGTCGGAAAATTCGAAATTCTTAATATCTCAATTATTATGAGTCGGTTTATAAAATGTTATCTTAACTTATGTAATCTGTCAAGGAAAGTCACTCCAGTAGGAGCTCATTGGTGTGGTACAATTCTCTGTCTTCATATATAGGAACTCGTTTCCCTCTGATAATATTGAATCATTAAACATCCCTTCTGAAATTTGATAATGTATTTATGGTATCACTGAATGGAGGTATTTTGAATTTAGTGTTTTGTTTCCCCAATATGTCATTCCCTATAACCACGTTGTAAACTGGTCTAATATTGCGAAGTAATTGACACCCCAATTGTTGAGCCACAATTTCACTTTTGAATGTCCATATTTTTTAAATAAACATTTTATTTATTAATATATATATATATATATATATATATTATTTTTTTTCTGTTATAGTGGGGAAATGACAGATTTATATTTGAAAGCGTCCATTGAAGGAGTTGTAATTAAATGGTCGTCTCAAATCGCTGACGTGATTTCTGAAGATTCTTCAAAAGCTTTTCAAAATGGACTCAATCCGACTCCTTTTTCAGGCAAGTTTTATTATTATACTTATTATTTCAAAGAAAAAAACGAAAGCCCCAAAGAATTTGATTTCTTTTTTCAATTTGGTTGTTGGGAGTTTACGTACATTTGGATTCGATCGTGCATTAAACATTGTTTTCGGCATGTGTAAGTTTCTATTAAGTTTATTTGGCAGTAAATATGTATCTATATAATTGTTGCCCATTTTGTACAGTTTTAGTATTTCAAAGAAATTAAAGATCTCTGGAGGTTAGGTCCATTCTAACATGACCCTGTTGACAATTACTGCCTACGGAGGTCAATCTTCTTTCCTCCTAGCTCTCTCACTTAATGGTGGACTAGAGATTTATATATTTTTTGTAATTAGTTCATTACGATATTTAATACAAAAAAAAAAATACAAGAAGGCAAGCAATTGCTGTATCTCATTTTTACTCGCATCAAATTCAAAAGACATTCGTACTCAATGCTTGGACTATTTTCTTTTAATTACATTTTTTATATGTACTTTCTTTTGCGTACCACTACTAAAGTTTAGGGGCAATGCACCTCGAAGGTTACCAGAACGTTGCAGTGTTGTACTCTATTTCTCTTCGTCATGATTGGAAAAAAATCTAGTAGTTTATCATGGTATTGTCAATTTATTTTTAATAATGTTTTATATGTTTTAGAAATTAATTTTTGGTCCAACAGAGCTGAGAACTTGCAATATATTTATAGCCAAATGAAGGAAGATAAAGTAAAAAAAATGGCCATAATATTGGAACACACAGAAAGTGCCTATTATCCTTGCTTTAAGGAAATATTTGCTAACGTTGTGGCAGGTATATATTTATTTCAAAATAAAATCTTGGTATGCACCAGTTTCTTAGTTTATATTAAGTAACTAGTTATTTAATCATTGCCACATGTTAGATGTTTCAGGACTTTCAACATGTTGGTTGTCAGGTATATAAAATCTGCTCTTCCAAAAGTTAAAAAAAAACTGTAATCAATTACTCAATCATTTTTTTTTTTAAATTCAACATTTAAAGAAAGTACTTGTTTTATCTGGTTCCAAAATCGATTAAAGGAGTATCCAGTTTCGTTAGTCGTAAAATGATTATTCATTTTTAAAGTAGCAAAAAGTTTTTCCAGCAATGAAAATAATTTTGTTATGAAAATTATAGGAATATTTTACTATTGTATTTAGTTCTTGTTGAATGCTATTTTTTTCCATATTCAGAGGAGGCGGAAGTAAGGAAGTAGTGGAGACGAGCCAGTCTCAACCGCCGGTGGAGTCAGTTGTCGTAGCAGTATGAGAATGTTGTTAATTATTATTATTATTATTTATTAACGTCCACTTTTTGCAAGTTAGGCTAATCGGGACGGGTTATCTACAGGTTACCACCCTTTTCTAGCCAGGGTGGGTGGGAGAATGTTGTTAAACAGCTTATTGAAAATAGTTCTGTGGAGATCAAAGCGTAGAGCAGGATATCCGGGAAAAATTCGAAATGTTAAAAATTAACAGTTAGTATTTATGTTAGCTTAGATGTAGCGAATCAAGGAGTCCTTCTTTTAGGAGTTGCTCAATAAGTTTTTAATGTGCCTAAAGTTTAGGGAATATGTTTTAGATAGAAATTACACTCTTTAAACTTCTGTTTATGAGCTGGCACTAGGAAATAAAACATGTCCACCTAGAGATTATTGTCTGTGTAGACTACAGAAAGCTAATTAAATCCAGAGTACAGGCTATGTAATTGCGGTTGATTTTTAAGTGAGTAAAGCAGTGGCGGCTCGTAGCTAAAATTAGTGGGGATGTTGCTCCAGAAAATGTTTAGCCTTTGTTTTTAAATTGTGTAAAAGGAAACAAACATGTATAATAAGAAAATTTATTCAGAAACTTGATAAATTCCTAAAAGAACAAAATCAAACATTTCGGCACTGGGGGAACGAAAATGCATTCCCTCCCTCGCAGCCTCGCGTGGAGCTTCCTGTGTGTGCATGCGCACAACAGTCAAACACCTCGCCTCTGGAACTGTGAAGCGCACAGTTCCAGACAAAGATTTTTGTATCTTTTTCATAAACTGGGGGATGGTTACTGCATTAAGTTGAAGGATTATATATTATCCAAGTATAAAGAACGAATTAAAGAAAAAAGGCTCATTATATTAAATGATATAGATAATATCAAGTGGAAATTGGGGGTGCTGCAGTTCTACAGTGTCTATACGCGAGTCGCCACTGGAGTAAAGTGTAACACTGCCAGTTAACAAGTGATATCCGTGAAGTTTTGAAAGGGTTTTTGTACAATATTGTTATATGATCAAACCTAATAGGAATTTTCCTAAAGAAATCCCATTAAAATATGTCTAAGCTGTGGTGATAGCAGGACGTGCAGTCAAATTAGCAAAAAAACGCTGTAGCATTTGCAGATGATGACTTAGGTATTCCCTGGGGAGCTCAGAAAAATTAGAAAAAAGATAGATAGATGTATCACAATAAAAAGCGGACTGTTCCAGTATTGAATATCCCTGAGAAATATTTTTAGAGCAACAATTTGTTTTCAGAATTTTAATAATGATTATTATTTTCAGCTTTGACTGAGGCTAAACAAATTACTTTATACTTGAAACCTCTAGTTCCTTATTTGAATTCTTTACAAGAGACGGACTTTACTGAAGTGACGCCTTGCTTCCTTCCTATTATTCACACCGTTTGCTTAATTTGGAGCAACTGTAAATACTACTGTGTCTCATCAAGGATCATCATTTTGCTAAGACAGATCAATAATCTCATCATAGAACAGGTTTTATTTTTTCCACTAAGCTAATTACATTTTATTTCATTATTTTCATATTTTCAGGGAGGTCAATTATTTAACATTATTTTAACTTAATAGGTAAGACTATTTGAGTAGTTGGAACTTGTTCATCTCTATTGGTTGCTAATTTTCTGTAGCTGCATTAATTTAATAAATTGGCGGCCATTGACGATGGGAAATCCAGTTTTCTTAAGCCAAGTAATTAAGTTGCGCATTGTGTATTTATAAGTGCCCATTAATCTTACTGAGCCTTAATCACGCTGTGGTTTGGTTGTGAAATAATTTTTCTCCCTCAGTTTCCATGACGTGATCTGATGTAGAGTTTCCATTTCCATTAGAGGGTCAGAAGGACATGCAATGGTTTCCCATTGCCGTCTGCATCAGACCATCCAATCAGATTTACCTGCTCAGGAGACCTATTACCAGGTGTAGCCAGTAAATGCTACATACACACACATACTCATATAAATATAAGGGAAAATTCGAAATATCTCAATTGTTATACGTCGGATTGAAAAACTGTATAGAATCAATTTTATAGCAAATGTGATGTTCTATAAATGTTATTATGTACATGTTTTCTCTAAATTGAATATTAACCGAGATATGGCCAAATTTTAGTTATCGGCAATCAAATCTCACAACGCGCTTTGAACTTAAAAAAATACTTTATTCGTAATATAAAGGTTACATAGATGTGTATCGTACGGATGTTGGGTAACAAGTGTCTGGGAGGAGGAAAGGAGAGGGTTTATATACAATGGTTCTTGTGAGGTGCTGGCTCTGCTACTAGTCCTGGAGTCCTAGGATCTAAGTCCTCCCTTCTGAAAATCCGAAGTCCCCTGAGGATGAAGAGGTCGGGCGAAGATGTGGTACGGATCCAAACTTATTTCTTGAGCTGGAGATGATACTGGAGAAGGTACTGGCAGCCGACGTGTTACATTTGCTTTACATTGACAGTTAGTGATAATGGAATATATATTAAAGAATATTAAGTATGCTAAACTAATGTAGATAACATAATCTTTAAAGTTGAAATTTATGTGACTAAATGATAATTCTTGATATTCTATTTCAGTAAGATTCATTGTCTCTAGATTTTGAAAACTTACATTTAGATCCTTAATGCCTATGGGTTCAAAATTAACAGTTAGAACGTTTATATCTAGGTGAACAATGTTAGGAGGTAAACATTCCTCAATGGACTCATTTGAATTTAGATAAATTATTGAGCTTAATGGCAGAAACGTAATTTTCTTATTTACATGAATAACACTATAGTTGTAAGTAACATATATATTGGCTATGTCATAATATTTAATAAAACTATGTGAGTTTATAGTTATACTTGTACAATTATGTGTTTGACCTAAAAATAAATTATATGTACATTTGTCTAAAATAGGTTTTACATTACTACAATAAAAATTACTATCAATATAATTACAATTACCATAATAATATGTGTCATTTACAGTTAGTACATGTGAGTGTGGTGCAAGTGTTGTTATGAGTCTCGTATGTTGTACTGGGTATGATATAAGTGCATAATAGTCCACAGGGTTTGAATATAATGGGACCTGAAGAAATACATGTAATAAGTCATCATAGAGAGCACAATGAGCATGGGATGTTAGCCAAAGGATTTCAGTATTTGAAGAAATAAAAGTAATGTCCTGAAATTGTGTAAAATTGATTTGTGGGAAGAGTGTGTGGTGTATTTTACCATTTTTACACTCGTCTATACTTGATATTAAGTTTGTAATTTTGGTATAAAGGTATGATAGCATGTTATGTAATTCAAGTAAGTGTAATTGTAGTTCGTCCTGTGAGAGTACAGCGTTAATAGATTTTATTTTATTAATGTTATTGTTAAATATACTAATATCTTTTTGAAAGGTTTTAATTAATTCTTTATCTGATTTTGCCTTGTATTCAATATTATGTTCTATTTGGTAATTATTGTGTTCGAGTTGTTGTATGATTTGGTCATAGTGTTCTTTGTCATCAGCGTCTAGATTCCCTGTTAACCAGTTAATAGCTTTCCCTAATCCATTTACAATCCCTCTTTTATGTATATTATGGTGAAATTTGTAGGAATCTATTAGTTAAAATTGTGACTTTGTTAATTTCAATACATTAAGTGTAATTTTGTACATGTCTAGTGTCGAGAATTTATATAGTTGGCTTTCCAGTCTTAATAGCTCGTTATAATTAATATTGTTGATAGTCAACGTAAAATGTTATCGTATAGTACTTGTCAAGTATGTATGCTGGAGGCAGTTTTACATGTGTGATACCTGGTGTAGTACTTACGTCAGTCACTTTAAGAGCGTCACATGTCTGATAAATGAGAATTAGAGTCAGTAATATCTGAGTTCTCATCTGAAACAGATAATACATTTTTTGTTGGTTTTATGTAAGTCTTTCGTTTTCTTTGTATGTTGTCTTTATGTACTTTGTATGTTCTGTTTTTGTCTTTGCATAAGACTGACACTTTATAGGGATTTTGATTTATAGTCCGTGTGTTAGCCTTAGTGTACAGTGGACTGTCTTCGGTATCTGGAATGTCTTCTCTATGTTCGTTTAGTTTTTCTGTTCGTTTCTCTTTTTCTCGAGTAATATTTTCGTGTGCTATTTTTTGCATAATTTTGAGCCTGTCGTGATATTGTTCAACAAGTTTTTCCGTGATTTTATTGTCCGTCTCGAGGTTGTCAGTAATTCCAAAAGTTATTTCATTGGGTGTCAGTTTTACCGTTTGATTTAAAGTGTTGTTGAATGTTAGTGTTGCTAATCGTACCTGTCGTGTTAGTGTGATTTGTGGGTCTTCTTCTTTTATAGCTCGAAGGATTTCAATCAAGGTAGAGTGAGTGCGGTTCGCTAAAGCCAATGAATTGGGATGCATGGGAGTAGTCAAGTGGGCTTCGATATTTTGGCTCTGTAAGAAGTTAAGAATTAAATTGTTGTCATATTCCTTCCCGTTGTCCATTCGAATTACTGTAGTTCGTGGGTAATGTTCTAAATATTCTTCCAGAGTGTGTAGTACATTTATGGCGTTACACTGGTTTACAAGTCTCCTAAATAGTCGTTTTGAAAATGTGTCATGTATTGTAATGGTATATTTAGACTGATAATGTAAAGTTTCCATCATTAACTCATCAAAAGGCCTTTACAGAATTTAGTTTTCACCGGCTTCCTGTCATATTTCGTTTTCCTACAGGTGAAACACTTGTTTACATAGTCCATTATTTTGTCCTTCATACGGGGAAAGTAATAATTTCTTTTTAATTTATTGTAAGTCTCCAATCCACCGCGATGGTATTATGATTTACCTATATGATAATCTACAATTAATTGCGTCTGTTCCGTGTCAGTGAGTATGTCTATACATTTTTTCCTGTATCGTTTAATTTTTACAGAGGGGTATTTGTCTTGAACAATGTCTGAGATTTTCTGAAATATACCTTCGAATTCGGGGCGTACCGTTTCAACAGTTGGTTCGCAATAAAGTCCGTAAGTCATGTTTGGTTTGAGGATTTCCTGGAGAGTGTCTTCTAAGTCTGAGCGAAAAGGGTAGGCAGTCTCAATGGAGTATCTGTTCTTGTTAAAAGGTTTTGTATATTCAACAGTTTTACTTCCGCGTTGTATAAAAATTTGATTTTTTTCGATGTTAATAGGCTTGAGTGGATCATCTACAATCCAGACTTGCTGATTAGATGACTCCTGTGAATGAACTGTCTGGAGGTCGGAGTCGTCTCGGGTTTCCCTTACGTCAGGTCTGTGCTCTAGCTGCTCTAGTATGCTGTCATAGTCTGTTTCTAATGGAATGTGTGATGTAGACGGTTCATTGAGTATGTCTTCTATGTCAGAGTCTATTGCCATGCACGTGGTCTCCTTTTTCCGAGAAAGGGCGTCAGCAACTACGTTACTTCTACCTTCAATATGTTTGATATCAAACTCAAAGTCAGAGAGTTGAAAAATCCATTTCATTAATCTATTGTTCGCATTTTTCATTGAAAATATCCATGTTAATGGTTTATGGTCAGTTTGTAATGTGAATTTTTTTCCAAATAAATATGGCTTGAATTGAGTACAAGACCATACAACTGCTAAGAGTTCTTTTTCAATAGTCGAATATTTTTGTTCAGTGGGGGATAATGTTCTCGATGCAAAAGCAATTGGGTGGTCCCTCCCTTCTGAAAGTTGGGACAATACTGCTCCTATTGCATAATTGCTGGCGTCAGTAGTCAGTGTGAATGGTAATTGGAAATCTGGATATTGTAGGATTGGTGCGTTCGTTATCATATCTTTTAATGTCTGTACACTGTTGTTTAATAATTTCGAGTCTACGGGCTCAGTCTGTTTTAGTGCGTTTGTAAGTGGTTTAACAATGTCTGCGTAGCCTTTAATAAATTTCCTGTAATATCCAGAAAGTCCTAAAAATTGTCTAATTTCTTTTTCCGTTCTAGGGGTAGGGAAATTTAAAATTGCCTGTATTTTGTCAGGATTTGGTTTTATGCCGTCTGGGGATACAATGTGTCCTAGGAAAGGTATTTCAGATTGAAAGAATTCTGTTTTGTCCAATTGAATAGTAAAATTGTAGTCTGCAAGTCGTTGAAGTACCTGTCCTATATGGTGAAAGTGGTCTTGTTCGGTTTCCGAAAATATAATAATGTCGTCAATGTATACTGCACAGTTCCCGAGATTCTGAATTGCAGCATTTGCTAGTTTTTGAAAAGTGGGGGGTCCATTACAGATGCCAAAGGGCAAACGCAGCCATTCATAATGATTTTTTTCAGTGCTGAATGCAGTTTTAGGAATAGACTCCTCATCTAATGGTATCTGATGAAATCCACTAGCTAAATCTATTGTCGAAAAAAATTTTGATCCCTTAAGCTGGTTTAGTATGTCCTCAATATTAGGTAATGGGAATTTGTCTGGTATAGTCACCGCATTAAGTTTCCGATAGTCAATTACCATACGGATTTTCTTTTTCCCGCTGACGTCCATTTTTTTGGGTACTACCCATAGGGGAGCATTATATGGTGAATTACTTTCTCGTATAATTCCATTTTTCAATAATTTATCTATTTCTTTATGTATCTCTTCGCGAAATTGAGCAGGGTATCTATAGTTCCGCGCATAAATAGGTTTGTCTGTTGTTGTCTCGATTTTATGTTTTAATAAAGTAGTTGGAGGTAATGGGTCATCTTCTCTTTTTATTATTTTTTGATGCTTCGATATTAAATTTATTAATTTTTCTTGTCGCGTTTCATTTAAATGGGAGCATCTGATTAAATTTTTTATTTCTTCATTATTTATATAATTTAAATTAATGTTATTTTTATTAAGAATTTTATTATTTTCGATAATTACATCATTATTAAATAGACTTATTTTATTTTTTTCACAATCTAATATGCTATTTGTTTCGCGCATTGTATGGTAACCTAATAAAAAATCGTACTTACTACTAAAAGGAAATACTAGAAATTTTATATATAAATCTGTAGTTAAACCCAGGAAAGGTGCAAGGTTTATTAGCGCACTTTGGCTACCCTTTTCGCTACCCACTGGAGTTTTAACCACAAATTCTTCTGATTGGATTTGAGTGCCATCAGGTAAAGCACTGGGTGTTATATAATTTTGTGAAGATCCGGTATCAATAAGCCAAGTTTTTCCCTTAATGTCTTCAAATGACGGTAAAGATTCAGTTAGACTTAGCGTATGTTCGGGGGGTCTTTGTTTTGTCCTAAGTCTAAAAAATGGTCCAGTTTTTCGGTAAGATAGTTGACAGATTTTGATAGATTATCATATTTTTCTTTTAGTCCTGTAACGTCTGTGTCCATATGATTAACTTGATTTGAGCGAACCGTCCTCATAGATACGGTATTACTACTGTCTAATTTTTGAACGGGGGGTTTATTAAAAAATTCATGCTGTTTTTCTGGGTCCCACTGTTGATTATAAATAGGGGGTGTCCTCGGTCTGTAGGGTTGTCGGTATTGTGGGTCATTATTTGGGTACGATTGATACGTGTGAGGGGGTTGATACGTGTGAGGGGGTTGGTACGTGTGAGAGGGTTGATATGCCTGAGGGGGTTGATACGCATGAGGGGGTTTATATTGTTGGTCTCTGTGCCATATTGGGGGTTTGAAATTGTGGTGGTCATGTCTATGTTGTTTTTGTGTATAACGACTTGGGTGGAGTCTTGGTTCAAATTTGAAATTTGGGATGTGATATTGTTTTTTGTGTGGTGTCCAGTCCCGATTTTGGTGGTATGTATTGTGTGTCCGTTCAACTATATAGGCTGCATCGTTCTGTAATGCTTTCCTAACTTGTTCTAAAGTGTCAAGTTTTTGAAATCTAATATAGTCTACAATGTCTGGGTGAAAATGTTTGTTAGTGTATGAAATTATATTTCTCTCGACAAATTTTAAATAAATGTCAGGAGACTCTTCGTCTAATTTTGCCCTAGCACATATAAGAGCAAACATACCCTCGATTCGCTCTAAAAATAGTAGTGGATGTTCGTGTTTGTATGGGCATGTGGAATATATCTCCTCCATTAATTGGTCACATGTCCGTGAATCTTTGTATTGGCTCTCTAAATGTTTCAAAATTTGTTCAACTGTGTCGAATGTATGTCGCAAAAAGCATCTTTTGGCTAATCCCTTTATTCTATACTGAACCATGGAAAATATTCTTCCATGGTTGGATTTATGGTGGGGATTTTCTTCTTTACAAGTCCTAGCAATTAAATCTCTTACGACTTGACAAAAATAAATTAGTTCTTCAGGATTCCCATCATATTCGGGAATCATTTTTAAATCAAAATCTGAAATGATGTATGCCATTGTATCGTTAGTTTCGGTTAATTTAATATCTAATAATTGTGTTGCAAGTTCTCCTAAGTCAATGTCACTGTCAGTTATGGGTCTCTTAATATTTAGCCTATCGCTTAATTTACTCATAAAAATAAATCACATAAAAATTGAAAATATACTTTATAAAAAATACTTATGAAAAGTTATTATAATTAAGAATTCAAATATGAAGAAAATTAATTATCATTAAAAATGTGAAATATATATTCCATTAACAATTTAAATTTATGTAAAGCAATGTATTTTAAGTTGTTTCTATTAAGTACCTTTTTTAAGCTCTGAGAGCGAAGTGAAGATTCAATGAATTTCTTGGTTCTGGATGGTGATTTTGAGTATTGAGATACTCCTGCGATGTCAGTTCCGGCTTCTCCTGGCTGGATCTTGAAGATACAGATGTCTTCCGTTGTCCTTGGTGGAGGCTTAGAAGAGCTTAAATCGCAGCACCAGTCACTCAGCTTCGGGCGCCAATCAAATCTCACAACGCGCTTTGAACTTAAAAAAATATTTTATTCGTAATATAAAGGTTACATAGATGTGTATCGTACGGATGTTGGGTAACAAGTGTCTGGGAGGAGGAAGGTTCTTGTAAGGTGCTGACTCTGCTACTAGTCCTGGAGTCCTAGGATCTAAGTGGCCATCAGTAAACCTCCACTCCTACTCATCTTATATTAACCAAAAGCTGTTATATTATGGATCACTTTATTTGAAGCCTAAATACCAAATATTGATCTCATTGAAATTGTACGCTTTGAGTTAAATTGTAAATACATGACACACGTGGGAAATCTGCTTAGTTGACGCAGCCCCCGCTTGACGGAATTTTTCAACATCTCCCAAGGGAAATCTGCTAAAAATGGAAATATCTAGGTTAATAATCCAGATAATGAAAAAAACATATCTAACAACATTTATAAGACATTACATTTGCAGTAAGATTCATTCTATACAAGTTTTCAATCCAACGTACAGTAATGAATTTGAGTTAGAGAACCCCCCCCCCTTTCACTTTTCCTATTTCAGCCATTAACGGCCTTGATCTTTGGTTTTACATAGAAAGCTTATTATCTAGTTTTTTAAAGGTCAAACAATAATTGCGACCGCTAGAGCGTTAACAGACACACACACACACACACACACATATATGTGTGGTATATACATATATATACATACATACTCACACACAGTTTTGTACGTACCTAATTTTCGTAAACTCGTGGTTAGGTCGATGGCTCGTCATGAGTACAACCTCAATAGCTCATTTCCCTTGAGATAGATCTGCTAACAGGGAAAGAAAATTGATTTGAATAAAATAACAATGTCGTAGATAACGTTCAGGAAGGCTAAGGACTTATCTACATGAACTCTTCCCTCCTAAAATAGCCTTTTTAGCAACCTTCCCAGTTAGAAAGACATGAAAATAATAGCCATCTCGCGTGTCTTCCCAACAACATAAAATCTTTATAAGTTAATGGGCAATGACTATTTAATTTCACCATTTAAGCATCACGCAATGTAGGGGGGGGGGAGAGGGGGGGGCCAGCTTTGCCTTAATGGAAAAATATACTGTATTAGTACCGACATTTTCCTGCCTCCTTTGACGGCTAATACTGAAAAATATTTATTTTGGGGTTCACAAAGCAGATTTCCCATGTGCGTCACGTATTTGCATTTTTCTCAAAACGTTATCTATGAGAACAATATTGAGTATTTAGGCTTCAAATAAAGTGCTACCATAATATAACAACTTATTGTTAATATGGCGAGAGTAGGGGTGGGGGTTTACTGAAGGCTGAAAACTAAAAAAGTCCGTCACGCAGGGGCTGCGTAAACTAAGCAGATTTCCCACGTGAAGTTTAGAACAGAGAATTTTCATGAGAGCCGAACAGTTACGGAAACGGTCGAACTAGCTTTTGCCGGAAACACGACTACAACAGAAGTTGGCAGATTTCATCTTGTCCGTTGCGCTTAATAAAAATGCAAATATCTCGGTTAATATTCAATATAGAGAATAGATGTATAGAACAATATTTATAGTAAATTTAATTTGCAATAAGATTGGTTTTATACAACTTTTCGATGCGACGTATAGTAACGGAGATATTTCGAATTTTAGAAAACCCCCCTCTAAACTCCCCCTCTCAGTGGTCCGATTTCAGCGGTTAACGAACTTGATCTTCCTTTTTACATAAAACAATTAAATACCGAGTTTGGTGACGATTAAACTAAAATTGCGACCGATAGAGTGTTAACAGACAAATATATATATATATATAGATATATATATATATATATATATATATATATATATATATATATATATATATATATATATATACTAGCTCAGATACCCGGCTTCGCCCGGGAATTGATTTGAGGCTGAATGGTGATGGTATTTTTTTGGCAAGGCTTTACTTTGCACAATATTTTGATATTTACCCGTCCCAGTGTTTAGGGTTAATACCCGTTGTTGGCATTTGTTAATAATAAAATTAATTTTTTATGTAAGTCTTCACTGTCCTCCAAATTGTCATATTTCCCGTCTCCTGTGCATTATGCTTAGATTTGAATTATTAAGGAGAAAATATTGACATACATTTTAATTAATTTTTTCAGGTGAGGCACCTCATAGTTCATATTGAAAAGAAGTGTTGAGCAAATTTCTCTAAATAACAAAATAAACAACTTTTGTTATGTGCATATTTGCCGAAAATGGAATAGGAAATCATTATTATTAATTTCAGGCCTCCCTTATAACCCCCACTCCTGCCCGTCCCTAGAAATGTTAGTATGGCTTATTATAATGAAATCGTTAGTATTAATTCACCTAGCGAGTTTGGTTTAGTTCGGTTGAGTCTTTAGTGCCAAATAAAATTGTGGACTCCCGCTTTAGTTTATAGCGTATAACTCATTTATGCTTCCGTATACGGCAAAAGTGCATATAACAAAAGTTACTCTAAATAACAAAATAAACAACTTTTATTATGTGCATATTTGCAGAAAAAGAAATAGGAAACGAAATATCGCTATTTTTAATTTCAGGCTTCCCTTATAACCCCCACTCCTGCCCGTCCCTAGAAATGTTAATATAGCTTATTATAATGAAGGCGTTAGTACTAATTCACATACCGAGTTTGGTTTAATTCGGTTGAGTCTTTAGTGCCAAATAAAATTGTGGACTCCCGCTATAGTTTTTAGCGTATAACTCATTTATATTTCCGTATATGGCAAAAGTGCATATAACAAAAGTTACTCTAAATTACAAAATAAACAACTTTTGTTATCTGCTTATTTGCTGAAAAAAGCAATAGGAAACGAAATATCGCTATTTTTAATTTCAGGCCTCCCTTATAACTCCCACTCCTGTTCGTCTTAGAGAATTAATATACCCTAAAGTCTAAGTTGGGCTAGTAGTAATATACATACCAAGTTTCATAAAATTCGGTTCAGCCGTTTATGCGTGAAAAGGTAACAAACAAACAAATAAACAAACAGACACGAAAGAAACAAAATGTAGTTATGGTGTCTATGGCATGTGAAACGAATAGTTATCGTGAAATTTCGCGAAAAAAATCAATGTACAGACAGAGGTTATAATTTTATATATATACTAGCTCAGATACCCGGCTTCGCCCGGGAATTAATTTGAGGCTGAATGGTGATGGTATTTTTTTGGCAAAACTTTACTTTGCACAATATTTTGACATTTACCCGTCCCAGTGTTTAGGGTTAATACCCGTTGTTGGCATTTGTTAATAATAAAATTAATTTTTTATGTAAGTCTTCACTGTCCTCCAAATTGTCATATTTCCCGTCTCTTGTGCATTATGCGTAGATTTCAGTTATTCCCGCTTTAGTTTATAGTGTATATCTCGTTTATACTTTGTTAAAAAACAAAAATGAATATGATAAAAGTTACTCTAAATAACAAAATAAACAACTTTGGTTATGTTCATATTTGCCGAAAAACGAATAGAAAACGAAATACCGCTATTTTTAAATTCGGGCATCCCTTAAAACCCCCACTCCTGCCCGTCCCTAGAAATGATGGTATGGCTTGTTATAATGAAAGCGTTAGTGCTAATACACATACCGAGTTTTATTTATGGTTGGGTCTTTTGTCCCAAATAAAATTAATGTCTCCCGCTATTATTTTTAGTGTATAACTCATTTATATTTAGGTATACGACGAAAGTGTACATAACAAAAGTTACTCTAAATAATAAAATAAATAACTTTTTTAATGTGCATATTTGCCAAAAAAACAATAGGAAACGAAATATCGCTATTTTTAATTTCAGGCCTCCCTTATAACCCCCAGTCCTGCCCGTTCCTAGAAATGTTAGTATAGCTTATTATAAAAAAGGTGCTAGTGCTAACTCACATACCGAGTTTGGTTTAGTTCGGTTGAGTTTTTTGGGCCAAATAAAATTGTTGACTCTCACTATAATTTTTAGGGTATAACGCCTTTATACTTCGGTATACGACAAAAGTGTATATAACAAAAGTTACTCTAAATAACAAATTAAACAACTTTTGTTATGTGCATAATTGCCGAAAATGCAATAGGAAACGAAATATCACTATTTTTAATTTCAGGCCTCCCTTATAACCCCCACTCCTGTTCGTCTCAGAAAATATTAACATAGCCTAAAGTCTAAGTTGAGTTAGTAGTAATATACATACTAAGTTTCATAATATTCGGTTTAGCCGTTTATGCGTGAAAAGGTAACAAACAAACATACACGAAAGAAAAAAAAGTTATGGTGTCTATGACATGTGAAACGAAAAAGAATCTTAAAATTTTGAGAAAAAAATCGATGTACAGACAAAGGTTATAATTTTATATATATATATACTAGCTGAGATACCCGGCTTCGCTCGGGAATTCATTTGGGGGTGAATGTTGATGTTATATTTTTGGCAAGGCTTTACTTTGCACAATATTATGACATTTACCCGTCCCAGTGTTTAGGGTTAACACCCGTCGTTTATGTGGATTTGTTAATAATAAAATTATTTTTTTATGCGAGACTTCACTGTTCTGCATATTTCCCGTTTCCTGTGCATTTATGCATAGATTTGAATTATTAATGAGAAAATATTGACATACATTTGAATAAACTTTTTCATTTGAGGTACCTGGTAGTTCACATTGAAAAGAAGTGTTGAAAAAATTTCTCTAAATAACAAATTAAACAACTTTTGTTATTTGCATATTTGCCGAAACCCCAATAGGAAATCACTATTTTAATTTCAGGTCTCCCTTACAACTCCCACTCCTGCCCGTCCCTAGAAATAGTATGGCTTATTATAAGGAAGGCGTTAGTGCTAATTCAAATACCGAGTTTGGTTTAGTTCGGTTGAGTCTTTTGTGCCAAATAAAATTGTGGACTCCCGCTATAGGTTTTAGCGTATAACTCATTTATACTTCCGTATACGGCAAAAGTGCATGTAACAAAAGTTACTCTAAATAACAAAACGAATAACTTTTGTTATGTGCATATTTGTTGAAAAAGCAATAGGAAACGAAATATCACTATTTTTAATTTCAGGCCTTCCATATAACCCCCACTCCTGCCCGTCCCTAGAAATGTTAGTCTGGCTTGGTATAAGGATGGCGTTAGTACTAATTCAAATACCGAGTTTGGTTTAGTTCGGTTGAGTCTTTTGTGCCAAATAAAATTGTGGACTCCCTCTATAGTTTTTAGAGTATAACTCATTTATACTTCCGTATACGGCAAAAGTGAATATAACAAAAGTTACTCTAAATTACACAGTAAACAACTTTTGTTATGTTCATATATGCCGAAAAACCAATAAGAAACGAAATATCGCTATTTTTAATTTCTGGCTTCCCTTATAACCCCCACTCCTGCCCGTCCCTAGAAATGTTGGCATGGCTTGTTATAATGAAAGCGTTAGTGCTAATATACATACCGAGTTTTATTTAGTTTGGTTGATTCTTTTGTGCCATATAAAATAGTTCACTTCCTCTATAGGTTTTAGCGTATATCTCGTTTATAACTCGGTATACGACGAAAGTGTATATAACAAAAGTTACTCTAAATAACAAAATAAACAACTTTTGATATGTGCATATTTGCCGAAAAACCAATAGGAATCGAAATATCGCTATTTTTAATTTCTGGCTTTCATTATAACCCCCACTCCTGTTCGTCTCAGAGGATATTAATATAGCCTAAAGTCTAAGTTGGGTTAGTAGTAATATACATACCAAGTTTCATAAAATTCGGTTCAGCCGTTTATGCGTGAAAAGGTAACAAACAAACAGACACCAAAGAAACAAAATGCAGTTATGGTGTCTATGACATGTGAAACGAAAAGTTATCGTGAAATTTCCTGAAAAAAAATCAATGTACAGAGCTTACAATTTTATATATATATATATATATATAAAATTGTAACCTCTGTCTGTACATTGATTTTTTTCGCGAAATTTCACGATAACTTTTCGTTTCACATGTCATAGACACCATATCTGCATTTTGTTTCTTTCGTGTATGTTTGTTTGTTTGTTTGTTTGTTTGTTTGTTTGTTTGTTACCTTTTCACGCATAAACGGCTGAACCGAATTTTATGAAACTTGGTATGTATATTACTACTAACCCAACTTAGACTTTAGGCTATATTAATTTTCTCTGAGATGAACAGGAGTGGGGGTTATAAGGGAAGCCTGAAATTAAAAATAGCGATATTTCGTTTTTCTATTAGTTTTTCGGCAAATATGCACATAACAAAAGTTGTTTGTTTTGTTATTTAGAGTAACTTTTGTTATATACACTTTTGTCGTTATACCGATGTTTAAATGCGTTATACGCTAAAAATTATAGAGGGAGTAAACAAAATTATTTGCCAAAAAAGACTCAACTGAACTGAATAAAACTCGGTATGTGTATTAGCAGTGAGGCCTTCATTATAATAAGCCATACCAACATTTCTATGGACGGGCAGGAGTGGGGGTTATAAGGGAAGCCTGACAATTTAAAAATAGCGATATTTCGTTTCCTATTGGTTTTTCCGCAAATATAAACATAACAAAAGTTGTTTATTTTGTTATTTGGAGTAACTATTGTCGTATACCTAAGTACGTTAAAACTTTAGCGGGAGCCAACAATTTTATTGGGCACTAACGGCTGAACCGAACTTAACAAAACTCGATATGTCAATTACCATTAATTCTTCCATGATTATAAGTTATATTAAAATTTTTAGGTTCGAACGGGAGGGGGGTTATAAGGGAGGCCTGAAGTAAAAATCCACCATATATACATGTATAAGAGACGGAAAATATAAAAATATCGTAGACTGTGAAGAATTATCGAACAAATATTCTATTATTAGCAAATCCATGGCAACGACGGGTATCAATCCTAAACACTGGGACGGGTGTAAATGTCAAAATATTGTGCAAAGTCAAGCCTTGCCAAAAAAATATCATCACCATTCAGCCTCAAATGAATTCCCGGCGAAGCCGGGTATCTGAGCTAGTATATATATATATATATCTTGTATATATATATACATTGATTTTTTTCGCGAAATTTCACGATAACTTTTCGTTTCACATGTCATAGACACCATATCTGCATTTTGTTTCTTTCGTGTATGTTTGTTTGTTTGTTTGTTACCTTTTCACCCACACACGGCTGAACCGAATTTTATGAAACTTGGTATGTATATTACTACTAATCCAACTTAGACTTTAGGCTATATTAATTTTCTCTGTGAGACGAACAGGAGTGGGGGTTATAAGGGAAGCCTGAAATTAAAAATAGCGATATTTCGTTTTCTATTGGTTTTTCGGTAAATATGCACATGACAAAAGTTGTTTATTTTGTTATTTAGAGTAACTACTCTTGTTATATACACTTTTGTCGTATACCAAAAGTTTAAATGCGTTATAACTCTAAAAATTATAGCGGCAGTCAACAATATTATTTGCCAAAAAAGACTCAACCGAACTAAATAAAACTCGGTATGTGTATTAGCAGTGAGGCCTTCATTATAATGAGCCATACTAACATTTCTATGGACGGGCAGGAGTGGGGGTTATAAGGAAAGCCTGAAATAAAAAATAGCGATATTTCGTTTCCTATTGGTTTTTCCGCAAATATAAACATAACAAAAGTTGTTTATTTTGTTATTTGGAGTAACTTTTGTTATATGCACTTTTGTCGTATACCTAAGTATAAATGAGCCATACGTTAAAACTTTAGCGGGCACTAACGGCTGAACCGAACTTAACAAAACTCGGTATGTCAATTAGCATTAATTCTTCCATGATTATAAGTTATATTAAAATTTTTAGGTTCGAAACGGGAGGGGGGTAAAAGGGAGGGCCTGAAATAAATGTTCACCATATTTACATGTATAAGAGACGGGAAATATAAAAATATCGAAGACTGTGATGCCTTATCGAACAAATAATTCTATTATTAGCAAATCCACGGCAAAGAAGGGTATCAATCCTAAACACTGGGACGGGTAAATGTCAAAATATTGTGCAATGTAAAGCCTGCTAAAAAATACCATCACCATTTAGCCTCAAATGAATTCCCGGGGCGAAGCCGGGTATCTGAGCTAGTATATATATATATATATATATTTATATATATATATTATATATATATATATATATATATATATACTAGCAGGCCCTGCCACGCGTTGCTGTGGCTAAAGTTATTGTTATATTACATTGTAGTATACAATTTAAGAGGAACGGTAGGAGAACATCAGTCACGGGGTCCACCATGCTTTTTACATAGATGGTATTTGTAAAAAAATATGGGGACCTCCATGACAGATTTATCATTTAGCAATATTACAATTGCTGTTTCCTCTGCTTCTTCAATGAAATTATACTGGCACCGAGTCGTTACGCGCTCTTCACAATTGCCCATAAAATAAATTTGAAGAAATTTCGGATTATCATCAGGCATTGGCATCAATGATCCAATTTTGTGGTATACCTGGACTTGTATTTTGAATGTAGTTTCAAAATTACGTCCATCGGATGCAAGATCGCAAATTTTAGTTGCCCCAAATGACGTCATTTGGAAGCAAGAATTAAATTTGCGTATCTTACGCAAAAATAATTTTGAATCATCTGAATTCCCTGCAAGAAGGGATAATAAAGGTTCTGGCGGAGCGGGTAGAGGTGGCAGCACGACTTTTCCTGCTGCGCAGCACATACCCGCAGCTTCATTTCGAAATTTCAACGACTGACAATATTGACATACTTTATCCATTCCACCGATAGCAATTTTTGAATGCACAGAGTAGTTAATATCTGGTGCATATTCAAAAGCAAGACGAACGAATGATGTACGTATTAATGAGCGGCTGATCCGTTGCCTTTGTTGTTCTTGTGCTCGTACTGTACCTATGTTTTGTTCTCGTGCCGCTCTTGTTTCGTAAAGGGCGCATTTACACCAGACGAGCAAATGCTCATTCTATCCCCACTCCATTAAATTATTTTGATGTAAACAGGCTTAGAGCATTCTTTCGTTGCTCTATTGTGTTCTATGGAATATTCTAAGAATGCTCGCTCGCTTGATGTAAACGGCGCAGAGCGTGCGAACAGTTGCTTAGAGCATTCTTTCGTGTTCGGACGTGCTCGCTCGACGGAGCGGTCTCATCAAAGCGTTCTAGTGTTCTAGCGATTTAACTACGTACTTGTTGACTTACTTATGGATTGGTCTCAAGAAAAAATGTTTATTAATGATAGAGGCCTACCAAAATCATAGATGTCTGTGGGATCCGACTTTTGAGCACTATAAAAATACAAAGCGCAAACAAGATGCTTGGCAGGACATTGCAAATGTACTGGAATGTAATTTCGAAGAGACAAAAAAAAAGATGGATTCGCTCCTTGCATCATACCGCCGAGAAAGGCAAAAAAAAATGACTACAAAGTCAGGCAGCGGAGCCGACTGTACTTATAATTCAAAATGGTTTGCGTTTAAAAGTATGCACTTTTTAATGGATAAATATAAGCCGAGGAAAACATTACATTTCGACACTGATCAAAATAAAAACACGGTGAGTACTTATTAATTTTTTTATTGTTCATTTTTTGAATTAAATGGTGGGTATCTACATAAATTTAAAACATTGCGAAAAGGTGTTCATAGATAATTAAAATTATGCAATATTGTTTTTGCCATGGTAAAATATTAGTGAAATTAAAATAGTCTTGTTGAAGGGTTCAAATTTCTCCACTGGCCTGGAATAACAACGCCATCTTCAATTCTGTCCATCATGCCCGGAGAATTATATAGTTTCCTAGAAGCTTTTCTTTTCATCAAATAGTTATGTAGGTGTAACACAACCATAATGACGATAGATGCTTTATCTGGTTGTAGTAACATAGGTTTCCGCAATATACGAAAAACTGCTGAAAGTATGCCAAAAGCATTTTCTACTATTCGTCTTGCTCTTGACAAACGATAGTTGTAAATCCGTTTTTCGGATCCCTGGCATGAGTACCAGGATACGGCTTCATGATGTGTTTTTGTAATGGGAATGCGTCATCTGCTACAAATACGAATGGCACATTCTGTTGTCTTCCTGGAAGGCTTTTATCATTAGGCAAATGTAATTCATTATTTTGTAGTTTCTGATATAAAGTAGTGTTTCTGAAAACTCCGCCATCTGATATTCTGCCTTGACAACCAACATCGGCAAATATAAAATTGTAGTCAGCATCTACAATTGCCATTAATACCACACTAAATGTGGATTTATAATTAAAGAAGTCGCTCCCGCTATTAACAGGTGCTTGTATGACGCAGTGCTTCCCATCTATAGCACCGACACAATTTGGAAAATTCCACTTCTCTTCAAATTCCTGAGCAATTGATAGCCATTCATCTTCTGTTGAGGGTGTCTGAAATTAATAAAAGTTATTTTAGCTTGTACATTAATTAAACTGTTTTTTCATTTAGGCTGATGAGCAGGGGCATGAGCATGAGCGAAATGAACATGAAGGATCTGCGGTAGAGACCCTAATGAAAGTACACAGACTGTGTCTGACTGTGTAACACAGTCAGACACAACACATCAGCAAACTGCAGCTTCCGAAGGATCAAGCAACATGACAACACAATCGCAACCTTCAACTTCGCAGGGATACAGTCACGCGAACATACTACGAAAAAGAGCTAAAACTACAGATCCTCGAGCAGACGAAGCCTACCGTATTTTAAAAGATACATATGAATCAAAGATAAGGGACAAGAGTCAAGCTTTTGGAAATCACGTAGCTTCAAAACATCGTGAATATTCAAAACGCACGAAAGCATATGTTGAACATTATATAAATAATATACTGTTTGACGCTGATATGGGGAAATATGAATTATGAGCAAAGTTTTGCATCAACTCCGACGTATTCATATTCGGACAGTTCACAAAACACATTACCGAATTCTGTAACCACAGATCACCACCATCCAACCAGATAACAACAATTGCATTGGAAAACAATTCACAAAATACTATAAACACTGGACAACAATTACACATTCCGAATTCCAATGATACCGAAAACTGCCGAGACTGAAGAAACAGTCCTTTAGCGTATTTCATTAACAATTTTAAGTAACTTTTTTCTTATTCTAAGTATATTATTTTTTGTGCTAGCAATACTGATTAATAAATATTTTAAAAATAGTGAATATAATTTTGTTTACTTACCTTAGTGTAGTCTTGCAATGCTTCAATTATCGCAGTACACACTTGAGGTATAACATGACATATTGTAGATTTGGAAATTTTAGTCAAATACATCAGGCTTCCATAGGAATCTCCAGTTGCCAAAAAATCTTAATGTCACTGCTAGCCTGTCATATGCAGGAATCGAGTCTCTAAAATTTGTGCTTGACTTCCGAATTCTGTCGCTGATCAAAGATAATAAATGATTAAAATCTTCAGGCGCCATTCTACAAAAATTTTGGAACTGACCACTTTCTTCTTGTTCTTGCATGTCTACCATTGTCTCTCCTACATTATCCAGTATCCTTCGGTGCATTAAATTGGTCACCCACCAACGTCTCTTCCTTCTTTTCCTTTGTGTTTTTAGACGAAATAATTAAATATGCAGCACTTGCAATTATAATATCGCTGTCTGAGTCGAAACATAACGAAGCACTATCACCAACCGCATAATTGACACAAATGAGCAAAGAGCGTTCGTTCGGTGGATGTAAACATCTGTACATTCTAGGATCTAGTTTTTGGTTCTTATTCTTGCTTCTTGATATTTTGGTGTAAAACTCTTGAAAGAGCATTTGCTTACAAGAAAAGAATGCTCTTGCTCTAGTTCTGGCTCTTTGTTCGTTTGGTGTAAATGCGCCTTTATATTCTGTTGCAGACGTTCGCTACGCTGTTCTTGAGATTCTTGTGCACGACCTTCTGCTGTCCTAATTCTTTTGAGCTGTATTTCTTGTATCGACTTGTTCTGGCAACTGATGAGCTCTTTCAACACGTTTGCGTCGTGCCTCTCTGGTGTTTGCGTTGTTGAGGTTAGATTTTTATTTTTTTCGGTGGCATTTGACTGAAAATATTTATTTAATCGTTTAAAAATATATTAATTAATTATTATAATTATGTGATAATACTACATGTATATATTTTATAATTATAGAATTTTGAATAATGAAGCACAAATAAGTAAAAAGCAGGAATAATTTTCACTGTATTATCATCACTATAATTTGAATTTGATTTACACTTCGGTCTAAGTAAACACGTGGTTTGGCTATGCTAACACCAAAAATTAAAAAAAGTAGAAATAATTGAATTTCACGGTATTTCGTTTACTACAAAATAAATTTAATTTATACTTTAGCCTAAATAACACGTGGTAATCATGCTATTGAATTGTAGCTTATATGACACGTTTGTCGGTTTATCATAGCAGTGCCATCTATTGATTACTTACTCAATCAAGTCGAAAAGTAATGACATCTGTTAGAATCTTTTGGAGTTATCAGATAATTGTGACTGTCAATTAATTATAGACAATAATTTGCAATAAAATAAAATTGCGACTATAATTAAAGATCTAAGCTATCCTATCTCTCAAGTTGGACCAGACTGCTCACGGTGTGCCAATTTAATTTAAAAGTCCGTTAAGTAGTTTAGGAGTCCATCGCGGACAAACATCGTGACAGGAGATTTATATATATTAAGATATATATAATTTCGAACGAGCCTCATTTTCGTCATCTCCTAGGTAGAATCGAGGGACATTTGAGAAATTTTTTGCGTTATGAGTACGACCTCAATAGTTGATTTCCCTTCGGGGAAATCTGTTTAAAAAACCGATGCCCGCGGCGATGGGAAGTTACTGAAGGCTAAAAACAAGAATAACTCGGTTAATATTTGACTTCGATGCTGACATGGTTGGGAAGAAATGCATAGATCAAAAATTGTAGATCATCAAGAGTTTAATAACATTTTTAGCAGATTTCCCTTAAGGGAAAGCAGCTATTGAGGTCGTACTCATGACGCGAGTTTCGAATAATTTCTTCAAATGTCCATCGATCCTACCCAGGAGATGACGAAAATGAGGTCCGTTCAATTAATATATATATATATATATATATATATATATATATATATATCTATATATATATATATATATCTATATATATATATATATATCATCCTATATATATATATATATATATATATATATATATATATATATATATATAGATAGATAGATATAATTTATATATTTGTCTCTTCACACTCCAGCGTTTGTAATTTTTGTCTGATCGTTACCAAACTCGGAATTTAATCTTTTTAGTAAAAAGGAAGATCAAGTTCGTTAATGGCTAAAATCGGAACCAGTGGGGAGGGGGGGTTTAGAGAGGGGGGGATTTTCGAAAATTCGAAATATCTCCGTTACCATACGTGGGTTCAAAAAAATTGTATAGAACCAATCTTATTGAAAATTAAATTTACTACAAATATTGTTCTATAGATTTATTCTGTATCTTTAATATTAACCGAGATATTTGGATTTGTATTGTATATGTTCGGGAGTTTCCGCGAGCGCACTAGCGCTAGTGTGGGCCGTTTCACTAACTATTCGTCCTCGTGAGAATAGGTTATTACTAGGCAGATTTCTCTATTGTAAAACTTCACGTGGGAAATCTGCTTAGTTTACACAGCCCCTGCGTGAACGGACTTTTTTACGTTTCACGTTTGCTAAATCAAGTTATTCGTATTCTCTTGTTTTCTGCCTTCAGTAATCCTTCTACACATCAGATCTTTATATATGAATGGAGAATACGCGGTGATATGAGATCACAAGTTGTTATTCCAGCACTTAGGAAATCTGCTTAGTTTACGCAGCCCCTGCGTGACAGATTTTTTAAGCATAGAAATAGAGAATATGGGGTTAAAGGATATCACAAGTGTGTTATATCAATTCTAAGTCTCCTTGTAAATACCAAATATTTTTTCAAGAGATCTTTACTATGCGAGATACATGCAAATTGTGTGATGACGTCATCAAGTAAGATTTTACGTTCTTGTCTCAAGAATGTATTTGATTTATACCACATACTCGATTTTTCGGGGGGGGGGATTCGAAAATTATAAATACCCCGTTATAATGAGTCTTATCGGAAAGTGTAATATTACCAATTTTATTAAATTACTGGAGTTCAATAATTGTTCTTCTATGCATTATTTCGTACCTCAAATATTAAGCGAGGTATTCGTACTTTCTTGTTTTCTGGATTCAGTAGTCCCCTCCCCTCCCCCAACCCTTCTACTCATCTGTTTTTTTTTACATAAGTAGATATTGAGAGTATGTGGTGAGATGTGATCACAAATGAGTCATACCAACACTTGGCAAATCTGCTTAGTTTACGAAGCTCTTGTGTGACAAATTTTTCCATCTTTCTCTATAAATAACTGGCCTTATTTATCAACCCCCTAGTCTTTCCTGCCTTCCTTTACAAGTGTCTTTTCGACCTTTCTATACAAGTTCCAGCCTTTCTCTGCAAACGTATCTTTCTGCTTTTCGCTAGAAGTGTTTAGCCTTTTCTTGGTCTGGTGGTCGTATACTTTTTGGTGTTGTGTTGCGAAACATTTTATAGAGGGAGTGCATTGACGTCTAACATAAGTTTTTTTCATAATTGTTCTTAGAATGGTCAGAAATTTGAAAAAAAAAAAAAACTTATCCCCGCTAAATTTGAATAGAAAATCAGACAAACCCTAGAATTTTATTTACTTTATGTAGAAGTGTGTGCTGATAAAAAATGCTCTGAATGAGGTGAAGCATTTCTTTGAGAAGGTCCGTTGACATCAGCATCCAGGACGGAGAAATTGGATACTTGCCCTCGAAGGATTTGGTTGCATGGATAAACAGTATGCATAGTCTATTAATAAAAACTGATCTGATGTCAGTTTTGCTGCGCCAGAGAATTTCTAGAATTGTAAATTTAAACTTGAAGACGAGACTTGAACTCATTTATTGTTGCTTTTGGGGAGAAAGACAACACTGGAGTATCACACCTGTCCACTGAAAGAGGAAAAAGGATTGAGTTTTGTAGAAAATGAGGAAAAATAATTTGGTCACATTTTTACAAGTTCGTAATCATTCCCTGTCGTGATTGGGGACGAAAATGTTTTGGTCACAAGTAAGATTAAAATTATCTATTCTTTAAATTAAACATTTTTTCTAAAATTCACCTGAAGAATATGGATAGAGAGCGATCGAAAATCAGCAGTTCGCCTACAAATAGAATCTCTTCAGCTGAGTATTTGTATTTCTGTGTTTTTACCATTAGTAAATCTCCGTATCTTTTCCTGTGTTTAGACATAAAATAACCCATTGTGTCAACAATAATTTTATCTGTAATTTAAAGTCTTGATTATGTACCTTACTAAGGGAGAAATAGAGAATTGATTATGATAAAGCCATTCTGGAATGTGGAAAATCTGCCTTATTTACCCAGCCTGCTTAATGAAGTTTTTAGTTATTAAATTACTTAACACCTAATTTTCTTATTGTTGTGAGTTTATTTAAATAGAGCTTTTATAAAAAGGGCATTTTGAGATGACAGCTGTGCGACAATTGAGTATGTAAAAGATCTCCTTAGTTTATGCAGGTCCTGGGTAATATATTATTTCACAATTTAGTTTGACCATTTCCAAATTTGATATCTAAATGTTTCATATTAAAGAAATAGGTGATTTTTTTTTAATAGGCTGGATTCAAACCAGAAGTGGGGCTTTAGAAAAGGAGAAATTTGAAATTGAACTAGGAGGAAGTTGAGGGTTTACTGGAGTAAAACAAAATCATATGTATTTCTGTTTTTTATTCAGAGCATTCTGTATTATAATAATTTTCTGGATAAAACTTCTTTTTGGGGCCAAATTACATAATATGATACATTTTGGAATTTTTTATTGATAGCCATGTCAGCTTCGTACTGACTTGCAGGCACCTGGGCCAGCCGTTTATTACAGAATTAATATCAGGCCGAGTTATCCATGTGGTCTTTATAATTGTGTTAGTAAGTTTATCACTAAATGTCTTTCGTCAAGACTGAATTTCGATTCATGATTAGATTGGTTTCTTATTATAAGAGAAATAGAGAATAGAATGAGAGATGGTATCATTAGCATTTTATTCTTGGACATATGAAATTTGTTTAAATTGTGTAGCACTTATGTTTTGGACTTTTTATATGGCACGTGCACAGGTAATGCCTATTTTCAGGCAAGGGAGTATAGATTAGCAATTATTCCAGATGGAAACTTCTAATTTCTGATAATTTGAAGAGTGCTAGTACAGGATGTAAAAATTTACAACTTGGAATGGAGTAACCAGAGTTTCTTGTGATTAAGGCTTTGAACCTTATTTTCACCAGCTTATTAGTCTTTTTTTAAATTTAGTTTTTAATCATACTTTTCATTTTTGTTATGACATATTTAAGGGTGTGTCCTTTACAGGGTTCATAACAGTTTAAGTAAATTAAATTGGAAAGGAAAATGTGTGTCATGCAAGCAATTGCCTTATGGCTAAATTATTGATGTAAATATTTTATTTTCAGGCCAAAAAATTCTTGGACCCAAGTTCTATTTTTCAAACGGATATTGATGAAGCTTTACAACGGGTAGAAGTGAGTTTACAATCTCTTATTGCCTATAGGTAATTATAATTTAACGTTTATTACATAGAATACTCTCCAAACCTTGCAAGATCTTTGACATGACTTTGATTAACTACATTGTTGAGATCATGATCAAATAATACTATTTAGATCTGTATTTAGAAAATTAAAAATGAAAGTGTGCCATGAAGCAAGTTAAGTCTCATAATGACTGTTACTGAAGTTTATAATTGTTTTAGAGATACATTTAATGAATTTAGAGAAAAATTAGCTTCTTATTTTCGTGATGGTGCTACTACTCAACTTTGGACATTTCATCCTAATGTTGTTTTTGAAAGATTTAACAAATTTAAAGAGAGATTACATACAATTAAGGTAAACGTTTTCATTGATAGTTTTTAAACAGCTTTTACAATAATATGAATTCATTATGCAGTAGAAATAAGACAAAATTTAATTAAAGGTAAAATTTGCTTTTCTTTTTTGTCTTCCAGAAATTTTATTTGACAGTACTGGAATTTATTAAATTAGAAAGAATTGAAATAGGAAATGTTAAAGGCAGTGTTTTGAGCTCACAACTGGTTGCTATTTCTCAACAGTTCAATTCTTATTTAACTGAGTTTTCAACAAAATCATATGATGTTCTTAACCCTGATGATCCTACTTTTCAAGATGATTATCACACTTTTCAAAGAAATATATGTGATTTAGATAAACGTCTCTCAGCTATATTGTGTTTGGCATTTGATGACTGTTCAAATTTGGAGGGAGCATTTAAGGTATTGTGAGTTATCTCTTTCCCATTGCTTCATTTTTATTAATTCTCTGTTTTTATTAATTAAAGTAATCATTTAATATCTTAAATTACTTCATCGGCAAGTTACTTGACCATTAATATACTACCACCATTATTAGTATCTATAATTTTAAGGCTTGGAGCTGTTTTCCAGATACCGATTCTATAAAGGTTATTGAATGTAATAGCACTCGGAACAGCTTGAGAAATATAATGAAGTGTAATGAAGACTGTAACATTTAATGTTTTATCAAAGAAATGTGGGTCGATGATTCTTCCTTGGAAGATACCACACTTTTTTCTTGTATGAAACTATGCAGGTGGAAAAATGTATTCCTTTTAAGAAAAATTACTAAGCAATTAGTATAAAATAAATTAATTCTAAGAACGTTTTTTGTAAAAATTTTTTGGATTCATTCACGATTACTTTCGAGTTATTTTGTTTTATATACTTTTTTTCTTAAATTTTAGAATCTGTTTCCTTTCCCATAGACTAGTTTCAACGATAATTTTGTTGGCTACAACTTTTATGTCCCAGCATTTTTTAATAAAATGTGCCCTTTCTGAAATAAAATTTGTGCATTTTACAGCTAAAGAATGTGTCAAATTGAAAAATTCACTGATATAAACTCGTTTTAAAATTTGATTTTCTACAAGAATACGCTATAAAAAGTATGGCATCCTATTGGAAATTCCAAAGTTATGGTTGCTGGAGAGATACTGGAGAAGATTATGTGGTTGACTATTGACTAAAAATATTCTTCAAGGGTCACAATTATGGCACACCAAGTCTCAGCGTTTTATTAATACAATTGGGAACTCCATGCCAATTCGTCGTAATTTTTGCTTGATCGATACCAAACTTGGTATTTTAAACGTTTTATGTAAAAATGAAGATCAAGTTCGTTAACAACTAAAATCGAACCAGTGGGGGGGGGGGGTTAGAGGAGAATTTCAAAAACTCAAAAAATTTCCATTTTTATGCAGCATATCTAAAATGCATATAAAATCATTATTATTGCAAATGCAATGTTCTAAAAATGTTGTTACATACGATTTTTCATTATCATGATTATTTACCGAGATGTTTGCATTTTTTTTAGTTTTTGGCCTTCAGTAACCCCCTCCCCTCCTACTCATGTCATATTAAAAATAGCTGTTATATTATGAAGCACATAATTTGAAGTACCAAATATTGTTCTCATTGAACTTTTACGTTTTGGGATAAATGCAAATACGTGAAGCATGTGGGAAATCTGCTTAGTTAACAGCCCCTGTGTGGCAGGCTTTTCTGTTAGTAATATATATTGTCCTCAGAAATGAGTCATTAAAACATGACTACTGTTTAATTTTAGTTATAGTTTACTACTGTTACTGTATAGGCAGTAAGTATGTATCAGTATTCACTATATTGAGGTAATATCAGCAAATTCAAGACCTATTATCTATCATTCATAAATGACTTTCACTTCACTCCCCATCAAACATCTGTGGGTCCCAATGTTTTGATCACCTGAATAAAAAATTTGCCTGAAAATCAAAATATTCCAAATAACTGGAAGAAAATAATTGCAGTATTAACACTTTCTACAGTTGAGATATCAGATAAAAAGAAAATGGTACTATACAAACGAGAAATTCTCATTTGTCGATGAAGTTCTCAAACTCATGAAAGGATTAAATTTAAATACACATTTTCATCATTAAAATTTTATGGAGTAAAAGAAATGTATAGAAGAAAAAGATAAATTTGCTAAAGAATTATTCAAGAAGTTGTTTGATACACCAAATTCCAGATATACTTATATGGCTTGTCATAAGGTGAATTTTTCTCAGCTCAAAGCGAAATGTATATAGTGTACAACAAATTGCAAAATAGGTGGCCTTTGGAAAGATAAAACGGAGAAGATCTTTACAGAGATTCTGTCATTAGCAGTAACTATAGTAATACTAAAGAAAGTATCTATTGGAAACAAATGTGACTTTGGCATCCCATTTTGTTAGAAGAATTCAACCCTATCCTTGCGAATATGGATTTAAAAAAAAATATTTTTGCATTGACTGCTTTATGGGAGCAAAAGTTGAAGTCAGCATTAAAGTCAATATAAACCATTAGAATGATTTGTAGATTTGAAGCAGAATCATCAGAAACAGATGGTCTTAAAGAATCACCTTCATGAAAGTTCTTAATAAGAGAAAACAGAAGTATTAGCAAAGTCTTAGAGAAACGGGGAGTATATTTTATTGGAGCCATCTTAAGAATTCATCTCAAATGCATTTTAAAGTAAAATTAGGGCAGAAGGGTAGAGAAACGGCCTGAAAACATTTTTGGAAGTCATCAAGCATTTCATGGATTTCAATGAATGTTAGTAATATGAAAAGAGTTACTTAGAACGGAACCAAATCATGACGATTATGAGATATAGTCTTTGATGTTGATGATGAAAGAAGAGTTTAATTTGAAGACTTTGCTGGCTTAAGATTTTTGATCTTCAAATTAAAACTGAACACATTGATAATTAACTGAAGTCTTTTTGAAACAACATTTTATTTAGTTATGTTCTTTTTAACGTAATTTTTAATTTTTATATGTGATTTTTCTTTAATATGTATTGAAGTACATTACAATTATTTCTCTCTTATTTACTCAGTAAATTTATTGAACTTAAAAAATGCACAGCATAATAAATATTAAACTTATCAGACTTTTATTTTTTTTTCCAGCTAATTGAGATAATTAGTTCATTTTTAGAGCGACCGCTAATAAAAAATGAGTTTGATGAGAAATTTAAAGAAATATTGGCAATGCTTGCAAAGGAATTGAACTGCATTGAGGTTAGTGATTTTATTCTCAATTACAATAGTTTTATGTTTATGGTATTTTGGTTTCTGGTTCTGTTGCAATTTAGTGCCCCCCCTCCCCCCGCAGCTTTCTCCAGAGGGTGTTTAGATTCTTATATATATATATATTTCTTCTTTTCTAGGAAACATTTAATGAACAGATTCTGCAATATCGCTCTTCACAAAAAATTGACTCTGATATTCATATGCCACCGACAGCTGGAGCACTTAATTGGATTGACATGCTCAAAGAGAGAATCTCTTATTCTGTTTCAAAATTTAAAGCACTAGATCATCCGTAACTATCAATTAATCACTTTTTAAAAAATAAATATTTTGTAGAATATATGAAACTAGGGTATTACTCATCCTGTTTCTCACATCATTAAATGAAATATTAACTTACAAATTATTTTTTTACATATTTTAACAATTAGCTCTTTGAACTAAATTAATGGTAGAGGGAAAGTATTCTATTGTACCTCCAAGTGTAAAACAACACTCTTCTACAGGCTTAGAAAAATGGCTTTATTTGACTATCAGCTGAGGCATCAATCATAGGAACCTTCCTACTTTGCCTGTATAGAAGTATTATCAGGGTACACTGTCAGAAAAATATTACCAAATGAGATAATTGTGTGGCTCTTAGCCGTTTCATTAGAAAATTCCCTTATGCATTTAGAATTATAAAAAATTGGTACCCTATTTGTCCAGAGAGCAACCCCTGAAAGCATGCAATGGTTTGAATTGACAAACATTTACAATTGAATTGACAAACAAAAAGATTTACTCCCATTGAATGGAGGTAGGAAGTAGGCGATTTGTATTACTCTGAAATGAACAACTTCATGACCCTTTTCCAACTCAATCACCTGCGGGCCACACTTGCTATTTTTGTTTGGAATATCATTTATCTTCATAACAGAAAGCTTTTTAAACCCACTAACAAGAATATTTTTACTTAAAAAAATTCTAAATTTTGCTTTTACGATATTTTATCCTTCCCTTAGAAGTGTCATTTATGATTCTCTTATTTGTTTGAAACCATATTTGTACTGTTTTTTCAAGCATTTTATATTGACAGAACAGTACACACAGAGGTGTAAAATTCCTTTCAGTTGATATTCGATAGTGAAGACATTCAGTTAATGTAGCACATGGTTTTTGAAGTGATCAACTTCAACGGCAAAACAATTTCCTTCCAAAAGGGCTGGTTACATAAATCAAGTAAATATATTCTTATCTTCCTAGTGTAATCTTAACTCCAACAGGCTGAAACAGTGAGTCAGCCTTGTCCAGAAGGCATTTTGAGCCAAATCCATAGAGATGGATCAGAGTGTTATTGTAAGTAAAATGAATTAGGGTTAGTGAGGAGGTAACCTTTGCTTACCTAACTCAGTAGAGTATTGATTGTCCAAATACTAAAGAACTAATCAGTACCATTTGGTAAATGAGAGTATCCATTGCTTTCTTCAAAATTTTATTAGATTTTGTGATGTAAAAAGCTTTGTTTCCTAGGCTGTGAGACTACTTTATGTATTATATTTTAGAGATCTGTGGCACAACATATATGCATGTTTGTGTTAAAAAATATAAATGGTTAAATAAATAAGTAATTAATGTAATCCTGAGTAGAGTGATGACATTTTACCCTAATTGATAATTCTATAAATTCTGTTATAGCCATTGTTTATGCTTTGGTTCGAACAGCTATGTTAAAGCTCAAATCTCTTGACATTATAGTAATTCTATTATGTATTTCCGTGGAGAAGAAACCTCTGAGGTTTGAAGTCGAAATTAATATTTTAAAATAATGTAAATAAAACAAAATGAAGGGGCGTATTATGGTAAAATATATGAAAAATAGATGTGAATATTCATTCTCTTCCATAATTTTATCTAGGCATATCTATGAATACTTCAATTTCGGAGTAGTTTTAATTAAAATTAGTTACTTTTGGGAAATGGTACATCATAAATATATGACTAATTGTATAAATAATGTTGATATTATTATTGATTAATGTTTAGTCTCTATTTCACCCATTCTTGTTCCTGTAAAAGCCAAAATAATTTTAAATTGATAACATAAATATTTAACATTTACATAGGAAGCATTATTTCTAAACTTTTTTATAGGATATCAAGTAGCCCAGAAGCAAATGAACTATATAGAAAGTATGAGGGATTATTGATAAGGTTCAAGAAATTGGAAGAAAAAGTATTTGATGACTGGTGTTCTAATGTTAATGAACAAATAGAGCTTAATTTAAGAAGATCTATTATCAGCAGGAATTTATCAAAAACCCTTGTTCTTCTGAATTTTCATCCACAGGTTATACTATTTCTTATTATTTAAAAACATTCAACATTATATATGGCATGTTATACTCTTATGATGCTACAGAGACCCCAAAAAAAGTTTAATAACATATTGCAAAAGGTGTGTGAAATAAAATAGAAGGCCGGTATGAACATAATGCAATACATTGTTACGTTTTTTTATTACCAAAACCAGTAATAAACGTTTTTAATAAGAGTTCTTTTGGATTCCAAAATTAGATACTCGCAAGTTTCACAGTTTTTATCACTGCACAATTTATTTCACAATGCACAATACATTTAGTAATTATTCTTAATTACTACTCACAGTATATACTGATAGTGTCACTGTTCTTCAGATTACACAGTCCAATAATTCACTTACGGTCACTGAAATTCACAGAAAGACGGCACTGCACTGTCCTTTACTTCGCGGCACTGCACTGTCCTTTACTTCACGGCACTGCACTGTCTTAAACACGGCACTAAACTGTTACTTACAGTCACGGCACAACACTGTTCTTCTTATAAAAACACTTTACCGCACTGCACTAAGTTGCACTGTAGCACCGAACGCACATAAGAGCACTTGAAAAGAAAACTGACTCACTTGCAGTTGGCCGGTTCTTTATATAGGTTGTCGGCATACATCAAAGGGGAATTGGCTGGGCCATTCGACGCTGGACTGGGCGGGTCTAGTAGGACCTAGACCCTCTGTCGGCTTCTTTGATCTACATCGCACTTCCCAAATACGCGACTCTCTCCGCTAATCCTTTAATTTTCGCAACAATATTTATAACAGTAGCATCAAAAATAAACTCTTTGCAAAACGAATTAATCACGGCCACACTTTAGACTCCTTTAGTCACTGTACATAAAACGCACTATATCAAACACATGGTAACACAACCTGAGTAATTCGACTCTTCTTAAGCTCACCATTTGACTCCTCTATATCATACTACACTCAAGTACTCGCAAACACAAGGCAGTGCAAAGACTACTTGCCAAGGTTATTTACTATGTTTGTGAGTACCGTGCTCCTACATCGCCTCTTGTCAACGACTGCATTGAGGAAGCGAACCAGAGACAACCAAACGCCGTCACCTGGAACAGTAGAGAGTGTTGATCTTCCTTGACGGAGTCATTGGAAGGTCTAGCCGGCAGAGTGATGCAGCTGAGGATAGTGGCTAGCTGGAACTGGGTTCCTGTTCCTGGAGCAGGAAGGCCCGTTTCATCCTGTCAATTGTATTTTTTTAGGTCCTGAGGGCAACTGGATGTTGAAAGTTCTGGAACACCTCTTTAAAACCTTGTAAGGTCCAGTATAAGACGGTGTGAGCAGGTAGTGTACAGTGTCATCCCTTAGGAAAACATGCGAGGCTGTCTGCCAGGTCATTGAAGACGAATGTCTTTGCAGCTGATATCCGGTGAGGTGGTAGTCTGAGTCGCTCCAACTGCTATCGAAGTCGCTGCACTATGTCTTTGGTTCTGACTCACTGCTTGGATGTATCCAACAGCTCACCAGGCAGTCGAAGGAGTTGTCCATAAACCATCTCTGTGGTCCTGATTATGTTGTGGTCTTGGATTGCTGCACGAAGTCCCAGTTGGCTACCTGGGTCTATCCATGTTTCTTTGTATATCTTTCTTTGAAGAAATAATGTTTATATCCCTAAGCTTAGTTAAACCTAAAGTTAGTATAACATTGTTGTCAACTCACCAATTGTTGGTCAATTGGCTCTTCCCTATCTGGGAATTGATTTTGGGATCACATTTTGGTATGCCGCCTAGCATCATTATTCTTTCATTATGACTAGTATCTGTCACACAGATTACCGACCGAGATTGTTTTCTTTATAGAGTGTAGGATGCCCTTCTATCACTCAGCCCTCTTTGCCTAGGCTTGGACTGGCAGTGATTGTGGTTCTACTTAGTAATACCATGATCACACTCCTAGCTGGGGCTCTGATAGCAGCCTCTTATAACAAAAAACATTGATTGGGTCTATATTGCCATAAAAATAGTAAAATAATTTGTTTACACTTGTTTAGAGTTTCCTGAAGTTAATATTTAAGATTAATTCACTCCTGTCAATTTAAAATAATTTAGGTATTGAACTATTTTCTTCTTTTTTTTTCTCATCTTTTTAAATTCTGAAACTTCTATTGAAATTCGCCAAATCTCTGATTTAAGAATAATTAAACCTTGTTTGCAGGTATCAAAAATGTGATGCAAATTTTTTTACGAATTAAAGTAAGAGTTATGACACTCACGTCACTAGACAACTCTCCACTCTAGTTATACTCTCTCCACTTGCACAGACACTTGAACTTATGAGCTAATAAATTATGAAATTTATTTCTCTTAAATTTTCTTGATCTAGTATATTTTTACTCCTATTTTAGTTGAATGGTATTTTGAGAGAAGTACACTATCTCCAGCTGAAAGGGATCAACTGCATTCCATCTCTGGCTATGGAATTATATGAGAAAAGAGAGTGTTACAGAGAATATACTGTCCAATTGAACATAATTGTTCAGTGGTAATTTATTTATGTTAATGCAACCAGTTTAATTGAATTTAGCTTAAACATTTTGACAATCTGTTTTTCTTCTTTATTTTTTACTATTTCAACAGATTTTAAATGTTAGCCCTTAATGATTTTTTTTATTCTTTATTGTTTACCAAACATGTTGTAGCAGCAGCATTTCTTGGAATTGCCAAAAACCCTGTTGCTGGAAGCCTATGAGCAGTGGGATTTTTGGAGGGGCCGACTCATGAAGTGGCCATTGTTGAAGCCCATCCACAATGCCACCTATTTATTATGGACAAGAGGTCCGATCTTTCCTTCCTGGTGGACACTGGATATCTCCATCATTCTCTGAAATCCTTGCACCTCTGCTCCCTCACTGCTTACGCACTCATTGTTGCCAACAACACCACCATCCCTACCCATGGGGAGAAGATGCTCGATATCAACATTAGTCTTTGGTTCATCTTGGTAGCTGACATGGGTCGTCCCAAACTCAGACCTCATAGAGCAGATTTCCTGTTCTACCACAGGCTCTCTGTCAGCAGCAGAACGCTCACTGACCAGGACACCGGTCTCAAACCGATCAGGAAAGTCTCTGCAGCCTTGATCTCCCCCTCCCCAACGATTATCCTTATGCCCAGATGGTATGGGGCTTCCCAAACATCACATCCATCATCAAAGTGGAGGGACACTCCGTGAACAGTAAGGCCAGGCGACAACCACTGGTGAATTACACGGCTGTTAAGAAAGAGTTTTAGCATATGATAGATGAGGGCATCTGACGTCCTTCGAAACAAAGAAGGTTGGCAGCCTTTAGGTGGTGAATATAGGCGGTTTGAGCTGACGGTCCTGGGCAGGTTGCAATGTCGAATCTGATGGAATTCACTACTCAGTCAGTGGTGAGACCGTTTTCACAACGCTTGACATCACGTGCGTGTACCACCCCTTCCCAATTTCCTAACAAGATGTAGAGAAAATGACAGTTATATCGCCCCCCCCCTTTTGCTTGTTCGAGTATCTCCAGTTGGCCTTTGCCCTTAAGAACTTAGCACAGACATTCCAGCAATTTGTCGACAACATGCTGTGGGACCTGCTATTAGGATTCCCCTTCTTTGATGTCTTCCTCGTTGCATCGAAGATACAGGAAGAACACAAGCAGCATCTGGCAGTGAAGCTCTTACACTCTCTCTTCGAAGGCCTGAACTTTTTCATAATTACTGACCACAAGCTGCTCACACCTGCTTTTGCCCAGCGATGTGAGTCAGCTTCTCTTCGTTGAATCTGGCACCTTGGCTTCACCAGCCAGTTCACGATAGACAACAGATACTGGTCAGGTAGCGAGAGAGGCACAGCAGAAGGACACAAGCATCCAAGAGCTGAAGAAGAACCCTTCCCTCCAACTCAAACTGATCAGTGCTCAGAACAGAGTCCAAGCTACTCTGCGAGAATATGGTCCAGAAACTCCTTATCCCACTTTATTCTGTGCTTCACAAAGTTAAAGAGTGAGACGAGAAAATTTTCAGAGCACTCGTCAGGCGACAAGGAGTTGAATGTGTCTGTTGACTGGGTCAAGCCAGCTTACTTGATAGAAGAACACGTGATGGTTATAGAGCCAGATCCGGCTGTCCAGTGAAAAAGGTGTCAAATAAAAAAAAAAAAAAAAAAAAAAAAATATATATATATATATATATATATATATATATAATCATTGAATTTTATTGATTCTGTGACTGGTAGAAGGGTGAATATTCTCGGCCACTTTACCAGCACACATACACATAACTTATATCAAGTATTTGTTTTTTAGAGTTTCCTTATAGTTGTAATGACAACTAATATGTAAAATATGTATTAATATGTATTTTAATTTTGATAGGTACAATAAAATGAGACGAGATAGTCGAATTGTTGAATTTGATTTGATTCAAGATAAAATAGAACAAATTGATGAGCTTATACATGAGGGGGAATACAACATGAATTGGAAATCCAATGGTAATTTGATATTTTTTTTTATCAGCTAAACAATTTTTTTGGTACTATTTTATCATGTATATATTTTGTGAGTTATTAGTGATATATTGAATATATTTCTTTACAGATCTTATGGAGTATATTGGTAAACTTCATAAGCTAGTAGAGGCTGTTCAAGACCCACTTAGCAAGACACAAACCAATGTTCTAACAATTAGATCCTTAATGGATACTTGGGCTAAATCTCCATTATTTGTTCGTTCAGATGGTCCAAAGTCTCTGCTGGCTTTAGATGACAGAGCTGAACGTATTCGGAAACGGTAACTAAAAACTTCTTAAATTTTTACTCTTATCATGTTAAGTACTGTTGTATATTGCTCAACCAACAACATATTTTAGCCCCTAATGATGAAATCCCATAATAAAATTCCTAAATACTTTCCCATGGATATTTCAGTGTTCAATTTGAGGTCTCTGGCCTTCCAATGTGAAGGAAAAGGTATCGGCACTCCCAAATATCTTTTTGCTCTTCCGTCTTGGAGCCATACATTCAAACCATTTGGTTGTTTAAATCTGTCCATTTTCAGTTGGCAGAACCTATATATGTCCACCTTAAACCTTTTCTCAAATACAAGAATCTCTGCCATTACATCGGATGGCATATTAAGTTCCGGTATCTTCCCAATGTTTTCCAACATCCTCAGGAAGCCAATAAATTATTCTGTCCATTATATAATATTCTGTCCAGCTGAATTTTGGATAATCTTCATTCTCACTATCCTGATCATTGCCTTTGTTTCAATAAAGATTTCTATTGGCTTGAGATTCAAGATTATCTCCATTATTATAGTGGGTGTCAAGTTCATTGCTCCTGTGATTAACAGGCAGCCCAACCTCTGCACTTTCGTGTGCATCCCAATGTTTGCATTCATTTTGTGTCACCACATCACACACCCATATCCAAGTATCGGCCTGATTATTGCTGTGTACTTCCTGATATGAGGGTTTTCTTGGTTAGGGAATAAAGGAATTCTTACCTCCATTTGTTTGGTATATAGCCACTTGCCAGACTGCCTCTAAAGAGTCCAATCAATGTGCCTAATATTTCCTCCACACTTCTCTGCAGAAAAACTGGGTATATTCTATCACACCCAGGTGCCTTGAATTGTTTAAAGCTTTTGATAGTCCATTTCACTGCACTTGCTATGACTTCTTTAGCCACTTTCCAGTTGCAGTCATTTTCAACCCACCTCATTTACTTTGGATTTCATTTCTATACCTGGGTTTGACTCCTGGCAGGTAGAAAAAAAAATCTGATATAAAATTTAATTAAATTATTAAAATTAAAACTTATTGTTTAACACATTGGTGTTACATACAATAGAATTTGTTGTTTGAACATTGGTCTGTGAGTTCCTACATCTGTATACTTAATTCATTCATTCGTAAGGGCATTTCCACTTTTTTATTTTGCTAAAATATTTCTTTTAATATTCTTAATTGCTTTTTTATTAAAACATTCAATTTTAATTATTAATATTACATATGAAATATATTTTCAAGTAATAAATAAAATAGTTCTATTCTTACATAATGGTATTAGTATTATATTAATATTAATCTTTAATCTATTCTATTTTTTCCCTATAGCTATACGGAAATGCAAGATGTTGGATCCCAAATTCATCAGTTACTGGAAGAAAACAAAAACCTCTTTGGTATGGATGGCAAAGAATCCACAAAAGCCTGGAAAAACTATGTTGACTACATAGACAGTATAGTCAGTAGTTCTCTTTTGTCAACTATAGGTTGCAGGTATTACTATATCCTGCTCATACTATAGTATTACTTTGGGGAAATAGGTTTAGGGTTTGTCAACAATTTATGGTTCAGTACTACTTCTTATTTGATTCTTGGTTTATGACGGGTTATGGTGCTTCATCAGGATTGTATTTATATTTAAATACATGTAATTGTTATGCCATATTGAACCTACATGATGATGATATCCATTCTGCGGCCCACTAAGTGTTCTAAAACTTTAGTAAAACCAAATGAAGTGAGTATTTTTATTATTATTATTTACTAACATCCACTTTTTGCTACTTTTGCAATTGGGATGGGTTATCTACAGGTTACCACCCTCTTCTAGCCAGAGTTGAACTAAAAATTTTATTTAATAGGTTTGTCACTAAGTAAATTCCTTTTGCCCACGCAGGAATCGAACTCGCTACCCCATGAACATTGTTACAACTTGTATTAATTAAAGATCACTTTTATAAATTTTTAGATAATATGCCTGTGTAATATAGGACAGTGTTATTAGTCAACATAATTATTTTGTGTACTAAGCGTTAGATACAAATCTTTTGTACGATATGACTGGATCATTTTTAGGTAGGATCTTTGCTTTTCTCATTAATCACATTCAACAAACTTCCTTTACCTCTTCTGTATTTTTCCAATGCTTCTATAGTAATGTGTGTACCTTACTTTCAGTGGACGCCTCTAGATCAATGTTGTTTTAGCTTTGTAATCAAGACTTTGATAGGTAGATTAGGATGCTATCTTCAGACTCTACATTAAGGCTGGATTGAAACTTGTATCATTGGCTCTTATTCCTTGAGTAAGCATATAAAGGTTGTATCCAATTAATTAGCTAGTTTATTTGCTACACTATATCTATGCCCTTGAATCTCTTCACGTGAAGACCTAAAGTCCTTGTTACAAGCAATGATGAATTATCTTTGTTATTAAAATTTTTGCTAGTTGTGATGGTTAATCATTAATAAAAAGTTGTAAACAATGAAATAGATATTATTTGTATCAATAATTGTGTTTATTACTGTATCCTTAGCATTTTGCGGTATCACGAACATCCTCAGAGCATAAAAACACCTTAAGGGAAATCAGCTATTGAGGTAATACTCATGACACAATTTTAGAAATTTTTCTTCAAATGTCTATCGATCTTACTCAGGAGATGACGAAAATGAGGTCTGTTCAATCAAAATTGTATAATATATATTTGTCTGGTATCAATCTAGTGGTCGCAATTACTGTTTGATTGTTACCAAACTTGATATTTAGTCGTTTTATGTAAAAAGAAAGATCTATTGGGTTGTTCGATAACTAATGCCGTTTTTTTTTCATATTTTTTCAAAATGAATTTATTTATATTAACTACAACATTAATCAATGATATATTGACCATTTTGTTGGATTACCTTTTGCCATCTTTCGGTGAGTTGAAAAATTCCACGTTCGAAGAAGCCTTGGTTTTTAGAAGCAAAGAACTGGTCCAACTCATTTTTAACCGCCTCATCAGAATCAAAAGTTTTACCATTGAAATGGTTTTGAACGGAGCGAAACAAATGGTAATCTGATGGTGCTAAGTCAGGGCTATATGGTGGATGTGGCATCAGTTCCCAATTGAGCTCTGTTAATTTTTGGCGAGTTGTCAAAGAGGTGTGTGGTCTGGCGTTATTATGATAGAACATCACGCCTTTGCGATTGGCCAGTTCAGGGCGTTTTTTCTTGATTTCTTCATTCAGTTTTGATAGATGACGACAATAGACATTCGAATCAATTGTTTGGTTTCTCAGAAGCAACTCAAAGTACACTATACCCTTGTAATCCCACCACACAGAAAGCATAATCTTTTTTTGGTTAATATCTGCTTTGGATGTTGATTGTGGGGGCTCATTTTGCTTGGTCCATGATCTTCTTCGGACTATGTTATCGTAAACAATCCATTTTTCATCACCCGTTATGATTCTTTTTGAAAATGGTTCCTTTTCGTTACGATTCAGCAAAGAGTCGCATATGTTAATGCGTTTGGTGAGGTGGATATCCTTTAATTTGTGAGGAACCCAAACATCCAGTTTGCTTACGTAACCAAGCTGTTGTAAGTGCAAGTAAACGGTTGAATTCGATATGTCGAGCTTCTCTGCTATCTTGAGTTGTCATACGTCGGTTGGTTTCGATTAACGCCTTTATTTTGTTGTCATCAGTAGTGGTTGGACGACCAGTATGTGGTGAATATTGCACATTAAAATTTCCAGAGCGAAAGCAAGCAAACCAACGCTGACACTGGCGATCAGTAAGACAGTCCTCACCATAAACTTCACATAATTTGTTCGGAGCTTGTAGCGCATTTTTGCCCTTTCGGAAGTAAAACAATAAAATATGCTGATAATGCTCTCTTTGATTGTCCATTTTCAACTGAATTTTTAACCAACTTGTTGTTTACTAATCAGACTCAGTTATTTACTGGACATAGTCCAAAGTCTAATCTTTAAAATAGTATATTATACTCAAAGCCACATAATCAGTACTACCTGAAATATGCATTTCAAAGAATCTTATCAGAAAAAATGACATTAATTATCGAACCACCCCATAGTTCGTTAACAGCTGATATCGGACCAGGGGGAGGAGGGGTTTAGAGGGAGAAAATTCGAAATATCTCCGGTACGTCAGATCGAAAAAGTCTATAGAAGCAATCTTATTGCAAATTAAATGTACTATAAATATTGTTATGTACGTTTACTCTCTATCTTGAATAGTAACCGAGATAAATGCATTTTTCAGTTTTTAGCCTTTAGCAAAACCCCACTTCTACTCATGTTACATAAACAATACTCTGTTATATAATTAACCACATTATCCGGAGGTCCGCCGGATATTGTTTTCAAGAGACCTTTATTATACGAGATACATGTGGATCCCCCCCCTGTCTTGAGTTCTTGCCCTACTAAAATTTGATTGATTGAAATAAAAATTACAGTACTAGATATAGTAAATAGTTTTCAATAAAATTAATATGTTATATTCTGATATATTTTAGTAATTATTTTTCTTTCCGTTGAAAAGTTTGCAGACCTGTTTGTTTATATTTCAGACGCATCCCGCCAGGAGGTCGTTATCATTTCTTATTACCGTTTGTATTTATTCACTTAATATTCACGGTAGTATTTTGTTACCAGTATGTAGATTTATCTATTGTGGAACTTCACGAGGGAAATCTGCTTAGATTATGCAGCCCCTGCTTGACAGACTTTTTTGTAGTAATCACAAACTTAATAGTTGGCCTTCCAAAGTAAGAGCTCATCAGTTTTTCGAATAGAAACCCAAAAATCAGTATATGTTATTTAAATGTTAGATCTTTCCTATTTGGATTTGTTAGTGATATGAATGCAAATGACTGTGTTTGTTGGTATGAATGTGGAAATTTTATATTCAATAGCAGTTGCTATAAAATTATGATAGAAATAGTTCAATTTATAAATAAGTAGTACTACAAATGCTAAGAAGTTTATAAATTGGTGATGTTCTGAGGGATCACTGAGAAGAGACATTCATTGCCACCATTCATAGACAAGACAATGAAGAACTTATTTTAGATATATTTTTAAAATGAAATCTATTACCTAAACAAATAAAATTACAATATTTTATCTAATATTATTCATTTTAATTCAGTTAATCAATTGAATTTCATTGGACTATTTTCTCTCTTTCCTTTGCTTTTAGTTTGGCTTATTTAACTGAACATATGGATCCTCAGAATTCATTACCACCTCTGTTAGGAGTACAACTGACTCTCAATGAGAAAGATATGGTGCTTTATTGTGAACCACCTCTTGATTCTTCAATGGAGAGCTGTTTTACAAACATTGTAAAGGATATTCTATCTGATATAGTAAAAATGGCAACTTTGATCCTCAGGATATCCTCTCTTGATGCTCCTGATTATCTGGTATTTTTATTTTTGTTTCTATATAATATCAATCCCAATGGTGTGAATTCATTTGAAATCAATGAAAGATGGCTCTTGTATTTAAATAATAACATTTATTTATTATATCTTATTTAGGGGCCACAATAACTGAGTAATTAGAGACACTCCAATCCCTCACAAGTCAGATATTTTGATGGCCTTGTTTGGATGGTTTATTCCTTTGGTGGCCTTAATAAATGATCCTCCACCTTTTTTGTTTTATAAAAACAAACATTTTCATTATATACGAGTTAATTTTCCATTACACAAATGTTCCAGCAGGGGTCCAGTGATTAACGCTCTCAACTTTTAGAAATTGCCGTGTAGCTGTGTAGTAACTGGGCTTTGATATAAAACTTCTAACTGACATAATCTTCTGTCAGAGGGTCGGGCTCCTACTAGGCCCTTTCATTCCGGGCGTTGAAGGGCCCAGCCAATTCCCCTTTGATGTATGTCGACGACCTATATAAAGATCCGCCCAGCCACGAGCGAGTCAGTTTTATTCTCACCTGTCTTGATGGTCACATCAGTGCGACTTAGTACAGTGCGGTAAAGTGTTTTTATGTGAAGAACAGTGTTGTGCCGTGACTGTAAGTAACAGTTTAGTGCTGTATTTAAGACAGAACTGTGCCGCCTTTTTGTGAATTTCAGTGACCGTGAGTGAATTATTGGACTGTGACTCATTGAAGAACAGTGACACTATCAGTGCATACTGTGAGTAGCAATTAAGAACAATTAACCAAGTGTATTGTACATTGTTAAATAAATTGTGCAGTGATAAAAACTGTGAAACTTGTGAGTGTTTAATTTTGCAATCCAAAAGAACTCTTACTAACAACGTTTATTACTGGTTTTGGTAATAAAAACGTAACAATATATATATATGGGAAATACCAAGCTAATATTCTGTATTGATGTGGCTGACTCTGAAGAGCACTATTTATATTGTTGCAAAAATTACGTATTTGAGAAGTCTAAAGAAAATAAAGGCATCACTGCAAAGGATTGGCACCAGGGAGGAGGTCTAGACGATGTCCTAAGTTGGCATGTGTTCTGTATAAAAGTCACCTGGGAGTCAGTTTTGCTGTTTTTGGTCTTCTTGATTGAACATCTGTTCATTGCAGTGCTTAGTTATAGATCAGTGCAGTGCAGTGCTTAGTTAAACATCAGTACAATGCAGTTCGTAGTTAAACACCAGTGCAATGGAGTTCTTAGTTCAACATCAGTGCAATGTCGTGTTTAGTGAACATCAGTGATTCGAGTAATCGTGAGTTATTGTGCTGTGCTATAAGAACATGAAGTTAACAGTGCATATTTTGATTATTAGTGAAGAATAATTTACCAAGTGTGTAAAAGTGAGTAGTGATCATCAAATAGATTGTGTAGTGATAAAAACATTAAAGTTTGTGTATTTAATTTTGCAATCCAAAAGAACCCTAATCATCAAAATTTATTATTTTTTCCCTAATTTATATCCTTAGTCAACACAAGAGAATGACCATCTATCTTGCCAAAGAAATGTTACTAGCAAACCTATGACCTATGAATTATTCACCATCGATTTTACTCTATGTTTCTACCGTGAAGAATCCTCAAGGAGATATTTCACATGGAAATTTATTATTGCAGACAGATTTCACAGGGACAAACCTGGCCTGGCCCACAAAAATGATGGAAACACTCCCCAGGCACAAGAAGACCTGCTGAGCTTCATGAGTTTGTCCATAACCATATTAAAATGGCCAGTGATAAATGAAAGTCAGGTATAATCTAGCAGAAAATATGGAGGGATTTACTGAAGGAGAAAAAGGTTCTACTATTTAACCCACAATGCTAGAAAGGATTATCCCCTAAGTTGCAAACCCATCGGTGATCAAGAAATTGAGTGGCGTGGTTTACAGAATAAAGAGATACCACAATCCAAGATCTAAAATAAAAGTGGTTCATCTAGAACGACTAACCAAATATGGTGAATGTGATTTTGAGCCTTTTCAGGATGAAACGGCTTAAGAGAGCAGGAGTGCTGCAAAATATGCTACCATTGGTCTACTTAATGGATTTTGTTGCTACTTCAAATGATTCGCATTCCTATTTACTCATGTATTTAAGAAGTACAAAGAGCATGAGGTAATTTCTGCAAAGATTGGCGTAGATTGAGCCAGGGCAAGAATCTAGAACCTTCTAAGCAACGAGATTTGTGTTAATAATGTTCAAAAAAATATGTATATTAAATAATCAATATTCAGAAATTAGTTTCAGAAAATATTATTTTTGGGAATGCTGGAGTTAGCTGTTATCTGAACTCTAATGCAATAAATAACATAAATTTATTTAATTCCCTAAATCTGACACAATATCAAAAATGGCTTAACATTCATGTAGTTAAAACATCTTACTAGTCATAGACATTAGTGTTTTAGCAGATTTCCCTTAAGGGAAATCAGCTATTGAGGTTGTACTCATGACGCGATTTTCGAAATTTTTCTTCAAATGTCCATCGATCCTACCCAGGAGATGACGAAAATGAGGTCCGTTCAAAACTGTATATATATATCTATATATATATATATATATATATATATATATATATATATATATATATATATATATATATATATCTATATATTTGTCTGTTACCGCTCTAGCGGTCGCAATTTTTGTTTAATCGTTACCAAACTCGATATTTAGTCGTTTTATGTAAAAAGAAAGATCAAGTTCGTTAACCGCTGAAATCGGGCCAGGGGGAGGGGGGGTTTAGAGGGGAGGATTTTTGAAATTTCGAAATATCTCCGTTACCATAGGTCGGATCGAAAAATTGTATATAACCAATCTTATTGCAAATTAAATTTACTATAAATATTGTTATATACATTTATTCTCTATCTTGAATATTAACCGAGATATTTGCATTTTTCAGTTTTCAGCAAACCGCCACTTCTACTCATGTTACGCAAACAATACTCTGCTACATAATAAATCACATTATTGGAAGTTAAAATACCAAAAATTGTATTCAAGAGACCTTTATTATACGAGATACATGCAAATATGCCCTGCTGACTCCCCCCCCCCCATCTTAAAGTTTTGGACTACTAAAATTTTATTGATTGAGATATCAATTATTCAGACTCATTATTAATTACAGTACCAGATATAGTAAATAGTTCTCAATAAAATAATGTGTTATATTTTGATATATTTCAGTAATTGTTTTTCTTTTCGGTGTGAGGCAGAGGTTAGGTTAGAAATGTAAACAAACGGGGGCCGACCCGTTTGTTTACATTTCTAACCTAACGCTTCCTGTCGGCAGGTTATTGAAATTGGATGAAACATTTCTTATTTCTGTATGTATTTATTCACGATGTTGTTGTGTTAGCAGTATGTATATTTATCTATTACTAAACATCACGTGGGAAATCTGCTTAGTTTACGCAGCCCCTGCGTGACGGACTTTTATTAATTGAATTTCATAAATGGTCCTATAGACTTGATTATCTACATTTTTTCCTTTAGGATGAAATTGAAAGAAATGAAGATGTGGAAGAAATGAAAAAAGAAGTCATGTTGAATGTTCAAAATGTTGTTGAAGAAGTAAGTAACAATCCTTCTAAAAATTCTTCCTCCTATATGGTCAAACACTTACATTTGTTCTGAACAAGTATAATAGTTTGCATTCTTGTTTAATGAAAAAATATAACTCAACTCAAGGATAGCAGGCTGGAACATCTGAATTTCACTATTAAATATTGCCTGCTTAAATTGTGAAGGCATGAGAAATTGTCTTACATTCTGGGTATAGTTTGAGTAAAAATATTGGATCATATTATTTCTAAAGGAATTAATATACTTTTATTATTTATTACACATTTCTCTTTATTCTTTTTTGTTTATCTCTAATATTAAGATATTGAATTGAATTAAAAATCTGATTATTTATTATTTTCAATCTATTTGACTCATTTTAATTTTGAAAATATCTTTCTTTATTAAATAGGTTTTAGATTTCTCTACTGGATTTGAAATTTATAGTAATCTGTGGATGGATGATAGGGAATCATATATGCACAATTTTTTAACTTATGGTCGACAACTTACGCCAGATGAGATTGAATTGAACTTGTTACCTGATCCACAGCATCCCACAATGGATATGTTCAAGCAACAGGTAATTTATATTAATTAGTTTAAATTCAAAGTTAAGAAAACATAGATGCAATCACATTTATTTTGGGTTTTATTTGTAAAAGAAAATGCTCAATAAGCTTTACTTAGTTTTTGAGAGCTACAGTGGTGTAGTGGAAATATTTGTTAGTATTGGTTTTATTGAAAAAAATGCAAAGGGCGCATTGTGTTTAAATTCACGATTTTTGTCCTAAATCATTATTTACATTAATGAAATTTTACTTCTTCATTCCAAGAAGAAGGTCATTAGGGGTAGATTAAAAAGATGGGGACAAACAATACAAATCAGATGATTACATCCCGATCTGTCTTAGAATTTATGAATTATCTGTCAAAAAAATGTTTGCTGTATTGAGGAAAACCAGTCCTGGACTCATTTCTGTTCATTGTTATAAAAAGTCTAGTTTTAGCAGATGTCCCTTAGGGGAAATCAGCTATTGAGGTTGTACTCATGAAGGAATTTTCGGAATATATATATATATATATATATATATATATATATATATATATATATATATATATATTTGTCTGTTACCGCTCTAGCGGCCGCAATTTTTCTTTGATCGTCACCAAACTCGATATTTAGTCGTTTTATGTAAAAAGAAAGATCAAGTTCGTTAACGGCTGAAATCGGACCAGTGGGAGGGGGGGTTTAGAGGGGAGGATTTTCGAAATATCTCCGTTACTATACGTCGATTGAAAAATTGTACAGGATCAATCTTATTACAAATTAAATTTACTATAAATATTGTCATATACAGTTATTCTCTGTCTTGAATATTAACCGAGATATTTGCATTTTTATTAAATCTGAGTGGCTAAGGGTCGAAGTGACTTTCCCGCCAAAAGCTAGTTTGGCCGTTTCATTAACTGCTCGGCTCTTGTGAAATTTCTCTATTGTAAAACTTCACCTGGGAAATCTGCTTACTTTACGCAGCCCCTGCGTGACGGACTTTTGTTTAATTATGCAAGATTGGGTCAACATCTTGATGAATTAAATAATAATAATTCATTACCTCCAGGGGCACTGAACCTTCCTTAAGGGTTTCTGATTTATAATCTTCACTTTTAGCTAAACCACTTAACTCTAATAATATATTTTCTCTTCCCTCTATCCTAATTTTACTACTGTGTACTTTTCCAACAGTCATATTTTCAATGTCAGCCACAATTTTCCCTATTCTGATTGAAATTAATATTTCCAATCTAAGTTAAAATTTTACTAAAAGGCACATAAGTTTTTTATTCTCATCTTTGCTTTACATGATCCAGTGGTAAGAATTTTTGTTATTAATTTTCATATTACTTATATTCTTTACTTGCTAAGGTACCCATACCTTATGTATGGCTTCGTTCGTGAAATCATTGTAGCCTGAATGATGACAGTATTTGTTTTGGGAAGGCTTTACTATGCACAATATTTTTACATTTCTCCGTCTCAGCATTTAGGGTTTATACCTGAATATCTAGTTACTAAAGCAAAATTTGTAGTCTTGAAGAATTAAAAGAAATTATATTCAATCCCTCAGAACTGTTAAAAATACCAGGGTCATTATTAGTCAATCATGGATAGCATTCATTATTATTAAGCACCGTTACTTGAGGTATAGTTGAGTTCATGAGACATGAGACAGTCCGCGCATGGGGGTGGGGATGGGTGGTAGGCTTGGTGGGGATGAGAGGACGTGTACTACCCAAGCTGAACATATTTGCCAGCATGCCGTACACTTGCTCCAGTCCTTTAAGTATCGATACTGAGTACCTGCAGTCTAACCTTTCTCTAGTATATGTTCTACTTTTCCTAATTTATATAAAAATATAGTGCAGAAAATGAGAAGCAGCATTGATTAAACATTATTAAAAATCAAACATGAATAAAAAAATAAAATAATAATTTATTTAATGCACAAAAAACGTAATTTATTATTGATTAGTGATAATAGAAAGTTACTGGAATTGCATATACTTGCATAGTTTACATAAATAATATTTTGACATTATTATTTAAAATTTTTTTTAAACTTGCAGAAAATTATTTATACTTAAAACTTAAGGATATTTGTTTAGAAACTTAAAGATAATTTATAAGCTTACAGATAATTATTTTTAATACTTAAAGATATATTTTTAAAAATGTAAAGATCATTTTTTTTTATAAATTACACAATGATTTGTGATACTTAAAACTTACAAATAACTTTTTAAAAACCTACAGATAATTTTCTTACCAAAATTACATTTCAAAAAATATCAAAATAACTTATTTACCACCTAAATTAATAGAAGTTAAATAAAATATAACAAGTTAACTTTTATATATATATATATATATATATATATATATATATATATATATATATTTATAATTGCTTTAAAATTGGTCAAATGACAACGCCATCTCCTCAATGCCGCTTAAGGGCTCATCATTATCATCGCCGCTTGAATGTATGTCACTATCACTGTCAATTGAAATTTAAATGGCGACTTATTGACAGGTATACTAGGGATGGTGAAAAAATATCAATATTTCCCCCAGAAAATATCTAAATTATTACTTGATATCCCCCCCCGATATATCGGTATTTCGATATTACACTTCCAGTATCGAAAACCAATTTCTTTTTTAAACAACAAAAATAATTGTTGCAACGTATTAACTTGAGGTTAGAGCAAGACCTTGCAGGGATTTATATCGACATTTCTTCCTACATAACCAAGATAGGGTTAGATTTTAGCTTCAAGCTACACTACATACACACTGAGGGCTAATGTTTTCAGGACGCCCGATACATATCCGTAGCTCACAAGAGTCGTTAACAGACTGATGACGGGAGCATGCGCAATAGCCTTCTTTGCTACTGCGCATCCTAGCCACTGTCTCATGTCTTATGAACTCAGCTATACTTTTGCTTGGGAAGTATTTAGACTGATAAGTGTGAATATTATTCATTGCAAAGCTATAATATGTCCTTTCTATTTACATTTCCTTTTTATTTATTTACTTTTATTAAAATTTAAAGCTTCCTGGGTACATAGACAATCAATGCACTATTACTGAGACTTAAAAGTTTAGCGGTCTCAATTCGTTGTTCAAAACATTATGAATAAACTCACTTTGTACTCCATCCCTCTTCATTATTTAAAGCAATTTGGAAAATGTTAATAATAATAATCATTAATAGTATTCGCCATTATTGTGCATCATCTATCCCTTTTTAGGGATGAGCATTGATGATCGAAGGTTGAAAAACGCCAATGGTTGGGAACTGATGTTTTTGAACTATCAATGATTATCATTTGATGGTCTAGTCTATAACTTGGTAAGATTACAATACAGATAATTCAGTTCATTTACTTAAACTGAAATGTATTTATCTTTCTTCACAATAAAAATCTTGACTTATGGTCATTTTAATTTTTTCTTTGTGTAAATTATGTTTTTTTTTCTTTTTCTAATAAATATGCAGGTTATTAAAGATGTTTTAATGATTTTTGGATGCATTGTAGAAGAAATAATTTGTATATACATATAATTATGTAAGTAAACCAATCATATATATAATTATCATTTAATTAACAATATAGAAAGCTATTGATATGTATAAAGATTTTACGACATATTGCAGAAGGAATAATTTGAATGAATTAGCTCATAAGACAGCACACCACAACAATCCAACCATATGGACAGTAAAACCTTTTTTGGATATATGTCAGCCTACAGGGGGGGGGGGGCAATCAATGGCTCACCTCCTGTTGCCCATGATCTTCTATGCACTACATTTTCATGAGTAATCGTTACTGACAAAAACCGAACAAACTTATGGAGCCTTCCTTATAACTTTGATAAATGTTATATAACGATGGCTTAACTTATATTAAGAAAGTGAATGGAGGAGGGGGGGGGGTGTTTCAGAGTTTCATTATCTCCTCACCAACCTGAATTGTACTTAGAACCAACATATAAGTTTAGAACGTTATGTCATGTCATATTATGCACGAATAAAATAAAGATTAATGAACATATCATGTTTATGGATTTTTATTTAATAAAAACTTACATAACAAAAACTACTCTAAATAAGAAAATATCGATTTTTGTAGGTGGATTTTTGCAGAAAACCCAATACACAACAAAATATGGTGATTTTTCATTTCATACCTCCATTTTAACCCCCCTTCCTGTTCGTCCCTAGAAATATTAATTCACCTTATAATCATGAAGTTGTTGCTAATTCATATACCGAGTATTGTTAAATTCGGCTCCATCGTTTGTACACAGTATAATTGTTGACTCCCACTATAGTTTTTAGCTTATATCTCATTTATACTTTGGTAAATAACAAAAGTTACTTTAAATAACAAAATAAACAACTTTTATTATGTGCATCTTTGCCCCAAAAAAAAACCATTAGGAAACAAAATATTACAATTTTTCATTTCAGACCTCCCTTAAAACCCCACTCCTGTTCGTCTCTGAGAATATTAGTATAATCTATAGTCTAAGTTGGGTTAGTAGTAATATACGTAACAAGTTTCATAAAATTCAGTTCAGTAGTTTGGGCGTGAAAAAGATAACAAACAAATAAACAAACAGACACGAAAGCCACAAAATGCAGATATTGTTTCATTAGCAATGTGAAATGAAAAAGTTTAGTGAAATTTTGAGAAAAAAAAGAAGACTGTCAGAGGTTACAATATATATATATATATATATATATATATATATATATATATATATATATATAGAGAGAGAGAGAGAGAGAGAGAGAAAGAGATTATCAATTAATTCTTCGGGCAAATGTCAAATTTATAAACTTGGATAAACAAAAGTTTCCCAACAGCAGCCTCCTAAAGGTTCAATTGCCTTATTTGGTTTACCCTTCTTATTAATAACAACAAGAATTACTCTTGATCTAATAGAATAAAATGATCTTTATTAATTTTGATAATATATTTGTTTTTCTTATTATTTTAGTTCATGGTATTATGATCTCTAAAGCTAAGTTCATGTTCTGGTATCACATTGCAAATTACATTACAAATTCATAGTGTTTGGTTCTAGTGTCACAGTGAAGTGAAAAGCCAGTTAGAAGTAACTCAATAAGAAGATGAGTATAACTCATTTATACTTATGTATACGACAAAAGTGTACATAACAAAAGTTACTCTAAATAACAAACTAAACAACTTTTGTTATGTGCATATTTACCGAAAAATCAATGCAAAACGAAATATCACGATTTTTAATTTCAGGCCTCCCTTATATCCCTAATCCTGTTTGAACCTAAAAATATTAATATAGCTTATAATCTTGGAAACATTAATGCTAATTCACATACCGAGTTTTGTTAAATTCGGTTCAACCGTTAGTGCCGAATATAATAGTTGGCTCCTGCTTTAGTTTTTGGTGTATATCTTGTTTATATTTTGTTATAAAAAAAAAGGGAATATGACAATAGTTACTCTAAATAACACAATAAACAACTTTTGTTATATGCATATTTTCCGAAAAACCAATAGCAAACGAAATATCACTATTTTTAATTTCAGGCCTCCCTTACAACCCCCACTCCTGCCCATCCCTAGAATTGTTGGTATGGCTTGTTATAATGAATGCATTAGTGCTAACAAACATACCAAGTTTTATTTAGTTTGGTTGAGTCTTTTGTGCCAAATAAAATTGTTGACTCCCGCTATAGTTTTTAGCGTATAATGCATTTAAAGTTCGGAATACGATGAAAGTGTATATAAGAACAGTTACTCTAAATAATAAAATAAATAACTTTGGTTACGTGGATATTTACCGAAAAAACAAAAGGAAACGAAATATCGCTATTTTTAATTTCAGGCCTCCCTTATAACCCCTACTCCTGTTCGTCTCAGAGAATATTAATATAGCCTAAAGTTTTAGTTGGGCTAGTAGTAATATACATACCAAGTTTCATAAAATTTGGTTCAGCCGTTTATGCGTGAAAAGGTAACAAACAAACAAACAGACACAAAAGAAACAAAATGCATTTATGGTGCCTATGACATGTGAAACGAAAAGTTATCGTGAAATTTCGAGAAAAAAATCAATGTACAGACAGAGGTTACAATTTTATATATATATATATATATATATATATATATATATATATATATATATATATACTTTTTTATTTTTTTTTCAGATCGACCACTTTGAATCTATTTATTCAGAAATTGAAAAACTTAAAGTTTCAGAAATATTTCATAAATGGTTTCTGTTAGATATCCAACCATTCAAAACAAATCTACTAAACACAGTCAGTAAATGGTCATTCATGTTCAAAGAATATCTTCTTCAACATGTGACTGAAAGGTAATATATGTTTCACTACATTATGTGGATATTTTAAAGTTTTCCAAATAAATGTTATTTCTTAATTATAAAAAAATGTATTTAGTTTATGGGAACTAGCAAAGTTCATTCAGGAGGCAGATGAAGGATTAATGCAGCCAGTTACAGAAGGTGATTATGAAGCCCTTGTTAAAGTCATGGGATATTTAATGCATGTAAAAGAAAGGACCCCTACAACGGATGATATGTTTGGGCCACTACAGGAGACAATTCAACTATTAAAAAGTTATGAAATGGAACTTCCACAAGAAGCCAATGTTCTGTTGCAGGTATAGTTTAGATATTTAAAAGTTAATTTCTCAAATTTATTTATCTTATTACTAATTATATTCTAACCTGATAATTTCTTTTTGTTTGGATTTCATTTATAAGAATAATGTGATAAAATAAAGTTGCAAAGCTAAACCTTTACTATTCACAGAACAAGTTATTTTTGTTAAATCCTACGGTTGTCTTAGGTTCTGGATTATATTTAAGTTCAATTTCAAGGGCTTCGAACGCTTAAGTAATTAATTGTGGTTTCTTTAACAGACTATGTTTTCTTTTTTTTCTCTCCAAATTCCTCTATTTTTATGGGATTTAATTAAAGTTTGTTTACTCTTGTTGTGTAATACGTGTTCTTATGCTTAGTGCTTTTCTTCCCAAATACTAGTGAATTCTGTTTTACATACTTATTATTTTTAAAAAATCCTAACCATTATTATTATTTTTAAAACTACTATATTTGTCTGTTATGCAAGTTATTGTGAATTGTCAAATCTTTGTTGGAAAATCATTCTATTTCTTGTTTATTAGTCTGTGGCCAGTCTTGTACAAGTAGACAACAGGTCTGATAAATGTTATTGCAAAGAACTGCCTGGTCTTTTTTTTTATTTAGAATTTGTTGTTATTATGAAGTATTTGGCATTCTTATTTATCTATGTTGTGTGGCTATTCTTTAGCAAAAGGGTCTGACAAATGAACAATTTTTTATTGTGAATAATCTCTCTCTCTCCCCATCCCATCCCCCTCCTGAATATCTTTTAACAACTTCTACCTGAAATTCTAAATTAACTTATTGTTTAGGAACTTCCAGAACAATGGAATAATACCAAAAAACTTGCTTCTAATGTGAAACAGCAAGTATCCCCTCTTCAAGCTGCAGAAGTTGTCTCTATTCGAAAGAAAATTTCTTTATTTGATATAATGCAGAACAAATATAGAGAAGATTTTAAGAAGTCTCCTTTCTTAAAGTAATTATGATTCAAGTACTCGTATTATGATAATTCATCATTATTAACTATTTACTAATATTTTTAGCCGTCTTAATCCATTGTTGGTATTAGGTTTTCTTGTGAGGAACCTTACTACAAGTTGGACAAAGAAAGCCAAAAAATTATGGAATTTGAGGATGAAATGAAACACTTACAAGATTCCGCATCATTATTTGAACTTAATATTCCCGAGTTTAAACATTTAAAACAGTGCCGAAAAGAACTCAGAATGTTGAAGGTTTTCAAATATATTTCAATATCTTGTTGTATTATTTAGTTTATTTTGTGTGTCAATTTGTTATTTGCTTTTTATTATAGCAACTCTGGGATTATGTGTTTATTGTTAAAACAAGTATTGAGGACTGGAAAACTACACCTTGGAAGAAGGTGGATGTTGAAAATATGGACATTGAGTGCAAAAAATTTGCCAAAGATATAAGAGGTAAACCATATTGGTATAAAATCAATCATTATTTATATAAGCTCTCATTCTGCTGTATTTCATTATTTCTTCCATGTACTTAACATTCCACAACTAGGAAAACTGTACATTCTCATACAATATATATATATATATATATATATATATATATATATATATATATATATATATTATGTGCATCTCAATACAGATTAAGAACTGTTAATAATCTATTTTTTAATATATTAAACACCCCTAATGGTTTTACCAATTAAACATAAGGGTAAATAAATGACAAACAATATTTTAATGTGCAACAATAAAATTAATATTTAAACATTTATAACAATTATAATACACATATAATATTGTCTTATAAATTTAAAAATCTTGCGGATTCGAAATATTACTGGCTGTGAGCTTAGAGAAAGAGAGGATTTTTATTTTTATTAGTATGCAGACATAAAACAGATGGCTCATGAAATTTACTATACCAATGTGCTTAAAAGTAGATCTGGTTGAGACCTGCTCATCTCATAGTATGGTTGATGTCTTCTTTGTGTTTAATTATGTGATTTGAATCCTGGGCATGGTGAAGGCTGTGGTGTGAATGGCAACGCAGGTAGGTACATTTCTTCCTTTTGAAATCTTCAAAATTCTATTTCTATTTCTTTTTTGAAATAGTTGTCTGAGAGTACATTACAGTCAAAACCATGGCTCCAGTGCATCTTCTCCAAGTCAGGACAAGCGAACGACTGACCTTTAAGGTCTAACCCAGGAGGTTGTATGCTGTTTTATGTTGCCAGTTCAGCACCTCCACTCTCTGTATTATGTATTCTGACTAAATATTTTTCTTGAACAATATAATATATTGTGTATGTATATATGTATATATATATTTATATATATATATATATATATATATATATATATATATATATATATTATAATGATTCCTTTTTCTTTTTAGCTTTTGACAAAGAAATGAAAAACTGGGATACGTATATCACCTTGGAAGCAACTGTTAAAAATATGTTAACCTCTCTTAAAGCAGTTGGAGAACTTCAAAATCCAGCAATTCGAGAGAGACATTGGCATCAGCTGATAAATTCAACAAAGGTTTTTTTTTTGTTTAAAGCATACCTAGCTATTAAACAGTTACATTACTTTGACCTTTCTGTAGCCACTCTTGGGCTTTTTTAACACTCATACTTATTTTCTCTTCTTAACTTAAAGGACTTGCTTTATGATTTAACTTGAAACACTGCAGGAAATTAGTTAGCTGCTGGTTTTTAAATGGTGTTGGAAATAGTTGGGTATTGGCTGCAGAAGTTTTCAATCAGTCAAAATCATGATTATCCTCAAAACTCAATTATTGTCAGAAGTTGTTTTGGCTATCTTTTGCTCTGTTGGATGGCTGGTGTCAACCCATACATTTTCCATCGATTGGTATGGCCTAGTTATTCATCTTCCATTACACAACTTAGGATCTCAGCAATGTGTTGTCTCCACCTTTGGATTAGTTCCTATTCATGAAAACGTCCCTCCCTCTTTGATTCTTATTGGCTGGTTATTACTAGCTTCCTGCGCAATGTTTTGTTAATTATTATAAGCTTTCAGATCTTCTTCTGAGATCATCAGGTTCTTCTGACTGATGCCAGAGATATTTATTAACTTTCCAGACTAATTCTGTCAAAAGCAGAGCTACCTGGAACACCTTTGTTAGCATTCTTAATATCCCTTTAGGAATGATTGAAACCCCAGCTACTCACTTATCACCAGCAACGAATGTAGGTCTGCCTTAGGTTCTCCCTTGAAAGTACTGCCTCTTCTCAACATTTTGAACCTTGAAAGGAAGTATTTTCAAATAATTGTAATTTTCAAAAGTTATGGGATTTTGATGTTGAAGTGTACTGATACTTGCTCCTAGACCTTTTCACTTTTGGATCAAGGGATTGTATTTACCTATGTCTAACACATTAGCTTTGTCAAAGTTTATTTTTCAAATTGTGGCAGTGCTCTGTGATTGCGATTTTGTAACTTCTGATTTCTTAATGGACTATAGATGCTGAATATATCATGGGTACATCAATCTTCCCATTTGTCTAATATATTCCCTTTCTATGCATTTTGGTCGCTGTATATCCCTCAAGTTTTTAACTGGAGGACATTTTTTCCAATGACTACCATCTGATTTATTGTTTGTGGTAATGATCTTTATAATATCATTATTACATTATATTCTGGATTTATTGAAAATTAATCTCTTTAAACTTTATTGATAGCTAAGCTGTATATATTCGCTTCTTGCACCAATTCATCTTTACTACTGGAAGAGTATCATTTACACACTGAAAAGCAAATATGTTTATTAAAACTAACTTGAACTGTCTGTTTCACATTATGTCTTAATTAAAAAAAAAACAAAGTATCACTGAAAATGTCCGTCATATAGGGACTGCATTTACTAAGCAGATTGCGCATGTCCCGGAATGGCATTGATGATCTCACATCAATATCTATTCTCCATTTCTCCAGAAACAAGAAGCCTATGGTAACAGTTATTAACTGTAAGCTGGGCGTGAGACACTTAGTGACTCAGGTGCTCTAATTACAACATTCGTAGAACTTAGAATGTTTAGTATAACTGCTCACATAAGAGTTTTCATTCTGACTCATAATTGAGATTTTTTTTAAATTTTACCCCCTCTATATCCTCATTCCTGACCGATTTCAGTCATCAGCGAACTCGATTTTGTGTGTGTGTGTGTGTGTGTGTATATGTGTGCATGTGCATGAGTGTGTGTATATGCGTATGCCTGTGTATGCACACTCACACACACACAATAAATTTGAATGGTCCTAATTTTCGTCTTATTCTATGTTTGTGGAATCAATCGGCAATTGGAGAACATTTTTGAAAATCTAAAAAAGTTACTGAATTTCCTTTAAACATAACATTTAACATTTCCTTTAAAGGGAATCTACTAAAGAAAAGCATTTAATGTTTACACTAGGACAAAGGGTGGGACATATTTTTTTTATTGTCGTTCAGTAGAATTAAATCATTTTATAAACATGCATACATAAATAACATACATACGTATATAACATACATACATGCATACATAAATAACATGCATACATGCAGATATAAATAACATACATTCATGCATACACAAATAACATACTTACTTGCATACATATATAACATACATACGTGCATACATAAATAACATACATTCATACATATATAAATTACATACATACACGCATACATAAATAACATACATACATGCATATATAAATAACATACATTCATGCATACACAAATAACACACTTACTTGCATACATATATAACATACATAAATAACATATTATAAATATATATAAATAACATACATACATGCATACACAAATAACAAGCATACATTAGTCAGGAAACACTTCAGTGTAGCAATGAAACAGTTAAAAACTAGAGTTGGGAGAGACTTATGTAAGTCACACTTCCTAACTGGATGAAATTCAAGCAATTGCTTAAAAATAAGAAAATTCTTAACATCCACAACAAGTAATTGCTTAAACTTTTTTGAAATATTTCAAGCCATCAAGCAATTGCTTCATGAGTCAAATAGTTACATGTTCACCCTGGAAATGAGAAAATTCTTAAACCTAAGGTTAGTCCTTCATAGTAATGAACTTATTTTATTCTTATTACCCATTTTTAACACAGAAGTCAGATTGCTCCTGACAAACCAATATCAGATTTTAGAAGACCAACAGTCATGGCAGAGACATCAGATACATTATCAAATGACAGAGATATATGATCTGTGGGAACGAATTGGAAACTTTATTGGGCAAGAAAGAAATGAAAGACAAAACATTTAAACTTGAATGTAAAGTGATTAAAGTAACTTTTAGGAAAGGAACAAAAAATTTTAATTTTCCTCTACTTTTACTTTTCAAGAATTTATTCAAAAACTTTGTGGGTAATTTAATGAATACTATAATTTTTGGGTGAAAAAATGTATAAAGAATATTCTGATCAATGAATAAAAATGACCAGGGCTATTTCATTGAAATTAACGGCTGTCAATTCAGTGAATATGTTTTTATTACACAAAAATGTAATTACTTGCTTATTAGCTATAAAAATATAGTACTTCATAATTTAATGATGGCAAGGGTCACCAATAAAATACATTTCTCTCCAAGCAAACTTTATTCATATTGCCCTACATGTTTTGTGGCTTAACCACCCTTCAGGGGCCATCCCTTTTCAATAAATAATAACGTTAATTTTAAAATAATAATTCTTTGCTATGTACTGTATTAATAAGTGCCTACTAACTTGAAATATTTATTAAATTTAATAAAAGATTGTTACTTACAGTTCTGAAGTGCTTATTCCCTCTTATATTTGTTGCGGCAGTCCCTTTAACAGCGAAAATTTATACAAAACAGCATGTTACAAATAAAGTGTTATGAAAGACACGTAGCTAAAAAATGGCAAGCAGTGTGACGAGAGGTCATAAGAGAGTCGATAGTACTCTGGGCCATATTTTGAGCACAATTGTTGTGCATTTAAAGAGTTTATTGAGTAGGCAATGAAGAAACTTAACTAACTTCTATTTACCACCTGGTAGTCACTGAATAATAACCAACTCTATGAATTGCACTATCTTTTAATTTAATTGTTCTCTTGGATCACTATTTATTTATATTTTTATTGATATTTTCAGAGTAACTGCTTATGATACTTAAACAAATCAGCTTTCATTGCATCCAAATTATTTATTTTACCTTTACAACTACAATTAATACTTTTTTATAATGCTATATGAATATGCTTCTGCATATTTATTTGCTTTGTACATAATCTGCTGTTTTAAGTTACTTCTTTTAACAACAGTGGATGGTAGAATTGTGAGGTTTTTTTCTGCAAATGGTATGTATCTTTTCTTCTTTTTTTCAATAGGATTGAATTTATATTCATTGGGGCTAAGTGTTTAAGAATTAAATTATATATTTCAATAAAGTATCCCGAATATAAGTACTCAATCTTATTTTTGGTCATTATCATTTCTTAGTGTCGAAATTTTTGAATCATCTAAAACAAGCATTGAACATAATAGTATTCTAAACTCCTTGACTATTAGTTGCTATTAATCCTATGTGATAATCAATCTTTATTTAAATCTAAGCTTCAATATTTTACTAATATATATGTTCATGATTTGAATTACTCTTCTATTTCCGATAAAATGTTTTCATTTTAGAGTTTTATCCCTTTTCTATAGAATTTGAGCTCTATGTCACTACATTACCTTTTAACCAGGGATCCTCTTGGGAAGAGCCTTTAGGCCTTATGTTTTGTTGTTTCATGAGTTTTATCCTTCTTCTTCACTACTCCTAGCCTTAAATTAAGTTTATGTTGCTCAGGGATGGGGAAGTATAAAGTCTGATCTATTGTTGTTCATAAAATCCTATAGTAGGAATCATTAAATCAGGCAATTGGGTTTTTTATAATGTTGCTGAATATAGTGACAATAAAGTTTGGCCTGGTTCAACTGTGTTCTTAAATCTCACTTTGATAGTTACATTGATGGCAAGTAATAATCCATTGTTAATTTTTCATAATTACAAATTGCTCTAGTTGTTATAGATCCCTTATAGCATTTGATCCTGTTTTGTGTACTCTCCTGCCTTTTCTCTTAATATTGAACTATTGGGACTTTGACAACAAATGTACCTCCCATGTAATTTTGTTTTTATCCTATATATGCTTGTTTTTTACTGTTTTCTACACTGTTGACCATGCATATTGTTATTTCTTAGGATTTTTTGTTTAGTCAGCAGGGCATTGATGATGGAGCTTAGCCTCTGAAAATGCACTCTCCATATATTAAAGTACTTGGGGAGGACAAGGCGTTTTTATTGATCCTGATAAATTATTATCCTCAAATGTATTGCTCATAGGGCTTGATAAAAAAAAAAATATAATAAGAAAAAGTTATTTAATTAAATAAACCATGTATTTGAGAGAAATAAATAGAAAGGGGGAGAGAAATCATATAAATGTTTTAAATAAGACCCATTAAAAAAGAATATTTCCTATTTTGAAGTTAGTTTAATTGATTTTTAAGACTAATGTCAAGACTAGGAACATAATCAAGTCTCTCATATTATGCGATTATAACTGATTCATTGATTATAAACTGTCAACACAAAACTGTACTGCAAACTCTCAAAAGCTGTGCATAGAACTCTCCAAGGATTGTCCTTCCAGCAATAAGCCGCCTCGCTTATATCTTTTTATTCAGATGACAGCTCCATGCAAGCCTTATAAACTTTTGTGATTTAACTCCCAAGTTTATAATGTCTCTTTCAAAATGTGTCCTCAGTGAATTTACCCAAAAAAATGGAGGTATAATCATACCAGGATATAATCATACTATCAATAATAAAATATCACAATAAATTAGACCTATTGTGTCTAATGGCCTATATTACCTGTACATGTTCATATTGAAAAGGAAATTGGGGGAACGGTTGAAGACAATTTTGAGGGGGAACCTACTCTGTTTAGACACCATTAACAAACTCCACTTATACTCTTTTTTAACTAACATTCATAACACAATAAGAATAAATGTATGAAAATCATGGTCTTTTTAATGAATATCAGAGTAGAAGAAGGGGACAGAGCAGTCTTTTACAGCGTTTACACGATTTTATAGATGAAACCATAAAGATGTGAAAGCAGTGGGCATAAGACACAGCCTTTGGAATATGTATTACACTGATGATATATTCTAATTTTGGATTCAAACAAAAACTTTTTGAGTGTGAAAGGAAAGGGATGAATCTTGATGACAATAAGAACAAGTGGATGTGGGACGAAAAAATGTGCTAGTTTGTTGCAAAAGAAAGATCTTTCCAGTAAATGTTTCTATAAACACATACCTTTGTAAAGAAGTTAGTAGAAAAGGAAAAGATCTGTAAGGACTTCCCTACAATAAGAAAATAATATATATGATCACATATGTAATCCTATGGCTAGCTAGAGACAGGTAAAAAATAAAGTTTTCTGCATACTTTCAAAGTTCTTTACTGGTCTACTCTTCATTATGATGGTAGAGGCTAGAAGTGAAGCACTAGCCACAGCCATGGAAATGAAGTCTCTGAACAGTAGCTTTTGGAATTTTTCTAATTTTATTACTGCTGCTGTATATAAGTTTCATTATATCGGCATTAAGTATACTGGATATAATTTTTTGTTAATTTCTCTTAATTGATGCTCTATTTTTAAAAAAAATTCTCAGTATTTAGTTTATTTTTAGTATCATTTTGTATTCATCAATAGTTTCCCCTTACATCTTATCATCCGGAAGTTCTGGAATTATATACTGGAACGGATATTTTGGTAGATCTGGAATTTATCTCAGAGAATTTTTTGATAGAAATGAACTGTTCGACTATTAATTGAAGTGTGCAAATTAATGCAATTTAATTTAATTTGAAAAAAAAAAAAGTTAGGTTATTAGGCATATACTACTATTTGGAGAATCATTGTAAATGAAGAAACTCTTTATTAATTAAATATTAATACTGGAAGCCTTCACTTTAATTGGTTTGCTGGCCATTGGATTTTGATTAAAATTAGATTATAAATGACTAAAAGTCAGTTTTATTCGTACAAATTATAACAGAAGAATATTTAGATAAGGAAAATTGAATGAAAGTCCCCTAGAATGAAACAAATGAAAAAGTAATGCTACTTAGGCTAAGATGTAATATGATATAAAAGTCCATTTTTGATTGAGCAGTAATTTGACTGACTCAAATGAATACAGAGTAAAATTGAATAAAGTAGTTATGGAAAAATAACAAATTGGTGATTAGATTTTTATACAGCTTTGATTTCTTAAGATAAACCTGAATAACAAGTCTATAATGCTGTTTTTATTAATATATTTTTTTTTTTATTTCATTGGATCATTCAGTAATGATTAAGAATAAATATTAAAATTGAATGAAGAACAACTGTGAAATCTTCAGGAAAGGAAATGGAATAATTATTTTTTTCTGATACTCTTTATTTAGGTTTTTAGACTGAACAAATGAAGAACTCTAAATAATTTCTTTATTTTATTAATGTTATGATTATAAGTTTCATAAATTATGTTCATTCTATTTTTACAGAGCTTAGTGTCATTGCCTCCTCAGTTTACTGTAAGTATTAATTTTTATCATTGGAATTTAAATTTACTATTATTTTAGCTGCATTGTTGATAATCTGTAAAATGACCATTCCTTGAATTAAAATTTGAAATTTGTTTTTTCTGATGTTTTCATAACTATTAAGTGACATATCTAATAATTAGGCTATATAATGTTTTTAATTAAAAATTATTTTTTTGATAACTTTATCTGTTTCTCTTATAGCAAACATCAGAAAAACAAGCTTCAAGGTCAATATGACCTCATGCTGCACTTAAAGCTTACTTTTTTTCTAGTTAGAATATTTCTAGTAGTATATTTTTTATACACATTTTTTTTATCTAAATCATTGAAAAGAATAAGGATTTCGGTTTACCTCTTATGCCTGTATAATTGCTTTATTTTTATCAAAGGCTTCCATTTTTATTAATGATAGATCTTAAGCAGCTGTTGTGGTGCTAATCAGTGGAATCAGAATTTTAGACCCAAAAATGTTTGGGGATTCTCTGATTTCCTTCATCTGATGTGTCAACATAACAACAGTTCACAAAGTGAGAAAATAATTGGTCTGCTACAAAAATCAATTTGTCACAAAGCTAATTGACAATAGAAATAATGTATGATGTTATTATAGTGGAAGCGTAGCCAACAATTTTTTCATCCTACATACATTAGAAGTCATTTCCACCTGCCTGAATACCAACTCGAAATGTATGATGTTGTTGAGAGCCTCTGTGGGGCAAGACCAAACGGCTGACCAAACAGGCCTCAAGAGTGAGGCTTAGTTACCTTTGCCACCTTCCCCATGACTGATGGTAAAGACAAATATGCTTTGTAAAATTACTATGGATCTTTCTGTATTAGCAAATGAAGGCAATATTATACCTCTAAAAAATAAATAATATGTACCTTTTAAATTCCGAAAAATATACAACTAAGTAAGTATTCGTCTCCATTGATATTTTTGTAAACCTGTATCTTAAGAAGATCCAGCTTGGACATGTAGAACCCCTAAATATTGAATATCTAAAATTCTGATATCATTGAATTTATCTTCTGTTCAAATTTTATTATCAAACACTCAGCAGAATTGAAAACAACATCATTTTAAAACTTCAAGAGACAATTCTTCTTCAGTGGTCTATATATATTTCTACACTTGCTACAAAAATTATTATACCTTATGACTGTTGAGTGAAAATTTGGATTTCCATACTTCTTGGGAATCCTCTTTCCAATATTTTTTTGTCTTAAAAACTTCAAATTCTACAATTTTTTGTTCATTGGATAATTAACATCCAAGATCTTTGTTTTGTCTTATATCTTCAATAGTTATTAGTGAGCTAAACTAGTAAATTATCTAATATTAGGCAGAAAGGGGAAACTTCAGAATCCTTTTATATTTTACAATTAGTTTTTCATGTTTGTATTTTGATTCAGTTTATCTATTCGATTTGCATATTATAAATGTTAACAAAATAATTGAAGTAGGTTTTAAACTATAGTTAAAATTTATGAACTGTGCATATTTAATTCAACTATTTTAATTAAAAATACAGATTCTCTCCATCAAAAAATAATAGTTGTAATAAGAAAAACTGGAACACACTCCTTCAATTGATCCAAAAAGAATGTCATTTAGTTTTTAAATTTATTACAATGATTTTGTAAAGAGAGTGTATATTTTGTTTATTCTTAGTAAATTATAAAATTTCAACTTTATTACCTTAATATATATAACCTAGAAAATCATCCTGGTCATCAAAAAAACTTATTATAACAGTTTAAATATACCCTTATTTCATATTAATGTATAATTTTAATATTTGAAGGTTGAATTTGTAATGGGCGCAGATACAACTTTAGCAGATCTTTTGGCTATGAACTTACATGAATGTGAAGATGAGGTTAAAAATATTGTTGACAAAGCAGTAAAAGAAATGTCAATGGAAAAAATGCTTAGGGAATTAGGTGCTACATGGAGTGCAATGGAATTGGAACAGGAAGAACATGCTCGTACTGGAGTTGTTTTATTGAGAGCAAGTGAACAACTTATAGAAACTTTGGAAGAAAATCAGGTATCATCTAAAATTTCAAAAGAAAAGTAGCTATATCCCATCATAAACAGTTTGATTTTGTTAATATATATGTTTCCATTTATTTTTGTCCGAGCTATGAGGAGCAATGTATGTAAAAATGTACATCTAAATGCTCTTGGTAAACCTAGAGTCATGAGTTTGACTCCCCCATGGGTAGCAGGTATTTATTCATTCACAAATTCACTAAATAAAATCCTTAGTCCCACCCAGGCTAAAAAAGGGTGTAAGCTTCAAATATCCCATCCTAATTAGTTATAGTATCATACAGTGGACCTCACTTCTCATTTGTATGATTAATGTGGTCTTTAATTTTGCTTTACTATTCTCTATTCTTTTTGTAAAAGTAAGTAGCTAATGTTGGGCTTGGGCAGCTGCTCATCAAGAAATCTTATTAAAATTTCTTCCACAGGATTTGAGAGCATATTTTTCTCTATAAGGTGCAGCAATTTTCCACTCAGATGGAGATTGAATGAGGTCCATCTTCATGGTTGCTGGAACTAAACACCCCAAACTGACATAGCACAGCCCTTTCATTCATTACATTCTCCCCCTCTATTTCACATATTTTTGAGCGGCAGTCTCTGCAGTTAATCTTTGTTTCTAATAATGCTGTACAAGTACATGAATTTTAATTTTTTTTTTAATTAAATGAATAGCACAGATATTGGTTTGAAAGAGATACAACTTTGTGGACAATTGCTGTTTGAAAGGTTCTCTTTTTGATCACTAGTTAAGGATTAAAGATTGATATATAAAAGGCTGGTGCCATTTCTGTGTTCTATCAATTTTTACCCAGTCAGCTGATCTGTTGCACGGACATTGTCACTAGCTGGCACAGTTCACATAGCACTCCTCTACATTGTCTTATGGTCACAAGTGTCACATAAGACTCCAATTGAATTTTTACCTTAATTTCCAAATTATATTCAACAAGATAAGTAGGTAATATGTTTATACAATAATATAAAAAATTTTAATTATGTTATGCTATACTTTATCATAGGCTCTCCAATCTATATGCATTTTACATTCAATACTGGCAGGGGGGGGGCTCAGATTAGCTATGAGAGTTAAGGTATTGGTCATAATACACTTGGTAAACCTAGAATCATGGGTTTGATTCCCATGTGGGCTATACGAATTTACTTATTGACAAACTCAGTAAATGAAATCCTTAGTCGCATGCTGGGTAGAAAATGGTGGTAACATGTAGATAACTCATTCAAATTAGACTTAGTACCATAAAGTGGGTGTAAATAAATAATAGGAGGGTGTATAAAAAAAATACTGTTTTTCGACCAAGTATTTGTATTATTTTTTCTTTGATATAAAATACAATTTTATATTGAGCCACTTGCTTGATCCCATGCTAATACCATCCCTTGAAATGGCTGTCAAAGAACTTTTGGGCTGCAATTATAATCTCATATCAGAAGGGGTTTTCAATAAATTTTCACAAATTTCTAATTTCTTAGCTGATTGCTGAGGAGTAAGTTTGTGAGGGACCAGTCTACTACTCTTTTCCCCCTTACCCATGGAGCATAGATGGTGACTAACAGTATGTCTAAAATTAATTGTTAAGAGTAAATTCTATTGTGTTACAGGTTCAATTGCAAAATTTGATCACTTCTAAATTTATTGCTCATTTCTTAGAAGAAGTGTCTGGGTGGCAATCAAAATTATCTCTTGCTGACCAAATCATCACCTTGTGGTTTGAAGTTCAAAGAACCTGGACTCATCTTGAATCTATATTTATGAGCTCTGAAGATATTAAAAACCAATTACCTGAGGATTCAGAGCGTTTTTATAAGATTGATGTTGAATTTAAGGTAAACTAATTCTGATTATTATAAAACTTTAGAATATTTTAGGTGGTAATTTTGAATCTCATAAGTGCATGTCATCAGAGTCTTCTGATAAAAATTGAAATTTCTTAGCTGGTATAATTTCATATTGAAGTATTCTATATCGTCAATATTACTCATGAATATTATATTCATTATCAGTGTGACATATACCAGCTCTTGGAAATCTGCTTAGTTTACACAGCCTCTATGTGACAGTATTTTTGGTATTTTTAGTTGTGTACCAATTTGATACCCAGATTTATTTTCCTTGTATAGTTTGTAAGTGCTACAAGTTGAGTCTTTTTTATTTATTCCAAAATATATCGAATGTTTTTAAGAAATTGAGTTGGATCAAACGTTTGAATGTCAATATACATAAAAAAACTATGATTGGATTTAATAGCATTTCCAGCTAATTTTTAATATGTTGATTATACTTTATTTAAATTTGTCCTCATTTTGCTATGTAATATCTCTCTCTCTCTCTCTCTCTCTCTCTCTCTCTCTCTCTCTATATATATATATATATATATATATATATATATATATATATATATATATATATCACCATTGATGTTCAGAACATTTTTTACAAAACATTCACCAGGTCAACAATTTTCATGGGTGATGGGAAACAGTATTTCCAAGACTTCATAATTAATTCTTCATGTTGCAATTAAATAGTGGAGAGCTCTAATGAAAATAGTAAGGAGAGAGAGGGTTCTTTAATGTGGCCAGTCTGGTGTTCCATTGCAGAGAGAGAGAGAGAGAGAGAGAGAGATCACAAGCTCCAGCTCACTTTGACCTTTACTCTATCGCTTCCTCAAGAGGAAAATAGTTCAGATAAAACTTTTCATCTCTTTTCTTTTCACATTTAATATATTCATCTCACATCAACTTGGGCAACTCCTTCAACTTGATTATCCCACTAAGTGAAATCTTTTTGAAATTCTAGGACTTTTGCCATTTATTAATCTTTTATATTTAATAATATAGCTCTGGAATTTGTACATGTTAATATATATATATATATATATATATATATATATATATATATATTGTTGTGAAAACTACGTATATGAAAAATTAAATAGAGTTAACCACATATTTAAGAAGTTCGACGTAGATCAAAGGAGCCGACGGATGGTCTAGATCATTCTCGGCATTTCTCCTTTGATGTCACCGCTTGTCTATAAAAGCGATCCAGCTCGTCCCAAGAGTTTAGTTTGTTCTCAGCTCTCTTCAATTAATTATCATTGCGTTCAGTGCAGCTTTAGTGAACAGTGCGTCTTAGTTGCAGTGTGGTAAAGTGCTAACAGTCATGTACCGTGTTTATGAAAGAACAGTATAGTGCCGTGTTTAAGTAATGGACAGTGCAGTGCCACTATCTTTGCGAAGATCGGTGTTTTTGTGAACTTCCGTGTTTGTGAGTGAATTATTGGACTGTGTAATAACAAGAACACTGAAGCTATGAGTGAATACTGTGAGTAGTAGTTAAGAATTAATAACCAAGTGTGCAGTGCATTTGTGCAGTGCATTGTTAAATAAATTGTGCAGTGATAAAAACTCTGAAGCTTGTGTATGTTTAATTTTACAATCCAAAAGAACTCTAATAAACAATGTTTATTACTGATTTTATAATAAACATAACAATGTATATATATATATATATATATATATATATATATATATATATATATATATACTAGTAAAGTCCATAAGTTTCCAGCCTCATTCTCCTACTTCAAGCAGGTGAAGACTTGTCCGCCGTGCCTGCACTCTCCATAACCATTACCCACGCTTCCTCAGTCCTGTCACTCTGTATCTAACCTTCAACAAATCTTTGCAATAGAAGGAATTTTTAAAAATGTCCTGGTTCAAATACCGTGCGGTTATTGAATTCTTTTGTATAGAGGTCTGTACTTATGCACAAATAAAAGAATGCGTGAAATATGCTGAAAGGGGAGGATTCATACACACCATCAATGTGTATGAATCCTCCCCTTTATATTTCACTGTAAAAGAATGGGCAGAATTGTTTAAGTTAAGGAGAGAAAGTCTTGATGACGACCCGTGTCCTAGTCACCCATTAGAAGCTGTCACCTCTGAAACAATCCAATTTGTGGAAGCTCAGTTGCTGTTTCATCAAAGGCTCTAGTTCAGAGAAATAGCAGCAAGATTGTGGCTTTCAAAAACAAGTGTTTATAGGATTATTAAAGAACATTTGCATATGAGAAAGGGGAGTTGGGTTCCAAATATTCTTTCTGCTTCTCAAAATGATGAACATGTTTACTGGTGCAATGAATAACAACAAGGGTATAATGCTGATCCAAAAACAAATTGGATTCAATTGTAACTGCAGAGGAGACAATGGTTATATGCTATGACCTACTCAACAAAAGGGAGTCCATGGAATAGAGAAAACCAGAAGTACCACTGCTAAAGGGAAAAGTCAGACACTCAACAAAAAAGATAATGGTCACAATTTTTTTGGATTGTAGAGGAATACTGCTGATTGATTTTAAAGAAAGGAACAGTACAGTGAATGCTGAGTATTATGTAGCCCTACTTTACCGGATACCCCGGCAGGGGGAAGTTGAGCAAAGGTGTTTGGCTTCTTCACAACAATGTCCCTGTCTCCTCACAGCATTAATTTTCAAAGGACTGTAGATTTCAAGAAATCATCCCATACATCCTACATCCCAGACTTGGCCCCTAGCGATTTCTATCTATTTTCAAAGTTAAAATCTGACCTTCGTGGGAGGAGACAACACTGACAAAGGGGGGCAAGCAGCATTGGAAGGACATTTTCAAAAGAAGAAAAAAACTATTTTTTTCATGGCATAGAAATGTTGCCTAAGCATTGTATTGAGTGTGTACAACTAGAGGAGAATATATTAAACAATAAGACCAGTTCTTTTCCTTCTTTGTTAGGCCGGAAAATTATGGACTTTACTACCTATATTAATAGTAACATGTGCTGGATACCATGACACTATGAATCTTGTTGCTATGTTTTAATAAACTTGCTTCTATCTTCCTCGAGGCTCTTTAATAGAAGTTTTCTTTTCTTATTTGGATAAATGTAATTGTCTTGACTGCTTCCTTGGGCGAAGTCTACAGCCTACAGCCTTGGAAATGTTAGGTAAAATCAATAAAATACAGATTAATCTAACCAAATGAGAAACATCTCTAGAAACGCATCATTCTCAAATTAGTGATTGTTGCCTACAACCATAATTATATTTACACCTACACATGTTATTTTTTATTTATTTGAGAACTTTAGATTGACCAAGTTAAAAAAAAAAATCAAAACATATTTTGAAACTATTTTGACCATTATAATTATTATTCAAAACATTAATTTAAGGGATTATTGGAAGAGTTAAAATTAGTACCAAATGTACTTGAAGCAACTAGTAGACCAAATTTATTGGCAGAACTTGAAGTTCTTCAGAAGGAATTAATTCTTTGTGAAAAAGCACTTGCTCAATACTTGGAAACGAAAAGATTAAAATTTCCCAGATTTTACTTTGTTTCATCAGCAGATTTATTGGATATCCTATCAAATGGAAATCGTCCAAAACTTGTTGCAAGGTAATTTATTTACATTTCATAAATTGTTAAGCTCTATAACAAATTAATTTATATTTTAATATTTAAGATGTAAATAAAGTAATTTATTTATTATTTATTCTATCAGTGGCTCTCTTGATTTTTGTTATCCCATACTTTATTGTACAACCAGTTTAAACAATAAAAATAGATTATAATCTGTGAAGAGCAAGGGAAATCAGTTTACGGTTTAAGCGTTTTTCCTTTAAAAGTCATTTTTTTTTTTTTGCATATATGTCTAAAAAATTGTAAACATGTCCTGAAATCCTCCTTATTTCTTAACTTTTTGTTATTTTCCATGAAAAATAAAAAAAAATACTGCTATTAAGTATCTCCTTGTCTTGAATTAAGGTTCGCCTAATGAGATTAAGACCAACGCTTTAACTTGCATGGCTAACTTGAGCTCCAAAAGTCTTAGTGTAACTAAGCCTAGGTTCAGATCTCTTATGAAAAAGCAGGCAAAAATCTTAACCATAAATGAAACCAAATTATAATAATGTTTGTGATAATTGAATCTAAATAAAAATTAAATTTAAAAAATAAGTTAATAAGCCTTATGGTACTGGAGCATAACTATTAGGCATTAAATTATTATATATGCATTAATTTATTTATCTATTTTAAAGAAAATATAAAAATTTATTGTTATGATGATGATGATTTAAATAAAAAATAATTTGATAATATTAATGATGAATTATTGTACATATATTTAATTATCTGTTGTTAATGAAAGGAAAACTATAGTGATCTTGTGGGGATAATGATCAATTTAAACAAAAAAAATTATAAATTTAGTGGTATATTGTATTACATATATTTATTTATTTATTGGTTGTTAAAAAGGAAAAATATAGTAATATTCCAATAATGATAATTAAAGAAAAACATTTAATAATAATATTTGGAGAAATTCAAGGTGCATTGTTATAGAGATATCTATTTGTTTATTATCCGAAAAATATTGTGATCATAGTTAACATCAAACTTGTATACTTATAACCAGAGCCACAATATTTTCCAATCTGCTTTCTCCTTGTTTGAATTCATTCTGCAGGTTTCATGTTCTCATATATATTTGAAATCCTTTCTTTTTATTTATCTTCTTTATTTTTTGACCCACTGTTGGAGACAGTGTTGGTTGGGACCTCGTCCTCGTATCGAGGGACTATATTTTGAACTATAATTGTTTTCATGTAATCTGACATTGATGAGGGTCAATAAAAAGGCCTTGTCCTCTACTATTGTTTTTAATTTTATGCAAAGTGCACTTTGCATAAAATTAAAAACAATAGTAGAGGACAAGGCCTTTTTATTGACCCTCATCAATTGGTTCCTCTACCATCCAGCATATTCCAGAGATAATCTGACATTGTTATAATTTTGGGGGAAAGGTGAGGGGGTCAGAGGATTGGATGCCCCAACCATCTCTCTTGAGTATTGATGAGAAGGGGAGGGGGAGAGGGAGTGGGAGTGATAGTGAGAGTGTGAGACCGAGACAAGCAAGTTTGGAATTGCCTAATAAAATATTTCTTCCTTAGGCATATGGTCAAACTTTTTGATTCTCTGGCATCATTGAAGTTTGTTCCTGAAGATGCTAAGGATCCAACAGGTGCTAGAGGTATGATTGCAAAAGATGGAGAATATGTTCAATTTAATAGTCATTGTGATTGTACTGGCCCAGTAAGTATTTATTTTCTATTGCCAGGCTTAGTATCTTATGCTCATGTGCAGTTATACCAATGTTTCATTTTTTATACTTGCAATTATTAAAGGTAGAAGACTGGCTGAACGGTGTACAGGCTGCAATGCGTGAATCAATTAGACACTATTTTTCTGAAGCAATGTTAGCTTATGAAGAAAAGCCCAGAGACCAGTGGTTATTTGATTACCCTGCACAAGTTTCTCTTTGCACTACTCAAATTTGGTGGACAACAGAAGTTAATTGTGCTTTTGCAAGACTGGAGGAGGGTTATGATAATGCTTTAAGAGATTATCACAAGAAACAAGTAATACAAATTTTAAAATTGAATACTAGCATCAAGTCAATCAAATGTCCATTATATTTTTTTTTCTAATTACAAATTGTGAATTATGGAATATAATTTAAATAACAAACCTTCTTTTTCATCATATTTGTGGTTCATGGTATTTTTGTCAATTAAAACTATATTGTTTTCTCAATTGAGAGTTTCATGATTGAAAAGTTATTATAAATATGAATATATTTATAACACATATCTTTTTAAATATTATTTTCTTATTTTAACATTAAACGTTAATTACAATCTGGTATTATGTAGAGCTAAAAGTGGGAAGGCACCTGGCTTTGAAAGAATCCCTGTTGAATTTTACAAAAACTGCCCTGAAATGTTCTTAGAAAAAATCCTAGAAACTTTTAATTACATCTATGACACAGGAGACATTCCAGATTCTTTTAAAAAATCCATAATATTCCCTTTGTTTAAAAAAGGAAATAAAAATGATACAAGCAGCTATCGAGGTATAAGTTTCATGGACAGTATTACCAAATTATTCAATGGACTGCTGCAGCAGAGACTAAAACAATGGGAAGACTATAACAAAATATTGAAGGAAAACCAGGCAGGTTTCAGAAAATCATATTCGACAGTGGATAATCTATTTACATTATTTAACATAATTAAAATAAAAACTGCCCCAAAAGGAAAAAACTATACCGCTTTTTTCTCGACTTCAAGTCTGCATTTGACTCGCCTGACAGAAGAGCATTGTTTTATAAGCTGTGAACTTAGGCTCTCATCAAAATTTATAAATATTTTACAAGCTTTATATAAAAACACTAAATCTGCAGTGTGGACAGACAAAGGAGTTACTAAAAAATTTGAAACAATCTGTGGTTCATTGCAGGGATGTTTAATGTCACCTGATTTATATACATACTATATTAATGATATTCCAGATTTTGTTGGTGGTGGTATATTTATTGCCGGAGTTAAAATTAATTGTTTAATGTATGTCGATGACATCATATTTGTGGCTGAGGAACCTGAAGTTCTGCAATATATGATAAACAAAATTAGTGAATATTGTGTCCTATGTAATTTGACAATAAATTTGCAAAAATCAAAAATTATGACATTCAGAAAAGGAGGAAAGTTGTCAAAAAAAGAAAAATGGTATTTTAGGGGCTCAGAAATAGAGGTAGTAAATGAATATAAATATTTAGGTATAGTACTCACTCCTCGACTGGTAATGAAACATCATTTCAGATAAAAGATCGCTACAGCCAAATTTGGAATTAATTCAACATGGCACACATTTATCACTAATAAAAATATACCACACGAGTCCAAGTATAGTGTATTTGAATCTACTTCAAGAGCACTTATGTGCTATGGTGCACAATTCTGGGGCTATGAAAAATATATTGAGGTCGAATTAATTCAATAATACTTCATAAAAAAAAGATGTGTGCACTTCCAAAATCCTGTCCAGATTATATATTGCTTTTAGACACTATGAGCTACCCTCTTTACTTTTTCACCCTTGAATTATTTAATTAGATCATTAAACCTCCCAAGTCTTCGTTGGCCCAGAATAATTGCTGAACATATAATTGAAAAACAGGCTAATTGGTTTAGGAGTATTGAAAATATCAGGCAGGAGTATTTGGGTGTAAATTGTAGCTGGATTAAAGAGGAAGGAAGTATGAATAAGATAATAGGAATAATATTGGAAAAATTAAGGTTGCAATTTATTGAAGAAATGCTGGGAGAGGCAAATCATTCTAGGTTTCACTCTAATTACAAGAATCTTGATGTAATTTTAGGTAGTAATAGTTATTTGAATAGCAATAATAGTTTATATTTCACAAGCCTTATAATGAAAGCAAGGGGAGAAATGTTAAATCTGAATTATTCAGTATGTAGAACTGAAGGCCTATGGATATGCTCCTCATGTAATAGGAATGAATTAGAAAATAGATATCATTTTATAGCAGTATGCCCAGTGCTTAGTAAATTTAGAAAACAGTTCCTTGACTCATCAAAATTTAGCCAAAATGAATTTATTTTGTTTTTGATTGTCAAAGATTGGCAGGCCCTTTATAAATATCTATGTGTTGCACAGAGATATAGGAAGTTACTAGTAGTTGAGTATAATGTATAAGTTTTTCTATTTATTAATATTTTTTTTCTTCTATTTGTAAATAAATATTAATAATTAGTTTATATTTTGTTGATTTTTAAAGATAGAATTCTTATTAAAGATTATTTGTTTTATTTAGAATATTGTAATATTATGTTAATGTTATGTTTATATCGCACTAGTATTTATAAAGTGACATAAGTCTAAAACTTATATTTCTGGAAAAACAGGAAAAACTGTTAGTGAGCTTAGCGAAAAACCAATTACATAACCAACTTATTATTTCCAAAAATAGGGGGTAGGAAAATTTGATCCAAAATTGTTATTGCATAATGTCGATCCCAAGCCTTGAATACTCACGCTTTTTGAGTTGTAACAATTTTTATGTAGTTGAAAATTACAAAGGACTGGATTATTTTGAATTGTGACACTTTTGATTTTTAATTGTTGGAAATGAGACACTTTTGTATATGAAATGGTATGGGATTCCTTTGCAAACTTTGAGTTGTAACATTTTGAAAATTTCACACTTCTGTCTTAATAGAAAAAAAAAAAAAAAAATAGAAAATGGTAATTAGTCCTGAACAAAGTTCTCCAAGGAAATAGATACAAAAGTTAATTAAAAAGATAAACACTAATTAAATTGAAACTCATTTTAAATCCATAGATTTTTCCTATAAAATGAGTCAGGCAAATGAAACAACAGAATATTGCATTATAAAAAGTTATATTTAATACTTATTATAAGAACAATGAACATTAAATTTAATTAACATTAATTGAGAACATTTTTGAAATAAGAGTTGTAGTAGGATTGTGGTATTATGTTTTTATTAACAAGTTCTAGTATATCTTTCTTTTTATTTTCCGCTAATGGTATTTTCGCTTCATAAGCCTGAACCAACTGGAAAGATTGAGGTTCTTGAAACGTCCCTGAATGTTTCCTTTTCCTTAAATTGCGTACATTGACCCTCTTGAAAGTTACGTCTTCGTAGGAAGCTTTGTAGAAGAAGGCGAAAGGGTACTGTTTTTCAACACGAAGAACTTTAATTTCTTGCCATTTGATTTGCGTTCTATCAGTATCCATTGTAAAATTACTACCCCATTCTTCTTGCAGGATTTTTAAATCATAAAAATTCTCATGGGTCAACTCATTAACATGATAAGGAGGGTCATTCTTTTTTGCCATTGTAATTAAGGTTGCGTACTGCTGTGGAACATAGACCGGGCAGGCCTTAAGGTGTCTACTAACCTGTTTTTCTATTACACTATGAACATTCTCACCTTCGTTTTGTGAGTGTCCACGTATAAGATATTTATGTGTAATACTGCGAAGTTTCGGAAACTTGTTAACTGCGTATGAATATGCTGAAAGCACGTATTTGTTTTTTTGCTGTCCACAACAGTTATCAGAATAGAAAACAATATCCTGATCAATGTTGTTGGTCTTTTCTATCAACATTTTAATGTAATGCAGAATACAGCTTCCGATTTCTATTGCACCACGTTTTCCTTCAGTTTCGTCCCAGAAGTAGCACTCAACATTCCTCGCATTTAAGTCGCTTATAGTAAAATTAAAGCAATTAATTTTACTTTTGTAGTAGAATGACGATATTTGCCCTTTAGGTACTGGCATTACCGCCTGTAAATCGTATATAGCCACATGAGCTCCATTCGGATTTTTTTTGTCATTATCCTTTTCAATACGTGATAATTCCTTTTCTTTTTGGTGCAGGTTATACGCAGAAAATAATATCGTTCTTCTCTCTTCATCGGCATTTTTGAATGACTCGCAAATATCGGATTGGTCCTTTTTGGGTACATAAAACGAAATGTTGTACTCCCCTCGAAATATTCTATTAAACATGGATGCATTTGTAAATGGTAAATTTTGTTTTTGGCGAGCTTCCTTGTAGTCACGGAAAAGATCTGCCAGACTTTTTCCACTGTCGATGAACTCTCGGGTGGTTTGAGCTCTCAAGTAATGTGACTCAACTCTGGGAATGGCTTCAATAAACTGCCTTACACTATTTTTAAGTTCAGGGTCAATGGTGGGTTGCTTACCATGTTTGCCTCTCATTTCGGGCTCCAAGAATCCATTATCATTTTTCTTCATCAGCGCTGTCCGGATAGGTCTGTCATTAATATCAAGAGTTGATTTGAAAAATGTTTTGCATACTCTAACACGAGTTTCATTTATCTCAAAATAAAATGCAGAATTAAGTTTTCTATGGTCCTGGGTGCTCAAGTATCGGTATTTGGGTTTTATAAACGTTGAGTGCCGAACAATAAATTCCCTTTGCCTCTCTAAATTAGCAAGGCCCCAGTAATGATCAAACATTTCTTGACGAATTAAATTATTGATCTTATTACTACAAGCGAGTCTGCATTTTTCTCCGCATGGTGGACCTACTTTCCTCTGAGGAAATTGCTTTTTGGATTTTGATGACGATTGGTAAGCTTTTCCGGAATTTCTTAGCAATGATGCCTGTTTGTTTATCCAACTTTCAGGGTTTCTTCCCCTTTTCCTTCCTTTTTTTGTGTCCATTTCAACTTCATTTTTATCAACATTACCTTTATCTAGAGTTTCCAAAGAACTGGATCCAACTTCGGGTTTGCCTGAACTGTCCGAGGAACAATGAACAACATCATGTTCGTCTGAACTTTCCGACAAACCATCAGTTGAACTGTGTGTGAAATTCTTGCCCGCGTCTGAATCATCAACGTCGCTTTCATTACTGTGCACAGGCGACACGTAGTAAAAATTATTTGGTTTTATTTTTGTTAATCACATCACGGTAGGGCAATCACAATCATATTCTGTGACAGTATAACCGTTATCATTTTCATCAAGTGATTCGGTTGACATTTGAAACATGGATGCAGTTGAAGTTTCAATATCCGTTAGTTGGTTATTTTCATTATTAATACTTAATAACGTTGTATCAATTATTTCCTCAGTTGTAGTTGGATTTTGCGTAAAAATTTCTTGTTTTTTTGTAATCTGTGAAGTGTAATCGGTGAAGATCAAAAGATTTACCCACACGAAATTCAAACAGTTCTTCCTACTTTGGATAAAATATTTTAATCACCAAAAATCATAGTTACATAATAAAAAGCAAAATAAATGTTTAGTATTTCATCCTCTTTCTAATAAGCTATAACATAAAGTTGTATGCGTCGTCACAAAGTAGGTTAGGTTAACTTTTTTCAAAGTTCGATTAGAATAGCTCAAATAAAAGATTATAAGGTTTACTCTAAGCAAAGGAAATGTTCAGCATTTCATCCTTTTTCGATTCAGTCATAAACAATGGTCACCGGATCTCTTTTTAAATACAGAAAAGAAAAAAAAAAGCACATTTCATCAAAAGTGACATAACTCAAAATTACTTAAACTAATTTATCAACAATGACATAACTCGAAATAAGCAACAGGTTGTTACATTACCTGAGTCAGCTAAATCGACACAACTCCAAATAGAACAACGTCTTCTCGGACTTTGAAACATTAACAATGTCACAACTCAAAATAATGCACTTTTGAATTTGGTTTTCACTTTAGTTCACCACAAAATTCAAGACTCAACAGACAATGTGACACTCTTGCCTATGGAGGGGGAATAGCATTAAGGCAGCAAGAATGACACAAGTGCCCTCTGGCGGAAAAGCTCTGAAGCTAGGTTGATACGGTTTTGATGATTCATAAACAGATATTTACCAATTTCTTTCATAGTCATAACTCAAAAACACTGATTTTTGAGTTGTGTCACTTTAGAAATACTAGTGCGATATATCAATATAGCAACAATCAATCATGCTAATTAATAATTTAGTGAATAATGGCCAAACTCAACAGACGGACTTATGAGTCCATGTTTATGTATGTTATATATAGTATAAGGAAAGATGTTATTATGATAATTTAATTGTATATTTAACTTGTAAATTATTTCAAATTTCAAAATAAACATACTTTATTATTATTATTAATTACAATCTGTCTCTCATGTGATTTGTTTTCAGATATCACAATTAAGTACATTAATTTCTCTTTTGCTGGGAGAACTAACTCGGCAGGATCGGCAAAAGATTATGACTATATGTACAATTGATGTTCATTCACGAGATGTAGTAGCTAAATTGATCCAATCAAAAGTAGATTCAGTTGCAGCTTTTCAATGGCAGTCTCAACTTCGTCATAGGTAAAATGACGTATATGTTTGATTATTTTAAATGTTTTATTTTAACATGTTGGTGAAGGCCAACATTTGTTTCCTTTATTACCTATACCTTATATATTTACGTATCTTATATACCTCTAAATTATTAGCAGATTTCCCGTAAGGGAAATCAGCTATTGAGGTTGTACTCATGACGTGATTTTCGAAATTTTTCTTCAAATGTCCATCGATCCTACCCAGGAGATGACGAAAATGAGGTCCGTTCAAAACTGTATATATATATATATATATATATATATATATATATATATATATATATATATATATATATATATATATACTAGCTAAGGTACCCGGCGATGCCCGGGAAATCATTCTTGACTGACTAATGATGGTATTTTGATAGTAAGACTTCAATGTGTACAATTACACTTCCCTCCACAACGTAATAATTTTCCGAAATAGCCAACCCTGAAGGGTAACTTTTGGGGATTAATAGAATAGAAATTTTATTTTTGAAGGATAAATGAAAATGTGTTCCTAATCTATCCCTCTACACTTTTTGACTCACCGTTTTTCAATCATTCAAACCATAATCATGGGTAGCATTTATTACAATTAAATATCATCTATAATAAACATATTTCCTTTCAAAAGCCAATCCGAGGTCACATAGTTTAGGCAAAGTTTTGCACGTAAGATTATATTTGTATTAGTGAATCTCACTGGAAATCGCTTCCAGTAATGCCAGACGGGAAATAAGGAAACTCAATTAACGTGTAAGGCTCCCGTCATCTTCCGTTCCCGCATGGGACTTCTCAACATTCTTCTACTTATATTATTGATGCAAAACATTATTTTATAATTTAACTACCGGATGGAATTAAATAATAGTGGCACCCTGAAAATATCATATCGAGTTTAAACGCATATTGTTTTTTTGTCATAATGACATTACCATTAACGTTTAATTGTTATTATATTAAATATTTGTTTCAATAACATGAAGGTAGATTATACAAATTAAATAATGGAAATGCTCTTATAGTTTATATTTCTATTGGAAATAAATAAAAAAGTTATTAGGAGGGGATGACGAAGATTTATTACCTCACTAATCCGAATCATACTTTGAACTATCATATAAAACATAACATCATTTGTCATTATATCTTAATATATATAAATCTCCTGTCACGATGTTTGTCCGCGATGGACTCCTAAACTACTTAACCGATTTTAAATTAAATTGGCACACCGTGAGCAGTCTGGTACAACTTGAGAGATAGGATAGCTTAGATCTTTAATTATAGTCGCAATTTTATTTTATTGCAAATTATTTGTCTATAATTAATTGAGTCACAATTATCTGTGATAATAATAAATAAATGTCATATGTTATTCACTAACAACTTTGTAATATGCTCATTCGTTACAAAATTAAATGGAAATAATAAATTTAAAAATTAATTCTTTTGTATTGATTTCTGCTTAATATAAACTGTAAGAAAATTTTAATCAATCGTGTTCAACGTCCTTCCCCTTCAAATCCTAATCCCTTGAATTTGTGCACCAACTTTAACATTTCCGTCTTGGTTCGTAAATAATTTCATTGTACTAAAGGGTTGTAGTCGTAGAAAATCTGTCATGGAGGTCACCATATTTTTTTACAAATACCATCTATGTAAAAAGCATGGTGGACCCCGTGACTGATGTTCTCCTACCGTTCCTCTTAAATTGTATACAACAATGTAATATAACAATAACTTTAGCCACAGCAACGCGTGGCCAGGTCTGCTAGTTCCTTTATTAAAACCCCTTAAATAAGTACTAATATTATTGACTCCCGTTTAGCGTATATCCCGTGTTTACTTCATTTTAAAAGTGAATGCGCACAAAAGTTACTCTAAATAACAAAGTAAACAACTTTTGCTATGTGCATGTTTGTCGAAAAACCAATAGGAAACGAAATATCACTAATGTTAATTTCAGGCCTCCCTTACAAACCCCACTTCTGCTCGTCCCTAGAAATTTTGGTATGGCCTATGATAATTAGGGCGTCAACACTAATATACATACCGTGTTTTATTTAGTTCGGTTGAGTCTTTTGAGCCCAATAAAATTAATGACTCCCGCTATAGTTTTTAGCTTATAACTCATTTATACTTAGGTATACGACAAAAGTGTATATAACAAAAGTTACTCCAAATAACGAAATAAACAACTTTTGTTATGTTTATATTTGCGGAAAAACCAATAGGAAACGAAATATCGCTATTTTTAATATCAGGCTTCCCTTATAACCCCCACTCCTGCCCATCCATAGAAATGTTGGTATGGCTTATAATAATGAAGGCCTCACTGCTAATACACATACCGAGTTTGGTTTAGTTCGGTTGAGTCTTTTGTGCCAAATAAAATTGTGGACTCCTGCTATAGTTTTTAGCGTATAACGCATTTAAACTTCGGTATACGACAAAAGTGTATATAACAAAAGTTACTCTAAATTATAAAATAAACAACTTTTGTTATGGGCATATTTGCTGAAAAAGCAATCGGAAACGAAATATCGCTATTTTTAATTTCAGGCCTCCCTTATAACCCCCACTCCTATTCGTCTTAGAGAATATTAATATATCCTAAAGTCTAAGTTGGGCTAGTAGTAATATACATACCAAGTTTCATAAAATTCGGTTCAGCCGTTTATGCGTGAAAAGGTAACAAACAAACAAACAAACAAACAGACACGAAAGAAACAAAATGTAGTTATGGTGTCTATGACATGTGAAACGAAAAGTTATCGTGAAATTTCGCGAAAAAAATCAATGTACAGACAGAGGTTACAATTTTATATATATATAGATATATATATATTTGTCTGTTACCGCTCTAGCGGTCATAATTTTTGTTATATCGTTACCAAACTTGATATTTAATCGTTTTATGCAAAAAGAAAGACTAAGTTTGTTAATGACTGAAAACGGACAGGGTGGAGGGGGGGGGGGTTTAAAGGGGAGAATTTCGATAATTCTTAATATCTCCGTTATTATGCGTCGGATCAAAAAATTATATAGAACCAATCTTATTTTAAATGTAATGTTCTATAAATGTTGTTATGTACATTTTTTCACTATTTTGATTATTTACTGAGATATTTCCATTTTTTAGTTTTCGGTCTTCAGTAAAGCCCCCCGCCTACTCATCTCATATTTTCAATATTCTATTATGTTATGAAGCACTTTATTTGAAGCTTAAATACCAAATATTGTTTTCATTGAACTTTTACGTTTTGAGATAAATGCAAATACGTGACGCACATGGGAAATCTGCTTAGTTAACGCAGCCACTGCATGGCGGACTTTTTTATATTTTGATATTGGAATATTTCAAGATTAATGTACTTACGGATGGTTTTAATGGAATAGATGTAGTTCTAAATTATTTCCTGGAAATATTAGTTTAACCCAAATTTGAACATACTATATTTATGTTTGAGATGATTTAATCGACTCTTGTAGAGTAAAAACTAAATATATTGAAGTCCTCTATCCTATAGGGGACTTGGGGGGGGGGGGATGATGAATCTATCTTATATTTAAAATATAGTATATGATTAACTATTGGTTAATCACATTTAGCAAATTTTCCTTTAGGGAAAAAGCTATTCCCATAAATTGCATGGAAAGACATAGGTTTGGAACCGAGGTAGCTTTTCATTTTCACACCCTAAGTTTCAAAAATACTATTTCAAATTAACACGCATAAATGCTTGTGAGATAACTTTTATACAGAAAGTCCATTATCCTTGAAACTCCAGCAACCAGCAAAATAGTTTGAGGGGATTTAGAGAGGGAAATCAAAAATTGAAAATATCTTTGTAATTAAGGATTAGATTAGAAAATATTATGAAACTAGTCTTGTAGTAAAACTTAATTTTTCATAAATATTGTTTTATAATTTTATTTTTTTTCATTTATGTTATTTTAAGCAAGTTATTTGTATTTTTAACCATATGTAAACCCCCACTTCTATTCATCTCTTGTTAACAATAAGTTTATATATCATGGCACCTCTTATTCTAATCTTAAATGCGAAATATTGTTTTTAACCAATCTTTACTAGATGAGATAAATCTGAACGTTATGTGTGACATCATCAATTAATGTTTAACGTTCCATAGTGGAAAATGTTTATTCAATGAATACCATTCTGAATATTTAACTGTTTCATGATATGCTAGAGTTTATACTTGTTTAAGGTCAAAGATGAGGGGAAATCATAAATTTTAAATCTCTCGGTTATTATAAATCAATAAAGATTTAATGCTTTACAGTAGTTTTATATATTTGTTTGTAGCTCAAATGTTCAACGAATTATTTGTATTGGCTATGAGTAACTGAGCCACTGAACATCTCATGCCCAGCTTACATTTTAATTCCTATTTGCATAAGCCTTTTACTATGGGAGAAATGGAGAATAGATTTGGAGAAATCTGCTTGCTTTACACAACCCCTGCATGACACACATTTTGGTCCAATGCATGGAAATGGAGATTTTTTTTGTTGACCACCCATACAATCCACACTAGTCCAAGTCCCACATAGTCTATAAACTACATATATTATACCATGGCTCTAAAATGTTGTGTTTCTTTCTACTAAAAAAAAAAAAAAAATTGTAGATTTCATATGACGAGACTACTGGATGGAATTATATGCTTTCTTCTGGATGGTAAAGCAAAACTCTCACAAACAAACAGCTAGCCAATTTACACCTCCATTCTTCGACTACTTATGAACTTGAACTTTAAGGTTCCCCAAAATAAACCAATCCTATAGAATTCAAATAATGCTGTCTTAAATCCTCAGCACAATGAACAGTGCTCCATTTTATGTATCCACCTTATCTATTCACAACAACCTAAGGATCCCTTTCGTCCATTCTCATGACAAATCCGCTTACCAGAAATTCGATTCCCAATTTTCTGGATCCCTAAATCCTTTGATTGAATCTCTATCATTAGTATAAATTCCCCAAAACTCAACACACAATAAAGGTGGCAAAGAGACCATCTTGGCACAGAATAAGAAAAATAAAAAAACAATTACAAAATTATGTCAATAGGTCATTTAGTTAGTTAGGTGTATTTAGTGAATTTCTATTGAAATATTGAAAATTGTAATTGTAGTACAAAATTTGTGGTGTGCACAGATACAGTATTGCAGAGGTATTATAATATTGTCATTATGACAGATTAGGAGGATATCCTCAAGGGACCCATTAAAAGATGGACAGCTTAATTCCATTTTGTTTAAATTATTTTCTTCTATTACTAGTTATTGTGTCTTTGATAGAAAATTTTGAATAACTTACTGCATATATTTATAACTTTATTGCTATTGTTGATGGGTTTCATAAAACTATGATTCTGGTTTCTAATTTCTTTAGATGGGATGAGAAAATTTTAGACTGCTTTGCTAATATATGTGATGCCCAATTTCGTTACTGCCATGAATACTTAGGAAACACTCCAAGACTCGTTATTACACCCTTGACTGATAGATGTTACATTACACTTACTCAGGTAAATATTTTACATTTATGAAAAGATAATGTTTTTGTTTTTTTGTATTATTATTGTTATTATAGGTTTTAATTAAATACAAATATTATCACATTCTGCTTTCATAAACAATATAATATTATTATTTATTAACATCCACTTTTTGCTATGGCTCATTAGGATGGGCTGTTCTATAGGTTACCGCCTTTTTCTAGCCAGGGTGGGACTGAGTATTTTATTCTTCTTCTCTAAACCGTCTTTCTGCTCCAGCGGTCTTCTCATCACTCTTCATTGTAATAATTTTCAGTAGCTTAAAGGCTACCTTTTTCAGGCTGTACATCTCTACTAGTGTCGATCTGGATAGATCACATTCTAGGGTTTAAATAGTTTAGGGTGGACAAATTCTTCCAGGTGCTGTCCGGTTTTTCAATAACTACCTAGTATAGCTCCTTCCCATATGTATAACTTCTGCCGGACTGGCATAGGACGCTTTCCCTTGCTTTGCATCTTCTAAAAGACCATTCATACTGACTTTAAATTCACAGTTTCATTTGACTAATAATTCAAGAGTCATACATGGAAATGCTCAAGTCAAGAATACTACTGATATTTAGTTGCCATTACTGATATTTAGTAATTATTGTCTTCCGACTCTATTTATCTTCAGCAAGTTTTTTTAAAATCCACTTTTGTGATAGCTAAATATCATTTATGGTTATTCTCAAGGTGGGTTTAACCTTTTTGTTTACTCCTGCTATTTACTATTTATTCATTAGGAATCTAGTGTGTATATACATTATTTTATAATTGTAATATATAAGATAATGTACTTTATTGGAAACATTTTTTACTAATAGGTAGCTGATGGCTTCATCACTATACAAAAATTGTGAAAGCGTAGTGTTGTGACCATAATAATGAAACCATGTAGCTCCAGTTAGCTCTTATGGTATTACAAGGTTTTATAGATTGATGATACTATGTTCTTGAAAGAAGTATGTGGTTATTTTCTGTAACTTCAGTGCTTTATCATTTATTCAAAATTAATAACTTTTAACACAAAATACTAGGGCGTATTGAAAAGTAAGGTCTCCTATTTTTTTTTTCATAGAAAATTTAATTTATTTACAACTTTGGTTACATCGTTGGAAGGGTTGAATATTTACCTATTTTTCTACATATTCGCCTTGACGATCAATAACTTTTTACATTCTGTTTACCAGCATTTCCCGCCGCGTCACGAAGCCAACTGACGACTGCTTCTTGAACTTCCTCATCAGACTTGAATTTCTGTCCCCCAAGGTGTTTCTTGAGAGCGGGAAACAAGTGGTAGTCGCTGGGGGCAAGGTCCGGGCTGTAAGGAGTGTGGTCAATGATATCCCAGCCGAATCCATTGAGTAGGGTAGTCGTTTGATGTGGACGCGCATTGTCATGAAGCAAACACACTCCTTTGGTGAGCCTACCCCTTCTTTTGTTTTGAATGGCTCGCCGAAGTTTCTTGAGAGTCTCGCAGTAGCTTTCTGAGTTGATTGTTGTTCCTTTTGGCATGAAATCAACCAGAACCCCGTTCCGGTCCCAGAAAACGGTGGCCATAACCTTTCCCGCTGACTTCTCCGTCTTGAAAAGCAGTCGTCAGTTGGCTTCGTGACGCGGCGGGAGAGTGGTACGGCACCGGCATTAAAAAGCTGGTAAACAGAATGTAAAAAGTTCTTGATCGTCAAGGCGAATATGTAGAAAAATAGGTAAATATTCAATCCTTCCAACGATGTAACCAAAGTTGTAAATAAATTAAATTTTCTATGAAAAAAAAATAGGAGACCTTACTTTTCAAAACACCCTCGTAGCTCCTCAACTTCAAACTCAATAAAACGATGTGAAAGGCAAAAATATTTAATGTTACTGGTATAATTTAATGTTACAAATAGAAGTATTTTATTTATTGTGCGGCTCATCTCTAGTAGTCATTTCACTAAATGGCTCAAAAGATTAGAGCAGGCGTTTTGGCTTGTAAGTGGGAAAGTTGTATGATCTCGGACCTATGGCAAATAATCTTGACTAACTTTCATTACTGTCAATATTGCAATCCCTCATCTTACTTAATCTGAACTATCCCTCTGCCTTATAATGTGAAAAACTCTACTACATATTGTTGTATTATTATATTACTATCCATTAAAACACTATTCCTATATAAATAATAATATCCTATAATTTAAATAATAACCTACATGTGGCATATGGGTAACAGTCCCCTTTACAGTATTAATGTGATAATGGAATTTTCTTTTTAAATGAGTAATGATTTATCCTCCCCCCACTTTCAAATATCAAGGTGACCAGTTTAAGGTGAAATTAAACACAAGGGCGTTTTTCTACTCAAATCAACTTTTGAGTAGGGTGAAATGAGATAAATAAGAATAGGCCGCTTCCTTTTCTTTATTTATTGCTGTCATCCTTGTGTTTACTTCATTCCTCATCTGGTATAAGTAAGAAAATAGTATTTCAAACAATGCTTATTAATTTGTTATTTTTAGTCGCTTCATTTAATTATGGGTGGAGGGCCAGCTGGTCCAGCTGGAACTGGAAAAACAGAGACTACAAAAGATTTGGGTAGAGCTCTTGGAATCATGGTGTATGTTTTTAATTGTTCTGAACAGATGGATTACAAGGTATTCTCATTTTCATTATTTTTAAAGACTTTCTTCAAAATGAGTTCTCATTCGTTGGCAAATTCATTCTAATTATCTTTTGGATTATATTTCGACATTCAAAACTTACCAAAATAAAAAGGAAATAACATACTTTTACCACATGCAGTAAATTTTGTTGCCAAGAAGTTGCGTCTAAGCAAATTCCATTATAGGTAAGAGAACAGCCGAACCTAGAAAGTATAATTTTGTTATCTCAAACAATCTTATGTCTACTCCTGAAGGATGACTCTGACAAGGAAGGTTTGAGGTGAGGAAGGAAATTATAAGTGAAAGTCAGTAATAGGTACTTCTGTTTTGGCCCTCTCCATCCTGAAATTGTTTTAAATCTCTATTATCAGAAGTTAATGAAAAATTGTGTAGGAAAGAAAATCTTCTTAGTCAGAAGCTCTATAAACTAAGTATATTTCCCACATGATAGAAAGAAACATTTATTACGTCATGCTGTATTGTATTCCCCATATTCCCATTTAATAGAACCCTATGATTTGTGTAATTCCATTAATTACACAAAGTGAGATTTTAGCTTGACATGAGATGTTTAGTAATATAATATAGCCTTAAATACAAGTTGTGTGATTAGGCATGGGGATTTATTGAAGGTTGAGGTACTCTGTTAATATTCGAGTTAGAGAAAAATGTATTGAACAAAAATTGTTGTACATTTTCTTTATCAATAAGCTTGGTGATTCCACAGTTTTTGATCAAACTCATAATAGCAATGAAATTTGCAAATGGTTCAACCCCTTCTAAACCCCCACTAAACTTTAATTATTCTCTAAACCCATTCTTCTACTATTAACGAGCTTGTTGTTTAGTTTTACATCAATTTTTTAAGTATTAAAGGCAGAAATGATGAAAAAATTTGCCCCGTCAGAGTCTACTAATCACAAAAAAAAAAAAAAAAAAAAAAAAAAACGAACTAATAATGAATGCTTGAGCCCCTAAAAGCAATCGAGGGAATAAATTATTTTGGAGGGAAAAAATAACTATATTTTGCTTTAACCCTTAAGTACACCTGAGAAACATATTTCCAAATTCTGAGAATCCCCCCCCCACCTCTACCGATGATCCTATTGCCCCCACCCTCCCTGACAACTCAGGGAAGAGAGTGAGGGCAGGATTAGTAGTGTGCTGACCTTGGTTCCATATACTTCTGGTAAGTACTATTATTTTGTTTCAGACCTTTTATGCCTTAGAAACATATCACACCTCTGTAAAAACTATTATTTCAAGCCTACTATTTCTGTGCCTCGGAGACGTATCACTAATATTTTAAAATTTTTTCTTATGCCTACAAGGCTTCACAATAGTGAAGTGGCCGTTGTTTTGCCATATGCCTCAGAGACATAATACTAGCATTTCATGCTATGGAGTAATGTAATTATTTATGTTTACTACTTGAAGTAACTGCCCATTTGTTCATTGTACAGGGCTAACTCATTTCTGAAAATTATAAAAAAATAACGACTCCTGAAGAAATTCGGAGTTTATTGACAGAGTTGGAGGCGGAGGATGCCAAAAGACCTCGACTTTAATCCTACTGATAAAAAAGAAGTCATAGATGACCGCCTTATATCACATTTTCAGAAGGGCACAAAAAATAATGTCGCTGTCAAGACAACCATGATGACACAGGAGACTAAAAAGAGAAAACGATGCCAAAGTATGCCTCCAACAAAACATATGACGAGCAGACCTCATGAATTAAAAATTAAGATGGATGATGATGTTGTCATGGGAAAACTAGTGTTTTCCAATGGAATCCAACACCCATAATACCCAAGGTGTCACAGATGTCTGCAAAAAACATTGTACACATTCGAACAAAATCAATTAATGAAGCAGCAAATACATTACACCCTCTTAAATGTTTTAGTTTTTTTTATAGAAGAATTGATTAATATTGTATTGTCTCACACAAATTCTGAAATTGAGTGTCAAATACAAAAATACAAATACCAAAATAGTCTTGGGGATTCTTATACTATGTAGAGCCAAAAAGGATAACCAGAAGAACGCTCTTACACTTTTTGATGAGAAGACCTCTGGCATAAAATATCTAGCTGTGATGGCTAAAAATAGATTTATGTTAGACATGTTTACGTTTTGATGACAAGAGGACTAGAGACAAACAAAAAAAAGTCAACAAGTTAGCGCCTGTATTAGAAATATGGAATTTGCTAATTGAAAAATGATACAAAAGTTATGAGCTGAGTCCTTAACTGTTAAAGAGTTAATTCCATCTAGAAGTCGTGGTCATGTCATATTGACAATAAGCTGATATACCATAAACCACTTTATTCAAAGCTTATATACCAAGTATTTTTTACAAGAGACCTTTATTATGATACGTCCAAATTTATTGTGTGATGACGTCAACAATTTAGATTTTACTTTCCTGTCTCGAAAATGTTTATTTGGTCTATATTGGATGGGTGGATGGATATTTAATCTTTTCTGTCAACACTAAAGATCAAATTGGTTAGTGGCTGAAATCTGACCTAGGATAGTGAGGGTTTAGAGGGGGTGGAGTTGAAAATTAAAAATATATCCGTTATTATGAGTCGGATCATAAAATGTTATAGAACCAATATTGTTAAACTTAAAACGCTCTACAATTGTTGTTCTATTAATTTTTACCTAACTCAAATACTAATTGAGGTATTTGTACTTCCTTGTTTTCAGCCCTCGACCCTCACTTCTACTCATTGGATTTTTCCTTAGAATTGAGATGATGTGAGAATATTGAATATAAGAGGAAATCATTAGTGTGTCATACCAGCATGTCTGAAATCTGTGCAGTTTATGCATAACCTCCATGTTGAATGTTTCACAAACTTAGAGATGTCTTGTATGAACCATTCCCCATGGTCATTAGGAACTGCTCCTGAATTTTCGGGGGAATAGTCCGGGTGTGAGTGAAGGAAATGCAGTATCCTGATACAATGACATCATATTCCTAACATTGCGAACAACATATAATCATAATTGCTTATTTTATCATGTATTCAGCCTATCTATACATCTACTTCATATCCACAGTGTATGCAACAAGTACGGATGGTAACTTCATATTCATATTGGTTGTACTTGACAACATTCATGTTTGTCTTTGATGAGGTTCTATTTGCCTGGCATATCAGATCTTTCATAAATTTGTTAGTAGGAACAGTAAATCTTTTCATATTCCACAAAATGTAATTAGAGTTGGTCCTGTGAGAAGATATTTTGAGACCCTTTCCTAAGTAATTCCACTGCTGAAGTTGAGATTCAAGAAGTCAAGATTGGCAGTGGCAAGTGACTTGCATACCACATTACCATATTAGTGTGCTAGGTTGGAGTATAGGGAGTGCAGACTAACTTTTGTTTTAATGTTGAGTGGTCAACATGCAGGATCCAGCACTTAAGATAAGGAAGATGTAGTATTCCTGCATTAAATTAATTTAATTTCTAGGTGTTCCTTGTCTCTTCTAACTTTTTAACTTTTTCCATACGTCTTTTAATGTGAAATTGAATAGTTTCTGTCCAATGTTTTGGTTCACCAAGAACACCCTAAGATCACTTCTTTACCCTGGCATCCTACTTATATTCTTTGACAATCAGAAGTCTAATTTTATCTTTTGTTTTTAGATTCACCCTTTCTGCTCAGACTGTGTGTTTATTGATCCCCATGAATGATATCACTCATCATTTTTACACCAGCTGTTTAGTGTAGTAGTCTCCCCCCCCCTAAAACTCTTAAAATTTCTTTTTTTATTTGTCTAAATTATTTTAGGGCTAAAAAGTAATCTAATAGAGTTTTATGTTATCCTTGAACATTTCAGTATATATTGAAGTTTTGCAAAACTTGAATATTTAAAGACCTAAAAACTCTTAAATGGTAATAAATGATGCAAAACATTTGTTTAATGAGACCTTGTGCTTTTAATATTTTTATTTTATTTTTAGTCTTGTGGAAATATTTACAAAGGTCTTGCTCAAACTGGTGCTTGGGGCTGTTTTGATGAGTTCAATAGAATTACAGTAGAAGTGCTCTCAGTTGTTGCAGTACAAGTTAAATCTTTGCAGGTATAATTCAGCATATTTTGTAAAAATAACATGCCATAAATTCATTGGCTATCAAATGTATGTATTAAATAGCTCTGACTCCATCTATTACAATTAAAATGGTACCTGTAAGAATCCAATATAACAAATTATATTCTCTATCAGAATCCATCATTAAATATATTCCTTTCCTTTAGCAATTTCATTTTTAGGTCTGCTGAAAAATAACTACAAAGCTTTAAAAATCAGCAGTACCACTAAAGAATGATCTACGGGGTGTGGCTATTAAATAATGAGACTGACGCTGTAAAACATTTTATTTTTATTTCATACATTTTTACTAATTATCACCTTCAATATACACCCCTCCTTATCCCTACAACGCTCCATGCGAACCTTCCATTGTTCGAAACAGTGCTGGAAGTCTTTTTCTGTCAGCTCCTTCAGGACGCGTGCCGCTTTCTCTTTCACAGCTTCAACAGACTCAAATCTTGTTCCTTTTAATGCAGATTTCACCTTAAGAAACAGATAGAAGTCGCACAGCGCAAGATCCGGCGAATAAGGCAGATGGTCTAACACTGGGATGCTGAATTTGGCTAGACACCTCTTAACAGACAATGGGGAATGAGCCGGCGCATTGTCTTGGTGGAGAACCCATGAATTGTCCTTCCACAATTCAGGTCGTTTTTTCCTTATTCTTTCGTGGAGTTCAGCAAGAACGTGAAGGTAGTAATGTTGATTAATCATTTGACCTTCAGGAACCCAGTGAAGGTTCACAATTCCATGAATATCGAAAAAAACAATCAACATTGCTTTGAATTTTGATTTGCTCATTCGAGCTTTTTTGGGTCTCGGTGAAGATGGGCTCTTCCAGTGCATGGATTGGCGCTTTGTTTCAGGATCATACATAAATAACCATGATTCGTCACATGTTATTATCCTTTCCAGTAAGTTTGGGTCATTTTCAATGGCATTCAAAGTGTCAGTACAAACATTTTTGCGAGCTTCCAGTTGTTCAAATGTGAGAATTTTGGCACACACTTTTTGCATGTTAAAATTATTATGTAATATTTGCCGTACGGATTCTTTATCAATTCGTACAGTTTCAGCAATCGCACTAATACTTAACCGACGGTCAGATCGAATCAAATTACCGATTTTTTCGATATTGTCATCTGTTTTCGACGTGGAAGGGCGACCCGGGCGTGAATCATCTTGAACGTCTTCTCGGCCATCTTGAAAACCACTTACAATAAATTATAAGTTTCAGTTGCGGTTTTTCCAAGTTTCACATGAAATTTCACAACAATTCGTTGTTCTACTGTTATTCTTAACATTTTTCCAGCGAAACAAAAAAACAACTCTAATGCGAACGAAGGCTACGGCTGTACTGATTTGTTTACAGAAGCGAGAGGCACTATATTTGAAAGAGGAAGCTTCACGATAACAGCTGTTAGTTGCTGGCATTTGGCGCATGCGCACTTCTTCTGTAGCAGCATCAGTCTCGTTATTTAATAGCCACACCCCGTATAATTAAGACTAATATAACTTCATAATAAAAGTTTTCAAAACTAGAAAATAGGGGGCAAAACTTATATTTTGGTGGACCTAATATGTATGTGGTATATTTTTAATATGATGAAATAAATAAATCTGTTACGAAATTCTGGCGATAAATTTAGGATACACCATTGTGATTTTTATGTTGAATGTTAAGTGTAACAAGTAAATATGAAATTGTTTAGTAATAATAATATATACAATTTTGGTTGAGAGTGTCTTGGGAATAACAGCAAAGATTGTTGACCACTTGATCTTCTACAAAAGCTGTGTGGCAAGCCTTGGCCCTTCTTGGGCTGTTGAGCCAAAATTTTCAAAGGATGCTGATATATTTGGATATTTTAGCTACTGCTTGATAGTTCTTATATAATTACCCAGAGTATTTTCAGAGACTCGCACCTCCATCTTCAGAATGTTTTCAGCTGATATATTGTAGGTGTCTGGTGTCTTGTGATGACTGCTGCAACCTTGATGAATGGTACAAAAAGAATGAGGCGTTCTGCTGTGTTTCACTCTGTGTTTGTCCTACAAAATTGATTGCTGTTCTTCTAGCCATCCCATACGACAGTAGTTGCTTATTTATTATCTAGATATTTATAGGTAATATATTGATAGGTTGTGTATTCGATACATGTGTACTTAATATCACAAAGTATAGAAATATTTTATGTCTTACTATCTAATCATAATATACAGTTTTACTATTGTGAAAATAATTTTGAGAAATTAATGATTAGTTTGTTTGAAAGAGCAACAGTTTTAAAGAAAAGTTCAGTGAACTAAAAGATGTTTATTGGTAAAACTGTGACATGTGCGTTTATTAATTATAAAGGCAAAATTTTTACATTTAAGCATTGAATCATTTAACACTGTGTGAATAATTATTACAACTTTAGAAAAATAACTTTCGAATTATTAATTTAAAGCTAGGAAATGTTTAAAAGAAGAAAGAAGAAGATTATGTCACTCAAGATATACCAGGTATCCAAGAGTATCTCTGTATTCCATAAATCAATCAGCCATTTGTCAGAGTAAGATATTTCTCAGTTTGTCACCACCCAGAGGTGGAGGAACATAGTTCTCAATTGTGTACTGGTTTTTAACTGTGTAAAATCGTTTGTAGTCCACCTCCTGCTACAACTAACATTTATCAGTTCAGTTCCAAGTGAAACGAGAGATATTTAACTTCTTTGAAGAGTCCAGACAGATATTTTATTTGTTCAATTCTTCAGTTTTTTAGGGAGGACTTTGAAATTTGGAATAGTGGAAATTCTTCAACAGTGCAGCTTTATATTCTAAATAATTATTATATAAATCAGTTTTTAATTGTAATGATTTATCTTTGTAATCATTGTCAATATCATAAATATCAAAGAACCTACAACCCTGTACAGTAAAATTCTGACGGTTCAAAATTAAATTTTTATAAAGAGTTAAATTCGATTGACAATTTTAGTTTTTAATTACTTTTATTTATGAAGTTTGAAATGATATAGAAGATTTAAATAAACAAAGAAGAAGCATTCTAATAAAGTTTTACTGCCCACAGCCTTTGCTGTGTGTAATACCCATACACTTAACACATCTTTGTCAATATTGGTCTCCAAATGGCTAAACAGGTGACCGGTGGTACTGTAGTGACTAATAGAGGGGCTGGGACTTCATAGTTGATATTCTGTCAGGAACCCACTAAGAATTGTGAGGAAATTTAATGGATAATTAAAAAAGAAGCAGTTATATTTGGTCTATATTTCCATCTCAGTATGGTAGGGAATGTGTCAAGTAGGCCGTTTGACATTCCACTAAAGCCATCTCCTATCCTTTCTTGATTGAGCTGTAGAGGTAAAGATTTTCTAATGGCTAACCATCCTCCTCCAGTATTTCAATAATTAATATGTTTCTGTATAATATTATTATTAAGTTAATTTTTGAGAACTTTTGTTTAGTATCGATCAGTATTTTTACACTTCCTTTTTAACTTTTATGGTACAAAATTTGTTTAATTTGTTTTTTCTTGAAGAAAACAAATGAATGAGAGGACCTCAGCTTTTTTATTGACTTCATATATGATGGACAACTGGTCTGAAGCTAATCCTCCTATTATCAATGTTTATTAACTAACGTTCACTTTTTGCAACTACATCTAATTGGGTATTAACGATATACATTATTTCTGATTTTAAAGCTCTGTTTTAGGATGCTATCCGAGAAAAGAAATCAACTTTCAACTTCATGGGAGAGATAATATCTATGGTACCAACAGTTGGAATATTTATAACAATGAATCCTGGTTATGCTGGCAGGACAGAACTTCCAGAAAATTTAAAAGCACTGTTTAGGTAAGTGAATCAATATCTAGTTTAAATTATACTTGTAGCTATATATTTACTTCTCTATTACTTTTTATACCTTGACTCATAGAATTTTAAAAGCATTTCTCCCTGCAATTATTCTATTTACTAAACTTCTTAGAAGGGATTAAATAACATTCTATAATTGTATTTCATGTTATAAGTGATGAAAGTATATTCTGTTGTATGTGAACTGTTGTAAATTTCATTTACACAAACTTTATATTGGGTTAAACAGCTGCATATGGGTTAAATAAATACTCAAATTTAGTTACTGAAACTATATTCATTAGTATGATTTCATATTCATCTACCTAGTAATTTAATGGAAATAGTAAAGATATTATTCTTAGGTTCCAGTGATATATTTGAAATATATTGAAGTTTATATTTTCCAAAGTATACACCTTACAAGATTTTTTTTTTTATTTATATATTTTGGAACTAAAAAAAAAAAACGGTAACAACATAGAACAACTAAAATCAAAATCAAGGAAGAATAACAAAATGCCAAATTAGAAAACAATGAGGATACTTAACAATACAACCAAACTAAACAAAATACGAAACAAAACTATATATAAATATTATTTACAAATAAATAATATAACAATTTAAAATAATTTAAAAATACTATCAATTAAATTTATTATAGGACTAATTAACAATATTAATAATAAATAAATAAGCAGATGTACTACAAAAATATGATAAAATACAAGAAATACAAATTTTAAAAATTTGTATGTGTAAAATAAAAAAAGTCAACCCAAAAATGTTGCAAACAAAAATATAAATCTTAAATTAAAAATATATCACTTGTTCAGAAGTGTGTAGTCTTTAAATATTCAAGAATAGTATCTCTGTATGGACTCCCCTTTGTTAGTAGTTCATGCAAAATTAAGAGTTTCAAATAAACTATTTGCATAGTGTATTTATTAATTAAATTATTAAATGCATTTTCCTTGTTTAATGTTCTTACTTCCGTACATAATATTAGATTTATAAACGTTTTATAAATTTGCACTTTTATTTTTCTAGCAAGGCTTTTATAATGAACAGCTTTCTGCAATACATTAACATAAATAGTCTCTTAAGCCATTCCAGCTTTTATATATATGCTAATTTTTCTGTTTATATCTCTCAGGTTGAATGTAATCTAATCAGGATTAATTTCAATACTATCTCTTACTAAATTTATTTTATCTCTTCTCACCAACTCGAATTTGAGCTTCCTCTCTAGTTTATTACTAAAAATATGCAGTCTCGCTAGAAGAAATTAATTCTAAATAGGTAAGAAGTACTAACAGGAAATACTTATCTTCTGCAAGTTGATCTGTCTAGTAGTCAGTGGCCAGGTGCTGTGCAGGCCTGGGTAAGCAAAGGGTAAAAATAGATAGTTTCAAACACTGCAGGGGAAAATAGTATTCGCCATTTTACTACCAGATTGTGGTAATGTCACAGTACTTGGGAATCTAGAGAGTAGCCTCATCAGAATGACTTAAGACTGGCAAGAGTCCATTCTCAGGCAAGCTGGTTGCTCATGATCTACTATTATATTCCTCAGGAATAATGTGACCCATCAACTGGAGGCAACTCTTTCCAGGTCCCTCTGGGTCAGCAAGGGTTGTATGTTGAGTCGATTATTCACTAAATAAAACCAAATATTTATTAACCAATATGTAGCTAAGGCTAAATGAGACTGGTTATCTTGCTATTGTATATTCTAGGAATTTTATTCATGAGTTCATCACTCAATAAATTACCTTTGCTCTGGCAGGCATTGATCTCGTTTCCCAAAGTTTCTAAATTTTTTTAAAAACTAATGCCTTAACACCCAGGGCTAATCTGAGACCCTTTGTAAGTTACATTATTGTTCATTAATAACTCTGGATTTCCATCTGATATATATGATTTTGTTTAAAGTACCTCATTTAATATTAATTGTCATTAACAATCTTGTAATTGTTAATAAAACTAAATATAATTATTTTGTTATATTTCTATTTTTGTGCAGAGTACATTCTTCTTTCTATGAATTTTGTGGGCTTTGGTTATTTTGGACTGTTTGAAGATATTATTTAGTGGAATGAATAGTGTAATAGTGTTTGAATTGAAGGAATGCAAATTTATTAATTTATAAATATTAATCCAAAACAATCCTACCTAAATAATTCATTTTTAATTTAGGCCTTGTGCAATGGTTGTACCAGACTTTGAATTGATTTGTGAAATTATGCTTGTCGCTGAAGGTTTCCAGGATGCTAAAATTTTAGCCCGAAAGTTTATAACATTATACACTCTATGTAAAGAGCTGTTATCAAAACAAGACCACTACGATTGGGGTCTAAGAGCCATCAAATCAGTTCTTGTTGTGGCTGGTTCATTAAAGGTTAGTTAAGCCATATTATGTAATTAATTAACTTCTGTATTTTAGAGACCGAAAAAAAATTAAAATGTTGGCTACCTTATTTTTCAGGATTCTGACCTAAAATGACATTTTAGTTTTGTCACATTATATTATTAAAAATCATAGTTACTGGTCATACTAATCACCAAAAACAGTGATTTTTTTTTTTTTTTTTAATTTCAAGAGAACAACACATGACTTTTTTTTACTCGTATTGAATTAAATATAGAAAATGATTTGCTGCACTTCTTTTAAAATTCTTTTATTTGAAGTTTTTGAGCAAAATATGTAGATACATCATGTCGAAACTAGTCTAAATGGGCTCAAGGAGGGTTAAAACAGATAATTCAGTTGAAATCTGTTGACACAAGTTTTCTTTCATACAAGGAAGTATAAAAGAGTTTCTATGTGTCATATTGTAATAGGTTGCAAAATAAGTTCGTAGCGTTTTTTTACTGGTAATTTCAATAAAAACTTCAGATTCTTGTAAATATTTTTAATCAATTATATATGGCCTATTTCGATCTATTACATGTTACCATCTTTTAGGTAATTTTTTAACTCCGTCCTCCCATAACTTCTTAGAGTTTTGAGCAGTGAACTCCTCTATGTGTGATTTGCAGTCCTTAAGTGAATTAACGTGTTTCCCGTTAAGAGAGTTTTTAAAGGGCCCAAATAAATGAAAATCTGTTAGGGCAAGGTCTGGAGAATCGGGTAGGTGGTGGATCACTTCCCAGCCAAACTCCAGTAATTTCTGCTGGGTCTGCAAAGACATGTGAGGACAGGTGCTATCGTCATGAAAAACAATGCCTTTGCTTTTTCTTCCATTTTGAGCAAGCTTACCACTTTACCCTTTATAGGGCACATTTCGCTGGCTATCAGAAAAATTATATTTCTCTAAAAATGGTGTCAGGGAATCTATAAATGACTATTAATAATAACAGAATAGTTTAAAAAAAAATTCTAGAATAAGTTATTGGAGTGGAGGCTATAGCGGCCCTTGCCTGTTAAAGGGGTCGGCCTGCTCGGGGATAACCGGGTGACCTTCCTGTCTTCTCTTTCAGCAGGGAAAGGGTTCGGCTCGTTTACCTGCTCCTGTCCTTTGTGTCTCCAACTGTTTAAGCGTTTATGTACATACTAATTTTTATTTATTTGATTTCAGTTTTAATTTTAACCATTGAGTGTATATAATTTATAATTTCATTTGTCTTTATAGTTTTGTAATTATGTAGTTTCTTTATAAGATTTTTTTTTGTTAAATTTAATGTTTTGTTTTCGTTTTTGTTTATTTTGTTTCTAGTTTATTTGTTGACTCGCGTTTTTTTTTTTTTGTCTTTTTGGTTGTGTTTTGTTATTTGCTTGCATTTTGTTATTTGGTTGCGTTTGGTTATTGAGTTGCATTTGGTTATTGAGTTGCGTTTTGTTAGTTGGTTGTGTTTTGTTATTTGACTGTGTTTTGTTATTTGGTTGCGTTTTGTTATTTGGTTGCATTTTTAGTTTGTTCTGTTCTAATTTTATTGTTTAAATTTTTTCTGTTAATGTTTTCATTCTTTATTTTGTTTATATTCATTTTTCTATTTTTATGAGTAATATCGCCTCTTAGCAAACACCACAATAAATAAATAAAAAATATAAGCAAATGAAAAATAAATACTCCTGATTTTCTATACTGTAAAATTGTAAAAATGGAAGGGCAGAGCCGTATATTTTCAATTTCTTGACATAAAACATGCATGCAACAAAACATTATTAATTTATATTTACTGAAACATGATCAAGAATATCTTTTTAAAGTATTAAATTCCTTCAATTCATTTGTTGGAGTAAAGCAGAAGAATATAGGTAACAACAGGTAGTGCAATGTGAGCTTTTAAATCAGTACTAACTGAACAGGTACCTGGGTTGGGCAAGAGCCGATTTTACAGCCAGAAAGGGGGGATCTCGGCTCCGGAGGGGCGAACATTCAGGAATAATTCCTCATTTTCTTCTTACATCTAGTGGACGCCCTTGTAACTATTAGCAGTACTCTCAGTCCGAGTTTGAAAGAGAGCAGTATAGTAGCTGCTATAGTAGTACTTACCTTATAATGGGTTAAAGATAAGGAATCTCAGTTGAAAGGGATGCATAAAAGCACCTTAAATTAATCCTTTTTTATAATATGTAAACATTATTGACCAAGTAAACATGATTTTATAAACACAGAGAGGATTAAATTGAATTATTGATAAATACTACGAACTTATTTTACAACCTAATAGTTTTCTATGCAACAGTAAGCTCTTTGTGGAAGCCAACTGCAAGATAATTAGGTTAGATTATACATTCTTTTCATTTATGATTCAATTTTCTATTTTATTTTTGTTAATCTAATCATGTTTTTTCTTTTATCTTTCCTGGGTCCAACTATTCATTTTGACATTAATAATCTGAGAATTTGACCATTTTGGCACAAATATTTCAAGTAAACGAACTATGCGTTATTGCTTAGCCAATGTATTAAAGATTATTTCTTAAAAATATGTCAATCTTACCTGTGGGATACAATTATATTTCAAGTTTACTAAGTATCAAATATTTTAAGGGTTGTTTTTGAAATTATTCAAACTATTATTGTTTTCATGTCTTTATTATACTGGTTAAGGCATTGATAAAGTTTTGCCATTTCTCAAATGGCTCAAACAGTCCAAATTGCATATTAATCATCAAGCATGGAAATCAGGTATTGAGGTTGTACCATGATGCGATTTTCAACATTTTTCTTCTAAGTCCATCGATCCTTCCTAGGAGATGATGAAAATGAGATACATTTAAAATTATATATATACTAGCTAAGCTACCTGGCTTCGCCTGGGAATTCATTTAAGACTGAATGATGATGGTCTTTTTTTGCAAGGCTTTACTTTGCATAATATTTTGACATTTCTTCGTCCCAGTATTTAGGGTTTATACCCAACTTGCTGTGGATTCGTTAATAATAGAATTATTTGTGATGTAATGCTTCATTGTCCTCAATATTTTATATTTTATGGGCTAATAGTAATACACATACCAAGTTTCATAAAATTCGGTTCAGCCATTTATGCGTGAAAAGGTAACAAACAAATATACAAACAGACACCAAAGCTAAAAATTGCAGAAATAGCAATTGATGTGTCTATGGCATGTAAAACGAAAAAGTATCATGAAATTTTGAGAAAAAAAATCACTGTACAGATAGAGGTTACAATTATATATATATATATATATATATATATATATATATATATATATATATATATATATATATATATATTTGTCTGTTACTGCTAATAACCTGCCTCTTACTGGTCACAATTTTTATCTTATTGTTACTAAACTAGATATATTATTGTTATGTATAAAAAGAAAGTTTGATAACAGCTAATATCTTACCAGGGGGAGGTAGGGGGGGGGGGTTTAGAGGACAATTTTGAATAATCAAAATATTTTTGTTATTATTTGTCGTACACAAAAATTTTACCTAACTAATATTATTGCAAATGTAATGTTCTATAAATGTTGTTAAGTACATTTATTCTCTAACGTCAATATTAACTGAGATATTAGCCTTTTTTTAGTTTACAGCCTTCATTATACCTCCACTCCTACTCATGTCACATTGACAATACTCTGTTATATAATGAAACACTTTATTTGAAACTTAAATTTCAAATATTGTTCTCATTGAATTTTTACTTTTTAAGATAAATGCAAATATGTACGTGAGAAATCTGCTTAGTTAACGCTGTGCCTGATTGACAGATTTTTTTGGTGTACTTTTGAACAATTGAAGTTGCTGAATGATTTAGCAGTAAGTTTGTAAAGCATATGCAGGATATTTTGTTATAGGAGTATAGAGTATTTCTGCATAGTATGACTTCCTCTTGATCTTTATAATAAAAAGAAAATTAGAACAAATTGCTTGTTTTAGAGAGGTGACCCTGGTCGCCCAGAGGAAGAAGTTCTTATGAGAGCATTACGAGACTTCAATACTCCTAAAATTGTGACAGATGATGTTCCAGTGTTTATGGGTTTAATTGGAGATCTTTTTCCTGCTCTTGACGTTCCTAGAAAAAGAAATGCTGAATTTGAACATTCTGTTAAACAGGCTGCTATGGATTTAATGTTGCAACCAGAGGATAATTTTATACTTAAGGTACAAATTTCAGAAACAGGTTTAAATATCTTTCAAAATTATATTTAATATCTTAATATATATAAATCTCCTGTCACGATGTTTGTCCGCGATGGACTTCTAAACTACTTAACCGATTTTAAATTAAATTGGCACACCGTGAGCAGCCTGGTCCAACTTGAGAGATAGGATAGCTTAGATCTTTAATTATAGTCGCAATTTTATTTTATTGCAAATTATTTGTCTATAATTAATTGACAGTCACAATTATCTGTTAACTCCAAAAGATTCTAACAGATGTCGACACTTTTCGACTGGATTGAGTAAGTAATCAATAGATGGCATAGATATACATCTAGATATACCTGGAATGCCACCCCTCAATCTTCGATTAAAGATTGGTTCCCCGATTCTTCTCCTACGTAATTTGAATCCACCTCAATTATGCAACGGTACACGTTAGATCATCAAAAAGATAACCGGAAACATTCTTGAAGCAACCATTTTAACTGGGAAGTTTAAAGGAAAAGTGGTCCTGTTGCCACGTATTCCAAAGATACCGTCAGATTCTACCATATCTTTCAAACGGCTACAGTTTCCAATTCGTTTAGCTTTTGCCATGTTAATAAATAAGTCTCAAGGCCAAACAATGTCCATTTGTGGTTTAGATTTGGAAAATCCGTGTTTTTCTCATGGGCAACTATATGTTGCATGTTCACGTGTTGGGAAACCATCAAATCTATTTGTGTTAGCTAAAGACAGGTTAACCAAAAATATTGTGCACCGATTAGTGCTAAATTAAATTGAAATTGAAAGTATTTATAATTTAAATTAATAAATATTACTGTTAAAGTTTTAAGACTATCTGCCTTACCTACCTCATTCATAAGTTTAAATGTCATATGTTATTCACTAACAACTTTGTAATATGCTCATTCGTTACAAAATTAAATGGAAATAATAAATTTAAAAATTAATTCTTTTGTATTGATTTCTGCTTAATATAAACTGTAAGAAAATTTTAATCAATCGTGTTCAACGTCCTTCCCCTTCAAATCCTAATCCCTTGAATTTGTGTACCAACTTCAACATTTCCGTCTTGGTTCGTAAATAATTTCATTGTACTAAAGGGTTGTAGTCGTAGAAAATCTGTCATGGAGGTCACCATATTTTTTTACTAATACCATCTATGTAAAAAGCATGGTGGACCCCGTGACTGATCTTCTCCTACCGTTCCTCTTAAATTGTATACTACAATGTAATATAACAATAACTTTAGCCACAGCAACGCGTGGCCGGGTCTGTTAGTATTTCATATAATTATTAGTGAAAGCTCAGAATTAAAGGAAGTCGTTTGGTATGCAGAAGCTTTGTAAACTAAGCATGAGCTGGATATGCTACCGATCTGACTCCTCATCTACCCTCCATTTTTTAGCAGATTTCTCTTAAGTGAAATCAGCTATTGAGGATATATATGTTTAATGATAAAAAATTGTGCATCATGAACAACAACATAAATGTTTTAAGATGTAAAGTGAGCGAGAGACCCTTTTTCCGTGTTTTTGTGCATAACTTTCCACATTTTATTAATTTATCCTACCTTTTCCACAATGATGTTTGTTGCCTTATATATAGTCTGAAATTCAGCCTTTCGAAAATCAACCTCATCATTATATTTCAGTACTCTGAAATCCTAACCAAAACATGATTTCTCGTATTGTTTGAAGATGCTCGTTCCTCATCCTCACTTTCTTCCTTTACGAGGCTTCAAACTGGCAGAGAAACTGGCCATTCACAGTTACATTAAGACTAGCAAATTTAAACTTCCTGCTGTGTAAGTTGTCACTAGAATCATCTTTTATAAGCATGGCTTATCAAGTGTAATTCTTGAATATACCTCACTCTAAGGGTAATAAAAATAAAATTAACTTTTTTTTTACCATGCCTGAAAGTATGCTTAGAAAAAAAATATGTGAGTCAATATTTAAAAATATGAAAATATAGAGCTGAATTTTATGTTAAACCCCCAAAATCAAGAAAGTTTAAATACATTATTATTGAATTATAAAAATGGGCATTAATTAGTCAGTCTACCGATTTTATATATATATATATATATATATATATATATATATGTGTGTGTATAATATTTTATTTAGGTCGTTCAATTAGAAGAGCTTCTGGAAGTTCGGCATTCAGTTTTTGTTGTTGGAAATGCTGGAACATCAAAAACACAAGTTTGGAGATCTCTTTTTAAGACTTACCAAAATATGAAAAGAAGACCAGTCTATAATGATCTAAATCCAAAAGCAGTTACTAATGATGAATTATTTGGCATTATTAATCCAGCTACTAGAGAGTGGAAAGATGGTTTGTTTTCATATTTCTTACCATTGATATGTATATTACATTTATTACAAAAATAATAAATGTTGTTATTACATTTACAGTTCTTTTGGATTGCAAAATTACACACAAGCTTTATCACTGCACAATTTATTTGACACTACACACTTGGTAAATTATTCTTAACTATTACTCACTATGCAATGATAACTTCACTTCTTATTGCACAGTACAATAATTCACGGTCACTGAAGTTCACAAAAACATGACTGATCTTCACAAAGAACAGGGCAATGCACTGTTCTTTACATAAACATGGTACTACACTGTTCTTTAGATAAACACAGCACTACACTGTTCTTTGCATAATAAACACAGCACTACACTTTTCTTTGCAAAAACACTATCGAAACTAAAAGCACTGCTCACTAAAGCTGCACTGAACAAAGAAAGTTAAAGCTGAAGATAACTGAGAACCAACTGACTGTTGGGGCCAAGCTGTGCAGCTTTTATATATAGATCAAAGAGAACTACCCAGACAAGCCTAGATCCCAGATAGGCGTAGTCGAGACACTTTCGGAGCCAATGGTTCTGGTTCTTCCATCGGTCCGCCTTTCATCTACTTTGTACTCCTTAAATACGTGATTATCTCACAAACACATATATATATATATATATATATATATATATATATATATATATATATACATATAGACACACACACACACACACACACACACACACACACACACACACACACCTGAATTATATAATTTAAAAACAATTATTTTGAAACCAACTGGGTAGCTTGTTTGCAGCTTCTATATATAAAAATCATGCCTTAAATAGAAAATCAGACACACATTAGAATTTAATTTACACACTCACACACATACACACACACTCACAGAGGGGAGAGATAGTAGGGGTCACATTGAAACTCCTAAACATCTATCAACCATCTATTGGTATGAAATTAGCTTTTTAAGTTTCCTGGAATATAAATACAGTTGTTTTTCAAAAAATCTCAAACAAAGATTGAATATTGCCAAAAATATTCTTATATAATAAATGTATGAGAAGAAATGTCTCTCAGCATTCACATTTAAGACAAAACAAGTCACTGTTGACTGAGATAGTTGTGGAAAGAAATAGTGGTGAAGCTCAGGAAAGAGTGTACAATAAACCTAGGAGGCCTTGCTGGTAGAGACTCTGGCAACTAATGACTAACATGATGGCAGTATAATGTTCAGGAATTTAATTTTTGGTATTTCAAACTAAGTTTGGAATGAAGCTGCAATTCTCAGCCATCCTTTAATTAACATTAGACTTAAAGAATGATTTTTTAATATGCTGTTTTTAGTAATATTTTTATATTTTATTCATTCTTTATGGAGCTTAAGACTACCACAATTGGAATCTGTTTTATTTCTGATTTTAGGTTGATTATGATTATTGAATGAATCTTCTGAATAAGTGCCAATGCAATTATTAAATGGTTCATTTTTAGAATAATGGCTTGATTCAAGGTTTAAGTTATTCATCAGTTACTTTATTTTTCTTTTTTTCAATTGCAGGACTTTTTTCTAACCTTATGCGAGATCAAGCTAATCTTTCTGGTGAACAACCAAAGTGGATTGTTCTTGATGGAGACATAGATCCAATGTGGATAGAATCTCTTAATACTGTCATGGATGATAATAAGGTTGTGCAGTTTCTTATTTTGCTTTTAAAGTTTATGAGCTATGAAAAAATATTGTCAAATGAAACAATTTAATTTTAAAATACTTAAGTGAATTGACCCAGTAATCTTACCAATTGTACCAATTACCAGATGCTGAGATTGTCTAATAATGTAGAAAAATGAAATGAATTGAGAATTAAGAAATGTTGTCTAAAATGATTGCTTATATATAACTAATTTACATGTTCTTTAAGAGCTACTGTTACCTCTTAACCCATAATTATGTTTCTTAGCCAGGCTTCTCCATTTATGTACAGCCAGTTTCTGGCAGTCCAAATCCACCATATCAAACACCACTTTTGTTCTTCCTTCTTTTGGTAGCATCTGTTTTCTTTTCATATGGCCAAATCTAAAATATCATTCTTCATTACAATTCCTTTCACTTACTAAAATTATCTAAAAATAAAAATAAATGGTGTAAAGGATACTCTGCTTTCCACCTACCTCTAGAATTTTTAAATAAGCTCTTTACCATAATGTCCCAGTCATCAAAATTTCGCATAATGGTCAAAATGTTTTATTATGTAATTACAGTTCTTCAAATAATTACCTCATGAATGTAACCTCAGTAGCTGACTTGATTAATTGATGATGAGTACCTGAGGAGGGTTGAGAAGGAGATGGAATGGTCCACAAAGTGATATCTAGGTCCTACAAATTCTTCTCTTCAACTTGAGGAAATTGTTTTGTTGGCTGAGGGGTTTTTTTTTTTTTTTTTTTTTTTTTTTTTTTTGTTATTCTACAGAGGAAACTCCCATTGCTAATACAGATACTATTATATTTTTCTTGCTACCAGCCAAATCAATTACTTATTTTTATTATGATTTAAGGTTTTGACACTTGCAAGTAATGAAAGAATAGCTTTGACTCCATCAATGAGGCTTTTATTTGAAATATCTAATCTTCGAACTGCAACTCCGGCTACTGTTTCTCGAGCGGGTATACTATATATCAATCCTCAGGATTTAGGATGGAATCCGTAAGTGTTCTGTAATTATATTTTAATGACTTAAATAGAGGTTTATTCCTTCCCTCTAGTTTCAGCTTCTTCTAAACTGTGGCTGAAATAAATTCATATTTTAAAATAATACAACAGTTTTGACACCCACTAAGTGAATGATTGTTGTTACCAACTACTTGACACCTCTGATTTATACAATTTTTTTTTTTAATTACCTTGGTTACTGACATTTTTATCATAATTATATCTTTCTTTAATTTACCAGTGCCAAAGTAATTGAGGCAGTGTAAAATATTGTTACGTTTATCACAAAAATAATAAATGTTGATTATTAGGGTTCTTTTTGGATTGCAAAATTAAATACACAAACTTTAATAACATTTTTAACACTTCAAAATTTAAAGAGGAAAAAAAATCTTCAATACAGAATATTCTATCTATCTATATCTCAACATTGACAATCTCTTTTGTTGGAAAAAATTAAAAAGCTTAGTGCTCTTGGATTGGTATTAGGTAAATGAAATCTTTTGCTTACAAGAGATATACTTGCTGACAATGAAAGAAAAAATAAGAAGACAACAAGAAAGTGGGTGAACCCCATGGAGAGGGTGGTTTGTAAGATAATCTCTTTGAAAGGGATAAGTAGCCCAAAGAATTTGTTGGTCTCCAAAGATATGGAGTGGTGAACTTGAATTATTTTTTTTATTACTTGTTAGAATTAAAACTACTCTCTCTGTATAGACAAAATTAGAAGTCTATTAACTATAAGTTTTCTTTCAGGTACGTAACAAGTTGGATCGAAACTAGAGAAAATCCAGTGGAGAAAACCACACTTATGATGTTATTTGATAAATATATTCCAGCATGTTTGGAGAGCAAAAGAAATAGGTTTAAGACAATTATTCCTATAACTGAAATATCTCTAATTCAGCTCCTTTGCTCATTGTTAGAGAGTCTTCTAGTTCCTACAAACACACCTCTAGAATGTCCCAAAGAATGGTATGAGTTATATTTTGTTTTTGCTGGAGTTTGGGCCTTTGGGTCAGCCTTGTTTCAGGATCAGGTATGTAAAATAATGCTCATCATTTCATAACATACAATTCATTATTTTGATGCTTCACTTCAACATTTGTTAAATTCTAATTTTGTTTTTTTATCATTTCTGATTATCCATTAAATTAGTAAATAATAATAATACATGATTTCTTTAAGTAAAACACATTTTTAACTTAGTTATTATTATATTATATTCAGAATACTTAGTAAAAAAGTAAAAAAATTAATTTTTTAATATACTTCTCTGAGTATAATTAATTCACAGTTCAATGAAATGATCAGCCCTCTCATAAGGAATTAATTGAATTATTCATGCTTATTTCAATGAAAACTCAATGTTTCACATCTCATATTCTGTATCTAAAATGGTGAATGTTATAATAAACAGTTGTAACTGTTAATATGTGTTCTTAAAATACAAATTACTGACTTTCTTTCTGGTGGTAGGCATTAGATCATCGAGCTGAATTTTCGAAGTGGTGGCTGAATGAATTCAAGACAGTAAAATTCCCAAACCAAGGAATGGTTTTTGATTATTATATTGACACTGAGACCAAAGAATTCTTACCATGGACTGAAAAGGTCCCACGATTTGAACTTGATTCAGATATGCCATTGCAGGTATCTTTAAATACATTCATCTCAGTAATCCGAAATGATTGAATGTATACCAATATAACCAACTGGTTAAGGTGATTCTATGCTAAATAAATATTTCCATTGCTCATAATTCATTACATTCACATCTTCAAATGAACAACTTCGACAACATTTTCCTTAGTAGCATATGCTCCAGTATTCTCTGGGGAAGCCATTTACAAATTTAATTTAATATGCCTACAGTGGGTAATATAATCAGGATGCCATTTTTGAAACTTGTATAATTTAGTAAAAGAGGTATGTGATCCTTAAATTTTCTATATTTAGTTACATTTAATTTCATTAGTTATAGCTTTAATCTATATATAAAAAAAAGGAATAGTATGGGATTGATTTCATGTGATGCCATAACCAGTCAACTACTTACTGGTGCTCTGTTGTTTTAATTCAGAAACTGTATCTTGTACCAAACACCTAAACGAAAGGGTTTTCCTTTGTGGGACAAAACTTCAGATAAACTTACTCCATGGAGTACAGTCCAGCCCTTTTAACCTGTAAGCTTTCTTTGCCTTTTAATTTAAGACTAAGGAGGGAAGTGGAACATAAATAATTGAAACCATAAATGATTGTATATTAAATTTATTATCATCCTCCACCTAATATTTAGATGATTTATAATTCAACTGTACTTGAGAAAGTTCCTTCACTTGCTCAGTTAACATAAAATCACCTACATAATTATAACCTACATTCCTTTAAAGTACAACAATATCATATATTGCAGTAAAAATATCATTAAAAATTCTCTTTACTCCATATATAATGGTTATGCAGTGAGTTTTAACTAATGAAAGTAACTATTTAACCTTGTACAATTGAGTTATACAAATGTTTTTAAATTCAATGGGATGTAACTAAAATTAGAGTAGGGAATTCAAAAATACATTTGTCATCAAATGAGAAATCGTTTGAATTTCTTTAAAACTGATATTATTATTATACAAAGTGTAGCAATAGTAAAAAAGTCCGTCACGCAGGGGCTGCGTAAACTAAGCAGATTTCCCACGTGAAGTTTTACAATAGAGAAATCTACCTAATAATAACAGTAGTAGGAAGGTATCTCTAGAGATACTATTCAGGGGGGAGGAATAGTTACAGAAACAGCCGCACTAGCTATCGGCGGGTAGTCCTGAACATAGCCGACTCCTGCAGACCACACACACAATACAAATGCAAATATCTCGGTTAATATTCAAGATACAGAATAAATGTATAGAAAAATATTTATAGTTATAAGATTGATTCTATACAATTTTTCGATCCGAGCATAATAAGGGAGATATTTTGAATTTTCAAAAATCCCCCGCTAAACCCCCCCCCTCCCACTGGTCCGATTTCAGCCATTAACGAACTCGATCTTTCTTTTTACATAAAACGCTTAAATATGAAGTTTGGTAACGATCAAACAAAAATTGCGACCGCTAGAGCGTTAACAGACAAATATATATATATAATTTTAAACGGACCTCATTTTCATCATCTCCTGGGTAGGATCGATGGACATTTGAGGAAATTTTTCAAAACTCTCGTCATGAGTACGACCTCAATAGCTGATTTCCCTTAAGGGAAATCTGCTAAAACATAAAAAATACTGTCTCTTACCTAGGTATTGAAGATGTGGCAAGTGCTGGAATTATGCCCATTCTCTTCAGACACGGTCAAACACTACTGATTTTGATCTAATGTTTTTGCAATTTCTGGTCCTTTTTCTGCCCGTCAATCAAACAGATTCATGGAAGGCCCCACCAGCTCTGTCTGGCTGCTCTCCAAGTTCCATCTCACCACTCCTTGCTTCTGCAAACTCTATTGGGTTAATCGGGAGGTTATTACACCTGCGTTTTTAGATAAACAAAATTCTACATTATAAGATTTGGAGAATGATAATAGCTACATTGTATCTTGATTAAAATACTCCTTTAATTTTAATTTTTTTTTGTTTTTTTTTATACATAGCTATTGTTCTATTTATCTGCTTCTTCAGGTTAACTGTAATTTTCTTGTTATGATGCTTCCTATATAAAAAAAAACTCCATGACTTACAATATTACAATTACTTTATTTTTAGACATATAAACAATACACGGTGCACATTGATAAGTTACTTGCGTTAAAAAGAAATGAATTGTAGTTATATGTTAGCTTTATCATACCAACATTTGTAGGAATATGATATTGAGCTGGAGACTGGATGAGTGTGGAAACACATCTCTGACTTCACTGTTGATGGGGTGGTGAGCCCCAAAATGCTATAATACTAATAAAATGTTATAATTGAGGGATTGGAATTTTTTGTTGATCCGTAGTCATGCTCATGATAACAATGATATTACGAACCTTACCTCACCCACCAAAGTGCTTGCCTGAATTCATTCATTCTGTTGTGTGCAGATTTCATCTATCTAATATATTTTATGTTCCTAGTTCATTTATACTTGTTTAAAGCCATATCTAGTGTTATTGTTTTAAACCAGAACTTGGATTTGGTGACTCTAATATAGCTAACTTTTTTAATAATATTATCTTTTCCCATTTAAGGCGGTTCTAGTCTACACTGCTGAGTCAATAAGAATTAGATATTTCCTTGATCTCCTAATGGAAAATAAGAAACCTGTTATGCTTGTTGGTAATGCTGGAGTTGGAAAAACTGTTATTACTGCTGATAAATTGGGTTCATTACCAGACAATTATGCTATTACAAATGTGCCATTCAACTTTTACACTAGTTCAGGTAATCTTTGAAGCAAATATAAACCATTAAAATTTACTTCCAAGTAATTTTTAGAGATACTATATACTTACGTGAGACCACAAAACAGTGTGGTTTCTCACAATATGATTCTCTTAGGGTTTAGTAGCTTTCAGGAACTTTACTGTTATCTCCAGGGGTCAAAATACGTGGAACCAAGCTGAAACAGTGACTCTTAATTTTTCTGAATTAGTGTTAGAAAATTATATTGTGAGGAACCATCCGGTTTT